>LPNX010802474.1:105407-153416 GCA_001517045.1 Pseudotsuga menziesii | reverse complement strand
TATATATATATCATAATTTTACTATGGTCCTCTCATCCTCCATTAACATGTTCTCCATCGAAGTTTTAGGAAAAATAAAAAATTCAAGAACCAACCCCTAGTATGATAAAGAATGTAAAAATGCAAGAATATCTATCAGAGAAGCTATTGAAGAGCCTCTAAAAATTGACAAGATAAATAGATACAATTCCTTAATTAAAAGAAAAAAATCAGTATATAAATAAAAAGCAGGAAAATGTTTTACGCCTCTCTAATGTAGCTCCTAAGAAATTATGGAGGAAAATTCTAACTAGTAAAACTAAAGATAATAATAAGATTGCTCTAAATGATTGGGATTTCTATCTTAAAATGATTTACAAATCCCTAGATGTCATCGATAACATTCAAACCCTCCTTACACTGGAAGAAGTTTTCTCGTTAGAAGACATTGATTTTAGGATTAAGCACCTAACAAATGGTAAAGCTAAGGACAATGAAGAATACCAAGCATACATCATAAAATTGGAGGGCCTATCCTCATCCCTCACATCCACATACTCTTCAATATAGCGTTCAAACAATGTCTCCGTAGTCCTAGGACTTAGAGCCTAAAATTATTGTATCATTATGATTATCCCTCTCTTAGCCAAGTGCTACGATACATCTTTGAAAAGAAAATCAACGTTTGGATAGAAAGTGAAGGTAAGTGGGATAAAGGTTAGGTATGTTTTAGAAGACATCACTTTACCACAAACCACCTCTTTACGCTCAGAATCATTACAGGGAATTTTTATAATAGTAATTCTAACCTCTTATGTTGCTTTGTAGACTTTAGGAAAGCTTTTGATGCAGTTCCTAGAAATAACTTGTCGAACAAATTAGAAGAGCCAAAGGTTCCTTTTGAGTTAAGAGCCACCACGATAATGTTCTATAAGATGACCATTGAAAAAATTAAGAGCACTAAAGGGTGGTCTAAAGATATTAATTGTAATACTGGATTTAAGCAAGATTTCCCCATATCCCCTATCGTATTTGGCATACACATCACTAACCTAGAAGGTTGTTTAGAAGAATTAGGTTGTGCTGGCATGACCTTAGCTAGAATAGTTGTAATCCTCCTTCTATATTCCAATGATATCATTCTTGTGGAAAGGTGTCCCTTTGATTTTGATAAGCAATTAAGAGTTCTCAAGGATTTTTGCTATATTATGGGTATGATTGTTAATACCGAGAAAACAAAAGTTATGATTATCAAGTCCAAGAAGTTCACTTATGCTAATTTTGTATATGACAATAGAGACTTGGAGGAAGTGTCTGCTTACAAATATATTGGAACCAATATTATCACAAGCTTAACTTGAACTATAGCATTGAGAAAAAAGATTAATGGAGGATGAAAATATTATTTGGGTATGGAAAACCATTGTAAATCACCAAACCTTGTAATATGGGATAAAAAGAAGTTCCTTTTTGAAACTATCATCACTCTCGTTATCTTATACGATTATGAAGTTTGGGGTTGGAACATATCTAGAGAATCTTGGAGAAAGATTGTGCAAATGCAAAAGTGTTTTTAATATATAACCTCAAAATTAAAAGCAATACAACCTATCCTACTCTCCTAATAGAAGTGGGTGTTCCCCTCATCAAGAGCATCACTATGAATAGGTACCTGATGTACAAGTACATGAGTATTAGCATGGGAGATCAAAGACTTACTAAAATTGCTTTAAAATCCAGTCAAGACCACCTTGGACTAAAGAGAAGTTGGTATGAAGACGTCAAGGCTTGGTTAAAACATTGAGGGATTGATGAAAATGCCACTTTACAAAACATCAATAACATTAAAAATATTACCACGTCTAATTTTAAAGAGAAAACGTGGGACAATAAATAATTAGAGGCTAAAAAAAAATTAAGATACTATAAGGAAGGAATTAACCCTAATATGGGAGATAGCAAAATATCTCTCTATTTTAACTAGTTTGAAGAAGAAAATTACTATAGCCAAGATAAGCATGAACTCTCATGAGCTTCATAGTGAAACATGATGCTAGACAATTCCTAAAACACCATGGGTGGAAAGGACTTGCTATCTCTGTGAAACTATGAGCATTGAGGATGAAAGTCACTTTCTCTTTATGTGCACCCACATTTGATCAAAGTTTCATAATCTTTGCTACAATACAAATCTCCCTAACCTTTAACATGTCAAAACTATTGCAACTTAGGAACACTCCTTTTTAATCTTTTTAAGCATAGGAATAAAATTTTAAAGCAATACAAATAATTATTTCTTCTCTCTTAAGGTTTGATAGACCAAAATTGGTCCTAGTGCGTTGTCGTCATCGTCGTCCTCCTCCTCCTCCTCCTCATCATCATCATCATATATTTTTATATATTTCACAATTATTATAATGATATTGACTANTCATCATCATCATCATCATCATCATCATCATCATCATCATCATCATCATCATCATCATCATCATCATCATCATCATCATCATCATCATCATCATCATCTATTTTTATATATTTCACAATTATTATAATAATATTGACTAAAATATATTTGCATATTTTATAATTATGGTGAATTTGTTTCATTAAGATTTTGAATAAGAAAAACCATATATAATAGCTTTAAAAATGGTTAATGAAAGATGTTGAAATAGAAAAAGCATATATATAATAGCTTTAAAAATGGTTAATGAAAGATTTATAAACTTTACTATAATAAGGATTTATTTATTTATTCAAACGCAGAAAGGATTATGTTTGAAATTATTATTTTTTAATATATTTATGTTTGAAATTATTATTTTTTAATATATTTATATTCTTTTAGAAAGAAATGGAAAAACAAGACCTATGTAAGATAAGTAAAAATCGGTAAAAATTTAGGTGGTGTATTTTTTTTTAATTTTTTTATAAAATTTTAAAATTTGAAAGATAAAAATAAAAAATGCAAATTTGAAAAAAATATATAATCATTAAGAATTCAATTTTAAAAAAACTATTAACAATAAATATGAAAAAATGATTATATAAAAAAATAAAAATAAAAATTGTTTTAAAACAATGTATGATAAAAAAAATATTATTTTTTTCCATTTTGAATCTTAATGACGAACTCTTAAATTTGCTACCAAATTTGCAGCAATATTCCATGAATATGCTTAGTCAAAATTTATGTACATCCTCCTTGAATTTATCAGGCTATCTATCCTCTATATGATTCATAACTATTGAATCCACTTGGACCTACATGACTCCTGGCCGACTCCAGTAAGAGAAATATCACCCTTGCAACACGATTATTACTTGCAATAAAAAATCCTTTCAATCCTTGAGATTATAGGCACATGCTTAATATATTATGAGGAGGACCATGTGCTATGACCTTAACATTTTATCTATCATACCTATCATGCCCACATTTTGGACATATCTATTTGTCTATGTATTGGCATGTGCACAAAATGTGATCATTCAAACAAGCATGATATGACACGTACTCAACACCCAACATTTTCAAAATTGTATTTACCTCTTTGTATTGTTGAGGAAGACATTATCTTTTGGAAGTACCTTATCTTTGAGTAACCTACAATTAGAGGGCAATAAAAATGTTCATTGTCATTAAACATGCATGTACTCTTTTTTCATTATTGATTGTGTGACAAAATTTGTTAAAATATAGGGGACTTAATGATCAACTACCTCAATAGTTCAAAGAAACAAGAGTACAAGCTACCATGAATTGATTTTAAGTTGTACAATAGCATTGTTGTCCCTAGTTGGGTAGATCTTGACCCATGTCTAAAGAGGGAGATGGTGGAAGTATATTTTAGGATTTTAAAAAGGGTATTGGTGATATGAACATCCTCTCTTAGTTCATATTGTCGGAATGTATGTAACATCATTCCCTCCAAGTCATGGAGAAAGAAATCATCCATACCCACATTTATAATATCATTCCAACAACAAACTTATCTCAAGATAAAGATGCTATGATCCTCAAGTCTAATCTCTGATAGATGTGCCCTTTCAGCTCATGCAAGCACTCACCCAACTCTCTACAATTACTCTCGAATTGGGCTTCATGCCCTTCTAGATCTCTGGATCACTATCTCAATGATTCCCTCTATCAACTCTAGAAGAATCCTATCTTGGGACTCGCCCCTCACAAGTGAATTGCACCCCCATTGCTTTGAATGTGCCCCCCCTTTCTAATGAATCAAATCTATGCTTTGAACCAAATCAACCTAATGTAGAAGCAATCTCTGCCTAAGATATGATCTCCCTCTGCCTCATATAAGATATGCCTGATCTATCTCAGATCCATGCTCTCTCTCTCTCTCTCTCTCTCTCTTCCATATTGTGCCCTCCTCTAAAGACTATGCCCTCTTGCATGCACTAAGTCGCCCTCCTTATCTGATCACCTGAGACAAGAAAATAGTAACTTTTTCCTCCCGAATGCCTTTTTCTAATCCATCAGTGAGATTATGGTTCAAAAACGCTAATTTGACTTGCATGCACAAATTACACTAGTGCATTAAAAATGTTGTAAAATGCATGCATGCACATGCAATGTGCAAATCTCATGTACATGCATCATGCAACCTCCATGCACATGCATACCTACTCTCCATGCACATGTACATGCATCATGCACCTCAATTAACGACATCAGAAACTTGTGCATCGTTGCACTACTCACATCCAAGCGAAAGAATTCGGTGTAACCTATGCATGTCTCTGATCCCTAAATCCATGACTACCAGCACCGTGTCTCTCATACTCCACAGTACTTCCTATATTGACAATGCACCTCCATGTTAGGCAGAACAACATGGAGGACATCCTGAGATACACATATCTCTAACACTCTTCTCCCCACAGCTTGTTTGTGAAAAAAGTAGTGTTATGATCACCCTCTAAGAGCCATATAGATCTACTTTCCATCCACCACTTTGCTTCAGTCCATGCGAGAATAGTGTATTTTCTTATTCATGGGCCTCCAAATGCTCTTTTAACTGGTCTAAAAAGTTCCTAGATCTTAGGGATTCCAATATATTAGATATTTTAGCTTTTATTTCTGCCAGTCTTTTTTCGGAGTAAAAAAATATATTCTTAGACACTGTCCTTGGTGAGTATTTTGATTCTAGTCATATTTTGGGGAGGGGATTCCATTGCATATGGTTCCAAATCCTGATTGAAGATAACCCAATTATTCTGAACCAATAATCTAAAATATTCATAAAGGAGTCAATGTAGGTTGAACTTAAAAGGAGCTAGAGGTTTATGAGAAGAGGGGGCAAGTTCAAGATGGATAGGGAAGTGATTTGAGTGTCCCATTTTCGGAATTGAGGAGCAATAGGCATTAATATTCAATAAAAGAACTTCATTAAGGAGGAAACATTCTATAGGATTGGAGATATGTCTTTCTCATGATCTTTTATTTGTCCAAGTTGGTGCTATGACTAGTGGCTCAATATCACCTAAATGAAGGCGATCAAGATTTAAAGTAAGAAAATCCAATAGTGGGTCCTTTCTGGCTTTTGCCCCCCATGATTCACATCTAAATAGTGTGAATTTTAGGTCACCCCCGAGGTGAAGATGAGCACTATGTAAGAGGCTCGAGGGAAAAGGCCCTTACTAGAAGAGGTTTCTATCTTGGGAGGGAGCATAAATGTTTAGCAAGTCCACATGGAAGTTTAAAGATTTGGAAAAACAAGGAACACTGATATAGTTTTGGCTACATACCAAGGACAACCGGTTGATAGAGATATCCCACCTGAGGACCAATCCCCCATAATTTCCAAGTGCGTCTACGAATAAAAAAGTCTAGTCTAGAAAATATTTCCTCAATATGTAATCAACACTTTCAGAGAAGCACATTGTTTCTTGTATGTAAATGACAGATGGTCAATGGAGTTTGACCATCTTTGCAAGGATATTTGTTTTGAGTACATCCCCAATCCTCTTATATTATTCCATAGAACATTAACTTTTTTAACCCTTGGAAGAGTTGCTTTGCTAAGGGCCCTGATAATTGTAGGTTGTCTACTAGTGGTAATCTACTTTTTTGTATCTGATTTGGCATGGTCGATAAATGATTTCCGACCTTTTGTTGATGGAACTATTGCCAAAGATGTTGAGCTCAACTGTTGTGATTAACTCCCTTCACCTTTGGTTTGAGACCCAATGATATAGTGCCAAGTTGTCAAAGGTAGAGTAAAGGAAATATTTGAAGTTGACCTTGAGATTATAAATCCATTTGTAAGATTATTTTGGTTGTGTAATGTATCCCTATTTAGTTGGGTTGTTTCCACAAATGTGGTCAAATCTTAATTTTAGTGCAAGTAGATGTGAAATGTGTTGTATTAGTGTATCTTTACAAGGAGAAGACTTAGGTGTTGTAGTTTAGACTATAAGACATGAAGAGAGGAAGAAGAAATTGTATATTTCACAAAGTTTGTATTGAAAACTCATTGTGACAAATAATATTATTTCTTCTCTTTTTCTGTCTTAATAATTTTCGTTTATTTTCACTATTTAATACTAATCTTTTCATTTCCATGTTTTTAACATTTTAACATAATATAATTTTAAAATGATTAAGAAAATAAATATTGAAGCAAAATCTCCTTACTTACATCACACTAGACCAATTACCAATAGTATATAAGTAGAATAAATATCTTAGAATTTCTTTCATTTATATTATGTGTGTTATTTTAATTTCTATATCTCAAATTTTAACAACATTCTACATTCTATTGATGTGTAATGTATTTTTTTTTCAATATCATTTCTTTTCTTTAAAAGCATTGAAGAAACCTAAAACATACATATATACGATACTTATGTTTATTAAATATATATTTAATTTAACTATTTTAAAATTAAAAAAATTAAAAACATTAAAAAAAACCTAAAACATATATATGTGCAAGACTTATGTTTATTAAATATACAATTAATTTAACTACTTAAAAAACATTAAAATAGTTGTCCAGAAATAAAGTAAATGTTATATAACATTAAAATTTTGTTATATAAAATTAATTTTTTAAAGAATTTTACACCCTCATCCAAGTGTATTATTTAGTTAGTAATTTGAAGAGTATTATTTAAATAGATAGTAATTTGAAATCTCCATACATATCATATCAGGGTGAGGGTAGAGTCCAATTTGTTTGATTTTTCCACACCAACCATGCAATTTGACTTACAAATAGATTGGAATTCCATTTGATCTACCCACCCCCACTAAGTATCTTAGTGGGACCTTCACCTTTTACCAACCAACTTGGAAAAGGGAATTTGTTAGTCCTTCACCTACCACCTTTAATGCATAAGCATAAGATGTGGAAGGCGCAAATAACGAGTTCACACATACTTTGCTCCCTCGTTTGCATATGGGATTACAACATACACCTTTTCACTATTTGATTTTTTTTTGGAACTTTTCATAGAAGATTCCTTCATCCATTTAATATAATAATCATTTAAATGATTAAATTAATGCTTTTAATGTTAATTGAGTGTAAATCTTACTGTGTATCCTGTTATGTAACCGATATATAATTGAGGATCTATGATCTACCAATACCAACTTCACCCTCTAAAGATTAGGTAGGACAATCTACCAATACCAATTTTATCAGCCTCATACACAAATGTTAAAATAATTTATATTTTTAATTGAACAAGTCTAACATTCGATGATCTCGCTAGTAAAGGAGTTAGAATTATGTGTTGTTCAAATCATATTTTTGAAAGCACAAATGGATTAAACACCCTCAAATATCTCAAGGCATCCGTTGAAATTGTGCCAAAAAAAGTTGTCAAAGACTAGCGAAATCGTCAAACATTTAAGCTACATGTTATCGATTTACTTAATTTAAAAAATCTAATAATAAGTTTTAGATAAACAAATATATTTTATTATTATTTTCAAATGGTTGTTTTTTCAAGTAGAAAAAAATAGTCTCTTGTTATTCCATATAATGAGATTACATAGTCCAACTATGCCTTTTGGATTCCTTCAACCATGAATCAACTAAAAGACAAAACACAATCCTACTTACTACAATATTGCCAACAAAAGTATCATATAAAAAACCACAACGAGGGCAACAAAAAAACATACAACCCCACACAAAATATAGCTAGTTTGAGCACAACAAAAAGCATAAGGACTGGCATCCGAGAAACATAATGACTAATTCAAAAAGAACACGGAGTCATGAAAAGATAGTCTTCCTTCCAAATATTCTTCAATATGAAGAAACCATTCTTCAATTCCCAAAACAACTTTGGAGAGATTGTCATCAACGACATTGTATTCTCTATAGTTGTGATCAATAGTGAAATCTAAAAATGCATCGAAGAGGTCATAAATCCTTGAACAACATTGTGCCAAAGAGAGAACTTGAATCTCAAACAATTTCTTAACCCAATTGACAATGACTAAAGAGTCACCCAAAATATGCAAAGAATTTATGCCCGCAAAAGCTACAAATTTAAGTAATGTCCATAAAGTCATAAGCTCTACTTTTGAATTTGTGCCCAAACCATAATTCATCCACAATTTGAAATTGTGATATTCGTTTATCTGCAAGAAAATTTTGGCACCACACATACCCTTTTGAGCAACCCCATCAAAAAACCTTGTGTCAAACTTCAAAGTAGGAGCTTTGAGTACCTTTCTAACTTTCTTATTAATCTCCATAGAAGCACGAGCTTTGTACAAACTAATAATTCTAACCCAACTTGCTGAAATTTTCAATTTTTTATCTTAAAAAATATAAAAATTCCTCGTACCAATAAATAAAAACATGTAACATTGTATGCTCATGATGCTTCCTAACCCAGTGTTCCAAATTATCTTCCACAAAAACAACTCCCCAATCCCGTGGAAGGTCTAGATACCTGCCATACTTTCCTGCTATATGGACAATGAACAAATATGTGATTAACAGATTCACTTTCTTGCTTACAGAGAAAACAAACATTAGGTCTAGTCCAACCCCTTCAAAGAAGGTTATCCCAAATTAGGATACAATTTTCACATGCAAGCCAAAAGAAAAAGTTAAGCTTTAAAGGCATGTTCCATTTCCAAATTTTCCCTTACCACCACTTAGAAACAAAATTTGAGAGGTAATTTGAAAGTTCAAAATAAGCAGCTGTAGCATAAACTTGTTTAGTGACATAATTTGAGGACAAAACCATTTTGTCAACTTTAGCATAAACTTGTTCAGTGGCATAATTTGAGGACAACCATTTCGTCAACTTTAGCATAAACTTGTTCAGTGGCATAATTTGAAGACAACCATTTCGTCTTCTATATCCATGAGTCTAATACCAACTCTCTTTAATGATAAAATATACATGTTCCACTCTTCACCCCAAATGCTCCCAAGGCCCAAGTCCTCAATAGTTAACCAATACCACTCATTATGTCTTAACTAGTATGGTTCATAATTATTTTATATAAATAATATATATCTTAAAAAAATAAAAATAAAAATTCTTTATGTATCGACAAAATTATAACTATAGATAATATTTTAAGTATTTATGTAATATATAACTGATTTAATTAATTATCTATCCAAAACTATTTATTCTTATATTAAATGTCTAGTCTACATAATTATTCTATGATTTGAGGAACATTAACTAAGTGTTCTACAACTCAGTATGGGGTAGATGTCATGTACTTAAAGAAAGCTTAACACTACAAAAAATAAAAAAGTAGTTAAAAAAAGTAAATTCATGTTGGCTCGTAAAATAAAAAATTATATTGGCTTAGAAAAAAAAAAAAAATAACATAAATCCACCCAAACTTATGTTGTAATTTAAAAAAAAATGTAAAATAGTTAAAATAAACACAATTTACAACTCAATAAATTGGATCTCTCAATACTTGATAAATCCTAATTTAAAATGAATTTATGCTAATAATAAATAAATAAAGAAATTATAACTTGTAATTAAGATAAATTATTAATTAATTAAAATACTTCTTTTAGTAAATTCTATATTTACCTTTTAACTACATATAGAAAATATGTAAATCATTATTCTTCATGTGATGTAACCAGCATAATAAGTAGGTGGATTGAAGTCAAATGGATGTAGCTTGGGTGGTTGGGAGGAATGAATGTTACCCTCTCCATCCAAATTCTACTCTTGTAAGTGACATGATGCTCTTGTCTCCGCCCTTTGTAATAAATGTTGTTGTAATAAATGTTGTGAATAATGAGCTGACCATACCTATTGGAATTTTTCGTGGAATAGCCCTCTAACAAATAGTTTGTCCACATTTTTTTTTTAAATAGGTGGATTGAAAATTATTATCGATACTTTTTAATCTTTTATAACATTACATTAACTAGTATGGAATTCTGGAGAATATGGTGTATTTTTCTGGCAAGGGACAATATGTTGCCATTTATGGCGTAAGATTTACATGGTTTTATTTAAAAGGGTTTGAGAGTACAAATTCTATTACTAACTTCCATATGGTATGTCCAAATATCAAATCTCTCAACGTTTCTTTTCATACAGTTGCAAGTCTTAATCAAGTGGTTGGGAAATTATTCTTAGTGGCCCTCCTTGGATGGGTGGAGAGGACCAATCTTACAACTTCCTTTTCATGTCATTCATAATAGCAACTTTCCATTTTCATGTTCTTGTTAAACCAACTTTTGTTAACCTTAAAGTTCAAGATATTAATGTCTTTAAACTACATGAAAGGTAAAAAGTTTTTTTTAATTAGTGAGAAAGCATGAGGAAGATTTGGATTGATTGAGAATAAAGTATGAAAGAGGTATTTGGATTATAGTGGAGATTGGTTTGGGAAAAAAGTAGATGATTAATTTTGTAGGTTTATTTAAAGGCTTTTACAAGGAGACAAAGATCTTTGTAAAAAATATATGGTATAGATATTAAATAGATTCATCAAACTTTTCTTAAATTTAAGAGTTTCTAAGGTGTTATACGAAGCGGAATACAGTGTGCAAATATGTGAGGAAGGTGGAAAAGAGTTATTATAGTTTCTTTTAATTTTTTTTTTAATGAAAAATTTATTATATTTTTTTATAGTTAATGTTATATTTTTTTTAATAGAAGAAGCTAGAAAAGAAGTTATTATAGTTTTTTTTTAATTTTTTATTTTTATAAAAAATCTATTATAATTTTTTATATTTAGTGTTATATTTTTTTTATAGTTATGTTATAAAACTAAAAAAATAGACACAAATATATAATTTAGTTTTTTAGTAAAAATTAAATTTATAATAATTTAAGGAAAGAAAAAACAACATATTTAAATATAAAAATACTGAATCTATTTATACAGTTAAATATTTATTTTTATGAATTTAATCTAAACCACATAAAATTTGAATTTATTTAAAAACACCAGAAAAAAACAAAAACAAAAACAAAAAAAAACATTTTGAGTCATCTTTAAAAAGGCGAGGTCTCACGATTATTGCATGGGCCGCCCTTGCTTTGTTGGATGGCAATTGCAGCACGGCCTCACAAGAAGTGTTGTACAACATAATACAAATTTTGTGAAATTTTTATTGTTTAAAAATAATGGTGAAGCTTTAAGAGGTCCTGAAGAGTTACGTCCGTTGGTAGCTTAGATATTAAGACATCGTAACCTATTTGAATGTGGAGAATACGCATGTTTAAATAATTGATGTGAGACGCGACGCGGGGAAACGCTATTAAAATGCCAAGAGCATGATGCAAAGCCTTACAAGTTGTTACAACAGTTGCGGCAGGAGCACAGTGAAGACTCAGGAGACGGTACTGTTGTGAGACGAGGTCTAAGGTTCGAAACATGGAGGCGACCATGCTAAATTGCAATCCCCACCAGCAGCGTTGTCAGGCACTTTTCAACGATGCCACTCAGTCCATTTCCCCGAAGCTGTCTTCGGCTCGAGTCTCGTCCGCATCCGTGTTTCTCCCGAGATCCAATTTCCCTAAACTGCTTTCTCGTTTGTCCACGCCGAGATCACTTTCGTCTTCATTTCTGGGCTGCCGAATAAGCGAGCAGCTATCGGAGGCGGCCCGCCGCGTGAGTAGCCGAGATCTGTACTGCGCGCGGGCCGAGGCTGCGGTGGACCCGAAGCCGACGGTTCTTGTGGCGGAAAAGCTCGGAGAGGCGGGACTGAAGGTGCTTCGAACCTTGGCCAACGTGGACTGCTCGTACGATCTCACGCATGAGGAGCTGTGCAGCAAGATCTCGCTCTGCGACGCGCTCATCGTGAGGAGCGGCACCAAGGTCACGCGCCAGGTCTTTGAATCCTCCCGCGGCCGGCTCAAGGTCGTCGGAAGGGCCGGTGTTGGAATCGACAATGTGGATCTTCACGCTGCCACTGAGTATGGCTGTTTAGTCGTAAATGCTCCCACTGCTAATACCGTGGCCGCTGCGGAGCATGGGATCGCTCTCATGGCCGCCGTGGCACGGAATGTGCCCCAGGCTGATTCTTCCATGAAACAAGGTACATCTATTCCCGTTCAATTTTATCTTGAAGAAATTTACTGTGTAAGAGCCATAGAATTAGGGGAAATTTCGGTCAATCTGATCATTTTATGTCCTAAAAATTTTGGAAATATTGAAGACGATCTAAATTTTGAAAAAAAAGAAAAAGAAAAGTGCGATAAAACTATGGAAAATTACAAAAATTAATCACTCTAATTCATAATTTTTTCATGAAAAAACTTATAAACGTATATTATGTTAACCCCCGATTAGATCTTATAAGAAGTAAGTGGTTAAAGTAGTCAAAACTGGCCTGAATTTAAAAACATTTTTCCAAGAATTTTACCATATAAAGAAAGTTTTTTAAAATGAAAATGATAATATTAACTGTATTTGATTGAAAATATTACCGGTAAACAAATATTTGCCTGTCAAATTTCATGTCATTGGAGATTCTGCCTGTCAAATTCCATCACTAAGTGGAGTTTCTGCCTGTCAAAGTCCATCACTAAGTAGAGATTCTTAGCTAGGGGCCAATATGTCTTTCACCTGGTGTTAGACGCGGTAGTTAAGTCTGCTGACTGCATTTGACACAACAGCATGTCTTTGTAGAATTTTTTGAACCTGGATCTGGTCTTGTGTTTTGATTTAAGCTCTTTAATCACAGCCCACTTTAAGATATAATGTGTATTTTTAAAATCGAAGATACAAGTATCTTGGTCATAAAATACCGTTGTTTGACTATGATTTGGCTGGTTATACTTACAGTTCTTAGAATGTGGATTTCTAGAGTACAGATTAATGAAAAAGAATTGACTGGAATGGTTTATTTGGGATCATGGTTGAACAGAAAGGGAAGTTAGTTGAAATCGTTAACTACATTTTTTACTTAGAGATCTAATGCCAAGTTGTTCCGTGGGGATCTTTTGGCTTCTCGTTTGACATACTGTCGTCAGGTTTTGTCGTTGCAATTGCTGGTTATGATTCTGAGTTGATCTGACAGTTTTTGTCATTTGCTGGTTGTGATTCTGAATTGTTTAGACAGTATAAAGACTCACAAGTGAAGGCCTTGCATATCGGGCGCTTGGAGTTGGGTTTCTCATCTAAACCTTAGGGGTCGGGAGAAGGGGAATTTTTCAAATGCTGCTGTTGTCATCTCATATTATGATCTTTGTAAAGTCGGGGTACAAACGAAGCAATAGTCATGTGATGTGATTTATTTTCTTGATGATCAATTTCAAGGTGGCAAAGATTACTGCTCAAACCTAATTCCGTGCTTAGTTGTACCTGTGACCTGGGGCACACTCCATAGCCTAAAACATGTTCCAAAAAGATCCCAGTAAGAAATATGATTTGTAAGTTACTGTTTGTGTGTCTTGAATCTGTGTGTTCAACAGGTAGATTTGTGGACACGCATGTCTTAAGTGCTATGCAAACTTGTTCTTCCCTATGTCAAGCACGCATTGAAGTTGTGGACACTGCTCGTGGGACAATGAAATCTATATCTTTATGTTTTTTTCTTTTCTAAATCTAGATGTCCTGTTTTCAAAGGTCCACATATCTCTGTCAAACACTGGAATCTCAGTGTCCCATGGACTTAGAATCTCACTAATTTAAATTTTATTTCCTAGATGTCCTGTTTTCGAAGGTCTACATATCTGTGTCAAACACTGGAATCTCAGTGCCCGGACTTAGAATCTCACTAAATCCTCAAAGGAAGGGGTAAAACGCAAAAGGCGATTAGACAGTCTATGCATGTCCTGAAATGAGGGCAAACCCTGCTGATGGGTGTATAGGTAATTGGGCTTTTTAGCACTGAAAATTAGCGTTTCCTTGCACAATATTCTTTTCCATTGCAGTTTCATATGGAAAGTTGTTCTTGGTATCATTCTTGAATGTATTAATTCAATGCTCTGGGACTACAATACCATCAGCAATAACAAACATCTGGCGTTTTATAGACAAATGGAACTTCGTAGACCTTTGCATACAAAAACTAATCAAATTGAGTAGATGGGTGGGGTTTGATGACGATTTTACTTGTTCATTGGTTGAGCTCGTTTTCCATGTGCTGAGAACCAATTTTTGGTACTGTTCCTCTTCATGGCAATGCCAAACTCTTTGGCAGATGGATGTGCTGGGTTTTCTGCAAGTGTTCCCAACTATTGAACTGACTTGATTCGTTTAAATATGTAAAGATCTTGCGTTATTTGTCTGCATAGGTCTACAATTCTCATCAGGCCCTGTTAATAAATGGAGATAGCAATGGTGGTGAAATAAAACGAAAACATAATATCGCATGGAAAACAAATTCAATAACATGTGCCCAGATTGGTGCAACGGTAGATTTCATGCCGGGAAGCATAGCGCAGTGATGTGCCATTAGATAATACTTCATGGGGATGGAAACCCAACCAGAGTGGGATCTTAATAGCACAGGCGGTAAAGTCAAAGCCCAACGAGAAATGGGGGAAGCAGATTCCATATATATAGTTTTCTATACAGCTTTGCCATGCATTAATAGAGGACATTCAACTCTCAACATCATAGGCTGACAAAGCCCTTGAGGAGACAAAATGGCCGTTATTTATTTATATTTATTTGCTATATTTATAATCAAATTTGTTAACATTGACACCTTTTACAGGAAAACAATTTTATTTGTATTCATTCCATAAAGTAACATCTAGTTCTTCATATGCCAAGTTTCTCTTTTTTTTTAAACTGACAAACAGACATGGAGGCCTCAAATAAATGAAATACTTCAATGAGATTTTTGGTTATTGACAAGGGTAAGTGTCGGACAGATATTTAGATTTTCTCACTGGCTAATATACCTGGAATCCTCCTTTTATCTCGAATAGGAAAAAAATAAATTCTGGAATCTTCTAGATCAGTGATCATCAATGCAGTGCGAGGAAATAAATGTTAGTAATCTTGCAAGCATGTCTATGTCTACTGAAGAATAAGGTATTAAAGTGCAGCTGTAGCTGAAGATCCTTTGCTTGTGTAAATTCCAGTTTCTCAGTGTGAAAGAAGCAGTCCTTTTCATGGGAAACTCAAATAGATATTGTCATTGCTTAGAAAGATTAGGAGAGAAATTATCCAAGCTCAGTGCTGTTATAGAATAAGCATTTCTTTAGGCTCACATAAGTAAGACTGCTTCTAACTCTGCATCTCTTGATAGTTTTGATATTATGTTTTACCCTGGCTTTCTGTTTCGTATTACCTCTGTTTTGGTATAAATTGTATAATGGGCACACATAGTAGGGATTGTTTATGACTGGATCTTGTGCCTGGTACAGGCAAATGGCAACGCAATAAGTATGTGGGTGTGTCACTGGTGGGAAAGACACTTGCAGTGATGGGTTTTGGAAAGGTTGGATCAGAAGTTGCTCGGCGTGCAAAGGGGCTGGGGATGCATGTTATTGCACATGACCCATATGCTGCTGCTGATCGAGCACATGCTATGGGTGTGGATTTAGTATCATTTGATGAGGCCATATCTGCTGCTGATTTCATTTCTCTCCATATGCCGCTGACTCCAACTACAGATAAGGTTTTCAATGATGACAGTTTTCGTAAGATGAAGAAAGGAGTCCGCATTATCAATGTCGCTAGAGGTGGCGTTATAGATGAGGAAGCTCTACTGCGAGCTCTTGACAGTGGTATTGTTGCTCAGGTATGCATTTTTTTTATTTTGCCTGCTTGCCAAAGACGGGATTTCTGCAAGCATTACATTCAATTTTCTGATGTTCCAATATGCCAAATTCAGGCATTTTAAGGGTTTTATCTACAAGATTTAAGGATGGACTGATTCTACATATGTCATACACACAAGATTTCACTATCCCATGACTTGATCTTAGTGTGTCATTGATCAATATTTGAATCTGCTATGTAGAACCAAATCTTTTTCCGATGTCCAACAAGAGGACGAAAACATAACTGGAGCTATTAACAAAACCAAATATAGCCCAAATAAATTTTGGCATGACCATATTACAAATAGCTCATTACAATCCATCTCTAAAATTTTGCAAGCTAACTTTACCAGTCTTTCTTAGAAAGGATTTTTCCCTATGCATACATCAGGAGACGTGAACAAAATAAACTATCATAATTGTTTGACATGTTCTTGAATTGCTTGCTGGGTGTCTAACTCCTTCTGGGTGCTTACAAACCTGGCATTGTTTTTAATATAATACAGGCCGCACTTGATGTATTTACAAAAGAACCTCCAGAAAACAACAAATTAGTGCAGCACGAGAAAGTCATTGTGACACCTCATCTGGGGGCAAGCACAATCGAAGCACAGGTACTTCTTCCTTTTTGATAAAATTAGTAAGTAGGAAATTGTTGAATTATTAATCATTTGTCCATGCCTTATTACAAGGCCTTACTGACCGTTTTACCCAAAAAGTATTAATCAAAATCAATTTTTCTACAGGAAGGTGTAGCCATAGAAATAGCCGAGGCAGTTGCTGGAGCCCTGAAAGGTGAGCTCTCTGCAACAGCTGTCAATGCTCCCATGGTCTCTGCTGAGGTAATTTCCAGTGAACTCAAATTTCAATTTTCAAAGAATTTGTACTTTATTCATTTGAATTGGTGTGTTCACTGCTGAATTATGGCTTGGTTGGCATAAGGAAGCATTTCATGTTTTAAATTTTATCCATCTTATCAGTCTTCAACTTTATTACCTACTGTTCTTGTTTCATTGTCTCTCGACATTTTTTCTTTACTCTAATCAGGCTTCTCCGGGAGGACTTTTGTTTTCCATTGTGAATTAGTATGGCATGTTTCTGCATAATGCCCATTTGATAAAATCATCTGATTGTTTTGTTTTAGGTTCTCTCTGAACTTGCCCCCTATGTAATCTTGGCGGAAAGCTTGGGAAGGCTTGCTGTGCAGTTAGTGTCAGGAGTTAGTGGTGTGAAATCAGTGAAGGTGATCTATGCCTCCTCTAGAGCTGCCGATGACTTGGATACAAGGTTGCTTCGTGCTATGATTATTAAAGGAATTATTGAACCTGTATCTGCTACATTTGTGAACCTAGTCAATGCTGATTTTGTAGCAAAGCAAAGAGGCTTGAGAATAACCGAGGAAAAGGTACCGCATGATGGATCGCCTCAAGAACCATTGGAATCAATCCAGGTACAGTTGGCACATGTAGAATCAAAATTTGCCAGTGCTCTCTCAGAAGGCGGGGATATCATAGTTGAAGGGAGGGTTAAGGACGGTATTCCACATCTTACTAGGGTTGGGGCCTTTAGTGTGGATGTTAGTCTTGAGGGTAGTCTCATTCTTTGCAGGCAAGTTGATCAACCTGGCATGATTGGAAAAGTGGGAAGCATTCTAGGATCACAAAATGTCAATGTAAGTTTCATGAGTGTTGGCAGAACTGCTCCTAGGAAGAGGGCGATCATGGCAATAGGGGTAGATGACGAACCGACCAAGGAAACCTTACATAAAATTGGCGAAGTTCCAGCCGTTGAAGAATTTGTGTATCTGAAATTGTAAGCTGAGCATATCTTCGGAGGTAGAGTCAAGTTCACAACAGGCTCGTCATGTCAATTGCAGTTACACTAGTACGAAGTCAAATATCTTGGCACAACTAGAACATAATTTTGATGTCGCTAAGTTATTCAATCCCGGAAAAGCCCAATTTTATCCTACAGGCTATGCTGTATTGTGAAAATAAAATCACAATGCTACCCTCCGTAGAATGAGATCTGGTATGGTGGTTCTTGAGGCAATTTTCTTTTGCACATTCTATTATTATTTCCAGTTCTCAACAAATTGGAGCAAATAATAAAATCACTCCAAAAACCTGGATCACTGTATTTTTCTATGCCAAATTTCCGTTTTTCATGCGTAATATGCATCTCATGACCTCTCCTACCATATAATATCCACTGTAATAATCTGCTGATGCCACGAACATGGGAAGCAGTCTCGAAAGTTGTATTTTTCATATTTTATGGGTGAACTGCTGTTTTGTGTTTTAATCCTGGCTTATCTGCTTTGCTTCTCTTATCAGCTCCCTCGGCAGTGGTTGATAGTAAAGATTTCATAGGGATAACATTTGTAGGGTTGTACTTTTCACATTAGTTTTTTTAAACATGGATCAGAGAGCATCTTAATTTTTAAAGATGGATTACAAAGGATTTTAATTTTTAAACATAAATTAGAGAGTATGTTAAGTTTTTTAAGCTTTTGGTACATTTTAGGTGGAAAAAAAGATTTGCCATTTTTATAAGACTACCAGTGTTGAGAATTGAGGATGAAAGTCATTTTCTCTTATAATACCCTATCCTCAATAAATTGCAGTTTCACAATCTTTGGTACAATACAAACATTTTTAACCTTTAACTTATTAAAACTATGGTTGAAGGTCTTTTTTTCAATTTTTTTAATTTAGAAATAAAATTTTGCAACAAATAAAATAATCTTCTTAAAATCTGATAAACTAAAGTTACTCCATACACTCTATTTTTATAAATAGATATAAATATAATTTATAACTAAAGTTAGTCCCATAAACCTTTTTTTATAAATAGATATAAATATAATTTATTTTTTAAACTAAAGTTAGTCTCCTATAGGCTATTTTTTATAAATAGATATAAATATAATTTATTTATTTTTTAATGTGCCAAAAGTTACCTGACTCTACTTACAGTCCCAATTTTCTGCGTTTTTTTATAAGCGCATGTAAGTAGAATTTATTTCTTATATATGTGCCAAAAGTTACCGAACTCCAATACGAGATGAGCCCGATTGAAGGATAAGAGTTTACTCAGATTTAGAAAAAATTTATAATAATAAAATATAGAACAAATCCGAGATGAATCGGATTGAAGAGTAAGCGTTGATTCAGATTTAGGTAAAAATACAAACAACCGTTTGAGAAGAAAAAAGAAAATTAGTAACATGAAACTTTAGTCTTATATCAGACCGAGTTAGACTCTCTTTACTTTTCTTGTAAATCAGAGATTTGACAATGATGTCAGTTATATATATATATGGAGAAAAATCGTATTTACATTAAAATATGCAAAACCTCCCTAAATAAGGGTTCTACACATGTTTGCATGGCAGTGATCCATTCACTACTAAGTCAAGCAGTATTGTGATTATTCAGGAGTATAATAAGTTAATCTGTAATCTTTAACACTAGCTTTGAATCCGACACGAGCTTTAGTCTCTGTTTTTGGTGATATAAGTCCCTCTTTTATTAATAATTATTTCTCGCAAGGCCTAGGTCTGTTCGACATGGATCGAAGACAAAAATATCCTACAAAAAAGTCGTCCCTTATTGAACAATAAGATCTACTAGATACACTCTCATTGTATAATGGCTGGCACATCTTTGTGCCATAGTCTGGTCACTGTGACTGCAGACATACAAAAACTTAAAACCATTCCTTTACAAATACTCAAAAAACCTTATAGTCTGATCACTCTAAGTGCATAAATTTTTGTTAAATAATTTTTTTCTACACTAAATGAAAAAATTTAAATAATTTTTTAACATAATACACATTCAAATTTATATAGATTGCATAAATTTTTGCTAAATAATTTTTTTCTAAACTAAATAAAAAAAATCAAATCATTTTTTTACAAAACACATTCAAATTTAGATATGTGAAAGTATGAAACTGAGTTATGTGTGCATGGCACTCCATTTAGTGTGTTTTTATGTATTAATACTCTCATTAAAACCCTCGCTTAAGGATTTGTTTTATGTATTCATACCATCACTAGGTTTGATTAAGGACTCGAAATCAGTCTGGCCTTGGCATGTAAAGTGAGCCCAAGTTGATCTTTTGAGGAGTGTATGGTTGTCTGTTATTGCAACTATTTCGAAATGAAATTATGGTTTTTATAAGAAAATTTTAATTTATAATATAAATTATGAAAAAGTTTTATTTTGAATTTAACTAAAGTTATGATTGCTTTAAAAGAAAATTTTAATATATAATGTAAATTATGAAAAAGTTTATTTTTTATTTTTTAATTAAAATTAAGAAATATGTTTTATTATTGAATTTTTTGTATTAATTAAAGTGTTTAAAATCATAATTATATTTGAAGTCTTACTTTTACCATTTGTAAAAGTGATAAGGGGCTCTAACCCAATAGTCTGGCTTTTGCTAGCATAAACAACTCTCAATTACTTGAGCTAACCCGCGTGGACGTGAACTCTCAACTACTTGAGCTAACCTGCCTGGCTGAATTAATCTCATCTTATGACAAAACTCATTCATAAAAAGTATTGTATATATTATTATTAAAACGTATTGTATTTATTATTATTAAAATGAAAGTGGGTTGTTTAAGGATACTAAATACCAGCAAGGCAGTGAAGGAATTGTTCTCAGCAAAGGCCTCTTGGTTGCATCTTTGTTTGATTAATCAAAATAGGATTCACATCACATCATTTTGTTTTTTGAAAATTGAGAAAATTAATTTATACATTAGTATTAAAAAAACAACAAGTTGTTATAGACTACTAAATATCAGCAAGGCAATGAAGGAGTTGTTCTTAGCAATGGCTTCTTGTTTTCAACTTTATTTGATAATGCAAAAAATGGATCCATCTTGCATATACATGTTGGTTACTTACCTTACTAATTTAGTATTTGAGTTATGCTTTGTGTGTTGGAATCATGCTTACCTAATTTATTTTTTTGACAAATTAGATTATGAATTTGACTTTACAATATGGAAGGCCAGCATATTATTAAGTAGGTTTTATGGACTGTGATTTGCTTAATTGATTGTATTATGTATATATTTTATCGTAGCATCCAAACTTCACTTCCACATGATAAGGGGTGTAATTAATACATGTTTCATTAATTTCTTAATGTACAATAACTCAAAGCTCAACACTTGTATCTAATATTTTAAAAATGTTGAAATTATTTTATTTATTTAAGATGTTACTTTTTACTTTATTCAATTATTGTACTTGTGTTAAAAGATTTTAATTTAAACATTTTTTTCAATTATTGATGTAGATGATGAGGTTACTACAAGGCCAACACTTATCTATCAACATTATTTAAAGCAAAGTTAACTAATTGGTTTGATAATAATAATAATACTCAAATTTAAGGATTTTAATCTAAACATTTTTTCAATTATTGATGTAAATGATGAGGTTACTTCAAGGCCAACACTTGATCTATCAACATTATTTAAAGCAAAGTTAACTAATTGGTTTGATAATAATAATAATCAAATTTAAGGCTATCATGTTATGGCTTAGCTAAATTTCAAATGAATGTAAGAAACCCCATTTTCTTGGGGCCAAGGGACCTCGTACTTACAACAATTTGATTGCTTAGCCTTTACAGAGTGAAGTATCTCTTGGACAATTCCTATAGGCTCAGTGATCTGTCGGTTTTTAAGGAAGCTAAATTGTTCTTGAGAGATACCTGAGTCCAAGAAGGGCTTAATCCTGACCACAATGACCTTTGCTATCAGCTTATACAGAAGATTACATAATGAGATGGGCTCGTAATCTGCAAAGGTCCGAGGTTTATCCAGTTTAGGAATGAGTGCAAGGAAGGTCAAGTTCAAAGATGGAGGAATAAATCCAGAAACCCTAGTCGAATTTACAGCAGACAATAACTCAAGACCCAAGAGATCAAAGAAGTGCAGATAGAACTCCACAGTCCATCCCTCTGGGCCAGGGCTCCGGTCTTTTTTAAATAACTTCAAGGAATGTTCAATCTCCTCAAGAGTGACAGGGCAGGTAAGCTTCGATATGTGCTCGATAGGAATCATCCTAGGATAAAGCAAGACAACCTTGAGTTGTTGAACCAAACATGTGCCTCCATCATCCTTATAAATACTAGCAAAGTGTGCCTTACCCAGGTCCTTAGAGCTGCCTCATCTTCATAACAACTTCCATCTGCATCGGCCAGAGACCATATCATATTTTGATTCCGCCTGCTAGATGCCAACGTATGAAAATATTTGGTGTTTGAATCACCCTGAAGGGCCCATTTCGTCCTACTTTAGAGTTGCCAAGTAAGCAGATAATGGTCCATGATCTTCTGCTTCTCAGATCTGAGCCGGGTCAGATGTTCCATTTCTTCCATGGAAAGGATTCCATTAGTCGTGCCAGAGAGGAGTGATCCAATATCCTGGTCAAGGGAATTAGTAACAGAGGCCATACAAGCTAGCTTGTCCTTAATCCATACCTTGGTATCATCTTTAAGAATACGCAACTTATGGCTAATAGCCTCAATGCCTAGGGAGCTGTCACTTATGGTATGAGAAGAACACCACTGCAAAAGCCAATCATTGAAAGCTGGATCGCTAAGCCACGATCAATTGAATTTAAATGGATAGTTACAAGAGCCCCGCTTCTTATCCCATTCGAAGCAAATAGGAAAGTGATCTGATAAGTCTGCACACTGGGTCCACACCCTATGAACCCCCAAAGAAGGAATCAAGGAGTTAGATATTAAGAAACGGTCAAGTCGCTTACTCATACCATCTTCACCCACATGACCATTACGCCAGGCAGGTCCGGCATACTGAGGTGCCAAGTCCACGAGACCCACCAAGTCGAAGAGAGATAAGAAGTGATGAGAGAGGGGATCCGAGGAGGCCTTATTTCCCCAAATCTCAGATGAGTATAGAGTGAGATTGAGGTCTCCTCCCAAGACAAGATTCAGAACGCTCAGTAAGCCACCACGCAGAGCCTTTTCCCAAAAAAGTTTGCGGTCTCTATAAGGACCATACACAATGAGGATGGAGATAGGAGCAGGCATCCCACGGACAGAAGCTTGAACCAAAAGGCCAGCACAGGTCTGATAGGCCGCCTACACTTAACCTTTTGAGGATTCTAGGCAATGAGGAGGCCACTTGAGAGCCCCGACGCACTGATCGCACAAAAGTCCCAAGAAGGAAGGATTTTTGAAAAGGCTAATAAAGCCGAAGAAGAACTACACATAGTTTCCTGGAGAAGGATTATATCCGGACCTAGAGACTTAATTGGAGCACGGAGGTTTTGGTTTTTGGTCTTACCTCCAAGACCCCAAATATTGAAGGATAAGAGCATCATCACAAAGCATCCCGGTGGGGAGACGACGCTCTAAGTCCCCGAAGTGGGTTGCCATGAGCCGCATCTTTGATGCGAACGGATAGAGGGATATAGGGAGGAGAAGTCGAGGATAGGTCCACCTTATTGTCCCTTTTACCTTTAGATTTTTTCCGAATTGTCACATTGGCGAAGCGAATGGAATTGAGGTGAAGTGTAGAAGGGAATGATGGGGTTGTTGCTGTAAATATGGATAAAGATTTTTTAAGTGTAGGGTCAGAGAATGAGGGTGATGAGGTAGGACTAAGGGAGAGAGAAGTATGGGTCGGTGGGGATCGAGGGTGTGGAAGAGGAGGAAAATCCACCAATGAAGCCAGTGATGGAAGCGCCTGTTCCTTAATGGACTGCGGAGAAGGTGAATGCAAGGAGTGAGATGAGTGGATAGGAATAGTATGAGGAAGTAAGTCCACAGGATCCGAAGGAGACTCTTGAGTCGAGTAAGAGACAGCGACAGGAAGCAAGGAGTCAATAGGATGTGACAGGTCCTGAGTCATTTCAGGCTGCGAAGATTGCGAATCATTTAGAGTTTTTGAGAACGATGAGGGGACAGGGAAAGAAGTTTTAGAATGTGATAAAATCAAATCGTCGATAGCATCCAGAAAGGCATCCGAGACAACTTCAGAGGGAGAAGGAGAATCATTGAGGGTACCTGGAGCCAGATGCATATGTTTAGAGGGGACGATCGGAAAGGTTCCCTTCGGAGAGTCATCCGAGCCCATGTCTTCACATCCAGGTCGCAGGTCAGGACAAGCATTCCTCAGGTGGCCAACTGTGTGGAAACAGCTGCATCTGAATGGTACGTGGAGGTAGTCGAGCCTTTGGACCAGAAGGCGCTCATTGCATAGGATTTCCACCTCCGCCGGCAATCCCCGAGAGATGTCCATCTCGACAAGAACCCTGTCGATCCTCTTGTCATATGCAAGATGAAAATCCGCCTCAATGGCGACAAACCAGCCAATAGTATTGCCGATTCCTTCCAGGATCTGTCTGCTCCAAAGAGGAAACGGGAGGTGTGGCAGCAACACCCAAAGATGGCGTTTCATAATTCTTTCCCAAAGAGGGTCGAATCGTGAGTGCCAGCGCCCAAGTACCAGAGAACCCTTCCCAATGCGCCAGATACCATCGAGGATACGAGAACAATGTTCCTCTTCCAAAAATACAAATACTATCCACCCATTTGACAACAGGCTGATAGTGGGAATATAATCAAAGAGTGGCTTCCAATGCTCTGAATCCCACTCCACCCAGGCAACCTTACTCATCCTGCAATATTCAAGTCTCCCAATGAGAGCACGAGAGCAGAGAGAAGAGACACGCTCCATGAAGATGTCATGACCCAATACATAGCGAAAGCGACCTTCCTGGGCCTTAATACATTTGGCACGTCTCTTTCGACGGAAGCGAGGTGGAGCAGCCAACTCAGCCACGAGGAAATGACCCACAAAGTCAACACAAAAGGTGCTAGTAAGGATACCAAACCCCTGACCGTAGTCCCTGGGCCAAGATAATCATAGCCCCCCAGACAGCATCGCTAAGAAACCAGGAGGAATGCCAGAAGAAAGGAGCCACAAGCCAGGACAGAAAATCAAACCCAATAACACAGAATACAAAAACCCCCAGAACCTACACGGGTGTGTCGAAGTTATCCCACAAACAAGTCACCACTGCAGAGCCCCAGGGAGCCATAGAATAGCAGCAGTCCAGAGAAAGGGTTAAGCACGGGGGACCATAGGAAAGGGAGAATAGAACCCCAAGTGAAACCCCACGAGTGGAGCCTCAGGCCCTCGAAACCGACAATAGAAAACCCAAGTCAACCCACAAAAAACTGAGAATAATATGGGAGAAACCCTAACCCAATCAGTAGGGTTAGAAAAAGTCAACACCAATCCGAGAGGCCAGCAGAAAGGAGGGCAGGGAAGAGTCCCAACTTTAGATAGAAAGAGTGGAATCCCAAGGAAGAACAGTGCATGAGGGCCGTGTACACAAGGGAGACACAGAAGAGGATGAAGTCAGTGTGAATCCCAAACCCCAGAAAATGAAAGTGACAGACCGAAGTCAACCCAGTACAAGCCGAAGGTGACAGAAGACAAATACTAAAATTACGATGAAAAACCCATGCAGGGGTGGAAAAACAAAAAATACCCCCAGTGCAGCCAAGACAGAGCGAATCCTTCCCGCTTATTTTTATTCTTGGTTGCTACTAGTGCCCCGGTGAAGGGGAGGGACTCCAAGAGGGGCTTCCCACTAGGAATGACCACCCTGCAAGTCCAAAACCCAGCTAAGAAACTGCACAGAACACAAATTCGAAAATAACAACCCACCCCACAATACGACGGAATGGTGTGCAGACCTAGGCACCCAAGAACCCCGCAGAGGCTTACAAGAGAAAGGGAGAAACCCGCCATGGAAATACCAGTGCACCAATACTGCACCCAGAATGCACCATCATCTCCCCCATCCTTACCTTCTTTCAAACTTTGCCAGAACCCTGTGAAAAGTGCTCTTCATTCACATATTGGATCTTATCAAGGCTTTTGATCATGTGAATTGGACCTTTATTCGACTCATCTTGATCCAAATCAGGGTTCCACTTCTAACTGTCAATTGGATAATGGGTTGTCTTACCTCTGCAAATTTTGCAGTCCTGATTAATGGGACCCCATCGAAATTTTTCACTGCATCTCGTGGAATTCGACAAGGCTGTCCTTTGTCCCCTCTTCTCTTTATCCTTGTCATTGAAGGCCTTAGCCTCCTTATCACGGATGCCAGGAACAATGGTATTATACATGGCATTCAGATAACATCTTCTCTTGCTCTTACCCACCTCCTTTTTGTAGACAATGTGATCCTTATGGGTACTAGCACACTTCTGGAGTGGGCTGCATTTGATGTTATCCTAGAGACTTTTTGTAAGGCATCGGGAATGAGTATCAGTATTGATAAATCTTGCTTCCTTTATAATAATATTGATACTACCAATCTCTTAGATATTGCCAGGGTTCTACCGTATCAGATGGAGCCGATTCTCACTGGGTTTAAATACCTTGGATACTACCTTAAGCCACTTGGTTACAGGGTCTATGATTAGCTTTGGCTGGTTCAGAAATTTGAAAAGAGAATCTGTAATTGGACCCACAAGCTTCTGTCCCTTGGGGGTAGGTTGATCCTTGTTCAATCGGTACTCTCTAGCATACCGGTGTATTGGATGGGATTAGCTCCTATCCCTGTCTCTATCCTGCACAAGCTCAGGAGCATTATGTTTTCCTTCCTATGGGGTTCCTCTGAAAATCATCGAAGATATCATCTAATCAGTTGGCAGAAACTCTCATGGCCTAAGGAATATGAAGGTTGGGGGATAAAAAATCTTCATTGGTTCAGCATATCCCTACGCCTTAAAAATCTCTTGATGGCTCTGTTGAAAGATGGCTTATGGCATCGTGTTCTTATCTCTAAATACTTGAAAAACCTCTCGGTGATTGATTGGCTCAGAAACAAGAGGTTCAACACTCGCAGGGTATCCATCATTTGGACAGGTTTTATACAGACCCTTCCTTGGCTGGGTAGTCACCTGGCTTGGCAGGTGGGTGACGATAAAGACATATTGATTGGAGTGGACCCGATCATTGGTGCTCATACCTCTTACATCCTTCCTGAAGAGCTGAGAACGTTCCTGGAGGACCTGGATATCAGTACTCTCTCACAGGATCATAACATATTACCTGATGCTCAGCACTACTAGTATACGGCTGATGAGTTGGGATTAGAAGGGTCATGGAAAGAAGTCTGGAATGCTTATACTGAGGGTCTGGTAAATGGAGGCATTCATCTCTCTTCGCTAGCCGACTCCCTTGTATGGGATTTCAACAAAATAGAGGGAATTATTTCTGCAAAATATGCATATGAATGCATTGTTAATACTTACTCTCCTTCGGTTGGCACTCGAACTGACTCTTTATTATGGAACAGTTCTCTCCCACGTAAAATTGGCTGCTTCATATGGTTGGTTATCAAGAACAAAATTCTCACTTGGGATAACCTCCAGAAAAGGCGACGGTCTGGTCCTGGCATTTGTGCACTGTTCTATTCCGATGAAGAGATCGTTTCACATTTATTCTCAAAATGCATTGTTTGGAAAACTGTTCTTGGCCACATCTGCGATCAGTTCCAACTTCCTTGTCCTCCTCTCATGGATTCTCTCTCCTCATTTGTAAGGATTTGGGCTGGCAATTTTCCAAGGAATTCGTCACTCAGTCTTATTCCATTTCATATGATGTGGATTATATGGAAAGCTCGGAATTTAGCCATTTTTGAAGGAAAGAAGAGGAATGTTCTCAGCATTGTCCAACAAATTACATACACTGTTCAGACTTATTCTTCTCAGCCTGTCAAAGCTAAAAAAGTCAGGAAGATAGGGAATCCTCCCTGTATGTACTTCCCTTGTGGATTTTTTGACGGTGCCTCTAATAGCAAGGCAGTTGGTGTTGGATATAGCTTGTATTTGAATGAGTCTCATCATTTTGAGTTCGTGCTGGGGGTAGGATATGGCTTCAATACTAAAGCAGAATTACTTAGCCTTTGGGAACTTCTGCTTTCTTCCCAAATGATGGGGATCCCCTTATCCCACATATTTGGTGACTCACAAGTCATCATTAATTGGGCAAAGGGATCGACTGCTCTCTCCCCTCCAAAACTCTTTCACTAGTGCAGGGAGACAAAAAAGCTAATTTCTAGCTTTTCAGATTTGTTGTTCATCCACATCTTCCGAGAGCACAATCGGATTGCTAACCGTCTCTCTAAAATTGCTCTCTCATTTTCTCTGGGTACTGGCTGTTTCTCAGAATTTATGGAGGACCAATTGGTCTCTCATGATTCCTTTCAGCTCTTTTGAGCATGGATAGGGGAGCTTACTCCTCTAATTGATTTGTAGTTCTTGCTGCTCATTGAGCGGCCTCTTTTAGATTGCTGATCAGATCCCTTTGGTTCTCGGTAGATGAGGTTGATGCGATTGACCCCTTTCTTGATGAGACAATAATTCTAATGGGATCCTTCACTCTTCTGTACAGCCTTTCCCCCTGGCAGCGTCTCGAGGAGATTTATTGTCTTATGAGCTATTTTCTTCTGAATTGTAACCCACTTCTGGGATGGCAGGATTGATGCCCTTTGATTCTTAATAAGGATAACAAGGACAGGCTTTTTTCTTCCTGAAAAAATTTGATTGCTTAGCCTATGAAGAGGTTCATAACCTACCCCATTTGGATTTAAACTTGTCGCCTCTTGGGAGGAAACACATGTTGAGTTTTTTGTAAGTTCAAATAACTTGGACAAAATAATGAGTTCAACTTGGCTTTCATGGCTTAATACATTATAAAAATGAATGGTGTAACACTTGTTATAAAAATGAAATCTAATTTCCATATAGGTTGTGCACTTCAAGAAAAAATATTTGATATCATATTATTTTTGTTATTTTTTATTTATTTTAAGACAATATAGTTGTGACAACTATATGTTAAAGCAATTTTTATTTCTATAGTTAAAGGTGTTAAAACAACAAAATGAGACGGAAAATTCATAGTATTTCTCAGTATTTGAACTTGATACAAAATGCATGTCTTTATAGCATATAATGACCCTCATGGTCATTAAGGAGGACTATGTCTTCTTCAACTAACTAATAGCCCACAATTAGTCCCAATGGACATCAATATTTTAACTTGATACAAAATGCATGTCTTTATAACATATAATTGCTCTCATGGTCATTAATGAAGATTCCATCTTCTTCATTTACTAACTCAGGTTCATATGGATGAATCTATTAAGATGAGTTATTATGTTACTTGTGTTTGGGTCACCATAACTTATATTATGACAATCTACCTTGATTATTTCATGTTTTACTATTTCATATATTTCTCATTAATTATCCTTGACGCATCATTTTCAAGAAAAAACTTATTTTGATTTATGGCTAGTTTGGTCTTCATTTTCATATGGTTTAGTTAACTTTCATCTTCGTTTATATTGGTTAAGTTCTCTTGATTTATAACTAGTTTGATAAAACTTTATAGATAGTTTGGTCTTCATCTTCATATAATTTGGTTAAATTTCATCTTTGGTCTTTGGTATTTTTGGTCATATATTGATTTATGATTAGTTTAATCTTCATCTTTGAGTTTTATCTAACATCTTTTTGTCCTTATAAATATCATTTTTGATGGATGAATCTATAAAGATAGGGTTATTATGTTGCTTGTGTTTGGATCACCATAACTTATATTATGACAATCTACAATGGAGTCTTCTAATGATTCTTTTAGTGCTTTACTATTTCACATATTTTTCATTAATTATTCTTAACATGTCCCTATAAAGAAAAACTTGTTTTGATTTATGGCTAGTTTGGTCTTCATTTTCATATGGTTTAGTTAATTTTCATCTTCACTTTTGTTGGATTAAATCTAGGTATAATTTTTTTTTTAATTTAAAATGTTTTACACATAAAAACAAAATTACATCTCAAGAAATTGGATCCCTCTAAGTGCTTGATAAATCCTAGTTTAAGATAGTTCTCTGCTAGTTTTAATAATAATCATCACACTGAGGTGCAAAACACTAATCTCAGTGCATGATCTTCATCTTTGAGTTCTATTCCAATAACTTCATATCCTTGTAAGTCTCATTTTTATCAATATTCATATGGATGAATCTATAAAAATGAGTTATTATAAAGATGAGTTATTATGTTGTTGTGTTTGGGACACAATAACATATATTATGATAATATACGTTAATTGTTTTAATACTTTACTATTTTACATCTATTTTTCAAATGAAAAACATAAAATATGCATTTTTTGTGTGGTTTTTATATTTTCTTTCCCTCCAAGTAAATATAACTAATCTAGAATTCCTTTTTGTTTAAATGACTCAAAGTTGTGTAAATGTGGTCTTTCATGTTTTTTATTAATGTATTTTTAATGGTATCAAAATTTCATTTTGTTTATTTGAAAATGGATTAAAGTAAAATATCTAAAGCTTTAAGAATAAAAACCACAATCAAATTGGAAAAACATTAAGCAAAAAGAAAGTATACTTAATTATAGAAAACAATTAAGTAAAATGAAAATAGATTTTTTTTGGAAAATCAACTCCGGTGTTATAGAGCTAATTGGATTTTCAGCCAATATTTTAGTTTTTCAGCAAAACTAACTTCTTAGCTGAAAAACCTTTCAGTTGTGAGTTGAAACAACTATCAATTGAAACCCATACATCACATGTTTTCTATTGTTTTCCCCCACATCACACTTTTTCTATTGTTTTTAACCCAAAATTGATTTTTATTGTTGTTGTAGAATTATTTTTTATCGAATTCATTTGGATTTCACTTGGCAGAGCTAAAAAGGAAAAGAGTGTAAATGGGCTCATGTCTTTGATGAGGAAGAATATCATATTGGAAAAAAAAATGAGAGACTTCACAAGTACCTAATACCTATTGGTCAATTTCAACCAAACATAGGAATGTATGTTATTATTTTTACACCATGTAATACATAAAATATTTGAGTATGTTCTTTGTTAGAACCTTGTTTCGTAGTGGAATAACATTACAATATTGCAAAATATTTGAGCATGTTCTTTGTTAAATCCTCGATTCATAGTGGAATAACATTACAATATTGCACCCCAGATGTAGGTGAACACAGGGAAAGGCCTCCACAAGCAAGATCCAATGTAGAGGAGGATGGCGAGGGGAACATGTCGGTTAATGAAGGCCAGGTTGGTGAGAAGATACCTAATTCATACCCAACGTGTGAGGAGATGGATGTGAAGGGAGAGTTAAGATGGAAGTCTATGGTTTGAATGCTGAACAAGATGAGGAATTAAAAGTCAGAGGCAGAAGCATATGGATGGAGATGTATTTCTCTAGCACCTCTACCAAAAGGTACATGATTCTGATGAGCCAATACACGAGTATGAATATTGGCTGAGGGAATGACAATACCACTGGTGAGATAGGAGTTAATGGTGATTAGAAAGCTTGGGGTTAGCTTGGAAAGGAAGATATGGGGAATAAGACCGAGTGGAGGTATTACAAGGGCAATCAACCAAATTGTTTCTCCTCAATATGGGGACTCGCATATGGTCAGTATCTTGACAATCAACAAAGATAAGGTGACCCAATATTTGGTAAGAAAAATTCTTATGGCTCCTCTCCAAAGAAAGCGAAGTTGGAGGGAAGGGTGGAACCGTGGAGAGAGAAACACGCATGAAAAGGTTTCGGGGGAATAAATAATGAAAGGAATTCCCAAGCATATCGATGACTCAATTTCAAAGATGGAGGACAAGCAGCTGGAATCACAAATAGAAAAAGGGACATTATGGCAATCTTGGATCCATACTGGGTTCTCCATAAAATCTTAGTGAAAATCATGTTGGAACAAGCAAGTTTTGCCGATTTGATTGAGCAGGTTGTGCACAACACAAGGGAGGATACACTCATAAGTCTAGCTAACCTAGAAGCAGTTCGGGATTTGGCGACTCCTTCGTTCAATTTCAAGTCCAGACCTACAAAGAATCAAGAGCCTGAGGATGGTTAGGCAATGGCAAAGCAAAAGGAAGACGAACCTGGTCCATCTAAGGTTGGAGGTCAATCCCATCCGGTTGGTTAGCCTTGGTCCTGTGTTGTTGGGTTTCTTTATTCCAGGTTGATGGAATGATGTTTCTAGTTAATGTAATTACTCACATGTATTTTGATAAGGAGATAGTTTGGCTAGTAGCAAGAAAGTAGGAAGAAAGTAGGGAAAGAAAGTTTTGAGGTTAGTTTTTTGGTTGAAAGTTATGATATGTAAAAGTTGTCAGCAGATAGAAGAGACCTAGGTAAATAGTTGGATGAGTTATGCTCTCCATATAAGGCTCTTAATTTTGTAAATTATGCTTTGTGTATTTTTTGTATACTAATAGAAGGATTTTCATGCTTACTTACAAAAAAAACATTACAATATTGCAAAATATCAAAACAATAAATCAACACTATAATATAGAGAATACCCTTAAGGTAGGGCAACATCAACAATTACTCTATAAAAAAGAAACCAATTCAAAAGTAGTTTTGTTAAAATGCAAATCTTACATGTCCAATACAATGATACGCATGCATTTATACTCTCTCACGAGTTTTCCTAAGGGCCCATCCCAACTACCTCTCATTATTACATTCCATAAATTATTACCCATCAACTACCTTATGGGCCTTACTTAATGAGTATGGCCACAGTGATTAAATAGTTCATACATGTAACTACATAGTGGGCCTTATTCAATGAATATTAATTAACTTCAAGTTGATTTATTCAATAGTTTTTTGAAATCATCATGATACTCCAAATACAATTTAGGCAAGGTTGCAAGTGGTCATTTTCCCTTATGAGTCAATTTTGTATGTTGCCAAGGTTTAACATGATAGTCAATTATACTTTTTGTAAAATTTTATGACCCCAACCCAATTTCTAGTCTCAATTGAATACATGGTTTGATGCACGACCCCATTTCATTTGTTTGCTGAAAATAAATTTAGTGTAAACCAATTTTCATGACAAAAAACAAACTAAGTCAATTACAACTACAGAACATAAATTTTTAACCACAAGAAATTATACTTAGAGACTTTTGGGAAAAATTGCCCCTAAAAAAACCCTCAAGGGGAAAACCAGTGACAGAGGAATTTTATTTTCTTTTCAGGAATAATTTATAACAGTATAAATATCAGTGATAAAAGTCAATTTATCTCAACCATAGTGACCAAATTCACCCTTGAAAACAGTGCCATAGTTTGCTGCAATTTTTGTGCCCAAAAACTGCCTCGAAATCCATGCTCGCATTTTTGTATAGTGGCAATACAACACAATACAAAATACCTCAAATTTTGTGCATTGTATAGTCAAGTTGACTTGGTTTTTGTGCCTGCTACTACAACATTAAATGCCCTCGATTTTTGTGCCCTACTCAACATATAAAATCATGCCCCTCAGCTACATGAAACTGTCGTACGAATTGTTGCATTTATTAACAGTACGACCTCATTTAATGCTCCTGGTTTTCCTCAATTTTTGTGCCCAAATTCTTGAAAAGAATTCCCCTTCTTATTTTTGTTTGAATTGCCTAGGAATTTGTGCCTTCTCTCGCTCTCTCTCTCTCTCTCTCTCTCTCTCTCTCGCTTGTCTTTTCAACCTCTTCTCCAAAGCTCATGAAGATTGAATGAATGAGCCTCTTTTCTTGCCTTGGACTTTTTGTTCATTAATGAGGGAAAATGAACCAACTCTCTAATCCAAGGGCCCATTTTAGATCTAGATTTTCTTAAATCCACGGTTGAGAAAAATCATGTTTTCTCAACTTAAAAATTAATTTAAGCCACATTCTCATTAAATGATGAAAAAGTCACTTTATATCTCATAAGTGAAAATCAACTTTACATCTCATAAAATTAATACCAAGGGTCATGTTAAACATTTTTCCTTTTTAAGTCACCTAGGGGAACACTTTTCCAAGGTACAAATTTCAACACTCTCTCTTATCGAGGAAAGTGTTCTTCACCACGCCTAACTTGTCTCTGAATAAAACAAACGTGCCCTTCCCCAAAGATTTTGTAAGGAGATCTTCTACTTGCTCATCATTATATATATACTGTAGCTCAAGTGCTCCCCTCTAAACATAGTCACAGATTAAATGGTATTTGATCTCGATATGCTTAGACCTGTCATGGAAAACTGGATTCTTGGAGAGTTTGATGCAACTCTGATTGTCACAGTAAATCATCATAGGCCTCAACTGTTGACCAAATAATCCCACCAGTAACTTGTGAATCCAAATGGCCTCACAACTAGCCTGATCACTAACCTCCATATGTTGATGTTTGAGCAAAATCGGAGAAACTTCATCTTTAAAATTTTTATCAATCAATTTCAGCACATATGTATCTCATAAATCAACTTACATATGAATAATATCATCCACATGTGAATCTCGTAGATATATCAGCCACATAAATATATCAGCCATATGTAAATCTCACAAATATATCAGTCACATAAATCATCTTCAAAAATTAGCCATATAAATTAGCTCCATAAATCAACCATGAGAGATAAGATATACCTCGCGAAAACCCTCCAAACATGAAGGATAAAAAAATCAGCAATTCTTTGAGTATGATAGATAGAATTGCAAAGAATGGATTACAACACATAAGCATATTGCCCGATAAGAGATACCACCACAACAGTAAAGAAGAGATATCCAATGTAACCCTGCAAAAACAACTATATACAACTGTATTGAACTTTCCATATGCCTAGAATATTAATAACAAGCCAAAAACCATAGCATGCAGAAGGTAACGCATAGGAGGCTCAATAAACACACTGAGAGTACCACATAGTCCATTCACAAGGGGGATCTAACTAGAACTACCTCCATTCAACATTGGCACCATTCCTTTCCTCAATTAGCTTTAACTGAATGTTCATTGTCTTGAACTAAAAGTGAACTAACTTGAACTAAACGTTAACTAACTTGAACTGAATGTTAAATAACTTGAATTGAATGTGAACTGAACTCAATCTTTAACTGACTTTTTATCACTTAGTTAACATAATAACTTAAGTGCCACCAGTGTTTCACTCTTAGTGCCATCCATTCACAATTTCTATTATTAACTTTTGCATGGATCTGTTTAGTTAATTGATGCATGTTGATTGATGAAAATTAAGCTCTTCTTTACTTAATTTATTGCATTCATTAATAGTTCAATCGATGCTTTGACTGATGCATTGATTAAGGCATTCATATTTTACCAAATCTTTATAACTTGAGTTCACTCAGACATTTTCATGGTTAATTTGAATTCTCTTTTTCTATGTTTTATCTCATTATCATTAAATAATTAATGCATGGTCCATGTGTGTATTATTTATCCATCTTATCATATCATACTCAGAATAATTATTCCACACATATTGATGTTCATATATATTACCTTAGGCCATATAGTCATATGCTAAAGTAATTCACTCTAAGGGTAGCTAAGCCCTAAAGGAGACTTATAGCACTTAGTGACCATGACTAGCAATATATCACATAGTATAACCACGTGACTTGATACAACACAAGTCTAGACATGATACAACATAAGTCCACAATCTTGATACAACACACACACGATCATAGTACATGCATCCCACCTCAATACATGAGGACATATATAGGACTTGATACAACACAATGTCATGACTTGATACCAAACAAGTCTCTAACTTGATAGAACACAAGTCTCATAGAATGACTCCTAATGCTGTACAAACAATGACTCTCCCTCTCATTGAGTGAGACATTCTCTGCTTTACTAGGAATTTCTTGCCATACCAAGCTTATGTCGAAAGTATCTCAACTTCGTTACTAACAGTGGTTTGTTCACAAATTTGCAATCTGTTCATCAATAGCTATGTACTGAAATTTAATTTTTACAAGACCATGACTTCAATGAAGTAAAAATTCATCTCAATGTCTTCGATCATAACACAAGGTTTTTCAGAAGGCTTGACTATTAACACCTAATAATTGTAGGCTTCAATTATTTCACCTTAGTAGGTAGCATCCCAATCTACACTACTCCTCAACAGGTAGTACTATCCGCAAAATACATTTAGCTTATGTATTACTAACCACAATACACATAGCTAATCCCAAGCTATATAATATGTCTACTATGTATCAAAATACAATAAAGAACCTATTCTAATATACCTCAAAGGTACTAAAACATATGCTTATCCACAAGAATAAATATACAACAGGATTGTTGGGTACTTTAAGAGACCAACCAACTGCTTATTCAAAGTAGCATCATTTGGATCTGATACAGAATGCAGTTTCTCTAAACTAGAAACTATTTATTTCATATCCATCATAAACAAGACATAAAATGTGTAATTATCATGCAGAAAGAAAATATTTTATTTTCTTTCAATTTTTAACATTTGTTGACTTCAAGAATCTTCTACCATCTGAAGAAGTTCTTAGTGAGCTTGTCATTCCCTATGATGTTCTTCAAGGCCTGATCTCTTTCATAGTAATTTCATATCGCAATATCCCACATAGCCAAGTATATGGCTATATAATGTCTCCAATAGGTTTAACTGCTCTCTGACAATTAGACTATAACTCTTCTTGAGTATCCAATAGTTTCTGACACTTTGACCGTGTCTCTGCTCAAGTGGTTTTCTCCAGCTCTTGGTTGCTTAAGTCATGCATCATGACTAAATAGTTCGGATAATTTTAAATATTGTTGTCTGTGAAGATACGCCAATACTCTCTCTTCAACTAGAGGATTCTTTTTATACTATACCAAGCTTGTTTTGGACAGAGGCTTAGTAAATATGCTGGCAATTTTCCTCTTCCATGGATATGTATAGGAGTTATACAACTCCTTTCTACACCATGTCTTGGATATAACTGACCAGGAACCTTGTAAATCTTTACTGCCTTACAATATGCTCCATCTAGAGCAACATATTTGATGTGATATTTCTCGATCACTGAACTAGTCAAAATCCATATGTCTGTGAAACTTACTTTCACTAATCGAGACATGTCTGTATCCACATACACTTAACCAAGTAGGTAACACAACACATGCTTTGTTGTACATGTCTATGTACTGACTATAAAGCATATAACTAATCCTGGGACATGTATAGGTATATCTAATGTCTATGAGATCCTACAAATATGAATAAAAATCATATTTATCTTTATGTGTGTGATCATGGATTTATAATCCATTGTTCTTGAATCCTTTCAGGAACTCTACTGAACATTTTCTAAACAAAAAAATATATTTACACCTCTAAACTTAAGAATCAACTAAGATTCTTACATAAAGATTCCTCATTAATATGATTACCATACATTGTTTCTACATATCAGGAGGTTAATTTAACTAGTTCCACTAGTTTTTCAGGAGGTAGTAAATCTAACTTCTCTCTCTCAACATCTAGGATGTGAGAATCATAAATTTGAGTCCTCCATCATGGAGACTCATACTCCTCTATATCTAACACATTTATGAATATAATTAAGATAAATGCATTACCTTCATGAGTCTTTATATTTCTCATAATAGAATTAGGGCTTTTATTCTATCTTCTTCCTAAGAAACATAGGAACCTCTCGATCTTCTCTCTTTTAGTTCGTGTAGGTCAAGGAATATGTTTTTCCCTACAATAAAAAATATTCAAATGATTAATAACATTACATAACCAAGAAATGTAATCACATGAAAACTTTCAACATACTGGCAATGGTTCACACAATTATGTACATAGACTATATCAATAATTTGATATAACCCCATTCATATCTTATGTGATTCTTTGAAATCCTATATCAGTCCTATATTAGTTCAAAAATTCATATTTTATGAAGGAAATATGCAACCCCATATTCATATCTCATGAAGCAAGCATGAAGCCCTCTATCTAATATATTATGACCAATCATGCAGTCCTATGTTCACTACTCATGAAGCAAACTTTGCAACCATTTATCTCATGTAATATGAAGGAAATTTTCAGATTTATATCATTCCTGTATAATATATATCAGTCCCACATAAGTCTTATATCAGTCCTATATCATATCACATAATATGGACTCATGAGATCGACAATATACTACTAAAAGACACAATAATGTATATGCTCAACACAATTCCAAACCCCAGGAATACATATCTCTATATGACAGTCATGAAACATTTAAAAAAAGATTTAGATATGGTTTATAACATCATATAACAATCAAAATATAAAGTACGATTGGATTACTTCTCTGTCGACCCAGGTTCATATTCCTTGTTCGTCAACAAAGCCCAAGATATCGGCATGACAGAGCATAACCCCTTAGTCAACACCTACGACGTAGATGACGTCTCACCCAAGATATCTATTGGGAACTGCAAGAACCAAGTTTATGCAGTTATGAGGGGGATTTCCTTATTACAACATTATCATATCACTCAACCAAAACCAAGTGACAAACTTATGTCTCATACATTTATTCAAGAATATAGCCTATTGATCCGTCAACATATATGATAATATGTAACATAAAGAATTAACACACATTAACTAATATTCCATATTATCATAACATTAGATGTGCGACATATATAGATAAGTTCATTCCCAACAAATCGACTCAACACAATCAAATCAACTCATTCACAACATATATGCATTCGACATAAACACGTATATCAAAGACACACAGACACAAGGTTTAACATGGAAACCCATTTAGTAAAAACCACAAAGGTGCCCTTCATCTGGCATGAGAAATGGTTTAGCACCTTTGGTCTGTGCACTCAACTTGTAGACTATTCTTTAGATATTCTTTACAATTCACATGTTTTTTCTTGTCTCATGCTCTCTAGTTTAGGTCCCTCTCTATTTTTCCGTATATATTCTCTATTCTATGTTCTATGTTATGTTATGTTTCCTTCCTTGCTTGTTCCATCATTCTATGTCGTCTACACCCATCTTGGATCGACTTTATAGGCTTTTAAAATTATTGCTTTACTCATCGACTAATTATCAACCGCCATTCGATAGGGTATCTTACTAATTTAACTCATCCCATTATATCTAAAAATAGGAACTATCAGCCCAAATTACAATCCTACTTTATTTTCCAAAAGAAATTTATCAAACTAACTAACTCGTTACCAAAAATAGGTCAAACTCCTCCTCTCGACCTGCTTTCTTCTCTTTTGTTGTGGCTCCTTCCATTGCGGTCTTTGCTTGTATTGCAACCAGAATATTCATTTTCTTGAGAAAGATTTTGGTTATATTGTCTCATCTTTTCCTAGGTCCAACAGCCCCCCAACACTCACATATGGCTCATCTCGAGCCACATTAGTCTGAAATTTCAGTCAGTGTAATTTTGCTATGAAAATATTGAAATATTTTTACAACCTATTATTTTTCTTATTGCACCTCTTCTTGTACTATCTTCAATTGTTCCACAAGTTTGGAACTGATATGTTCTGAAGTTGTCATTTCCATCAAACCCAAATCTTATTGCACCTTCTCATGGACTGTTTGAATAATACTTGTAACCTTTTTTGCTTCGGCCTGTAGCTCTACGACACGACCTGTTCTTTTCTGTTGTTGTGTTCACAATCTGGCTACGTGTTGTTGTAATCTCTTCATTTCGAATTTCTTGGCCATATTTTCCAATGTTGGTAGCTTCTTCAGTTCATTCTTCATCTAGTTAAATTCTGCTTCAGCAATGTGCAACCGCTCTTTCACTTATTCTAGCTTTGTGTCATCGATCAAGGCTTCCCATGACTGAGAAACTTGTTCAACTACTTTGGCACAAAGTACCTTTTCATCCTAAATATTTTGCACCATCTCAATTGTTGTCTTCCTTCGCTCTTCCAATGCCTCCGGACGTGTACTAGGCGTCATCTTTGATTCCAACAACTCGACTCTCTTGTGGAGGTTCTCATCTATCTCACCTAGTCGGAAAACTTTTGCTTTAGAGAACATCTCGGGTGTGATCCCTTCCTCAACAAAATTTATACAAGTAAGTGTAATAGATGCATCCGGTCATTGTTTGTCATACTACCAAATTTTTGTTTTATTCTTTGTCTCCTTGACTGTATGCTTCGGCAATGAAATGGTTTTCTTTGATGTGTTAAACTATCCAAATATTGCTCACTGTCTTCTTTTCATCTCTTCTACTGCAACATGTTGAATAGCATGCAGTTAATACATAGGTACTAAAGAAAAATTAAAAGTCACATGACCAAGATCCTTGATCACGACATTGAGCTCTGGTGTTCCTAAGTCAATTTCTTGACCAATTACTTGAATATTTGTTTGTGGGGTCATCGACGATGTCTCGACTAGTTTCTCTTCTGATGGGCCAACTTGGTCCTGCGACACAGTCGAATATGGTATTTTTGATCGCTGCTCTAACTTCTTTTCTTGCAATACAAAGCATCTGCAGTAAATCTATAAATATTATTACCAGTTCTTTATGGCGCTCATCCATCTTCTTGCATCTTTGGTTTATGAATTCCTCCATGCGATATGAAATTAGGTTATAATCATCATTTGTAATACCAACAATTCCATATGATTCGTCAGCCTTCCTTTTCTTACGACTCTTCTCAGACTCTTATCGGACTTTTATGAATGTTTTCTTTTATTCCCCAAGTATGTATCGAGCGGGTTCACACTGGATTCATTTTTAATGTTGTAGGGAGAGCTTCTTGGGATTTCTGTTGGTGGATCACCTCCCTAGGTTCCATTTTTCTTCCCTAATGGGTCATCCTGTTGTAGCTCATATTCTTCAGAAATTCGATCCTTTGCAACAGGTACTCTCCATTCTTCAGTCCAATCCTGAATAATCATGCCATTTTTTTCATCGGATAGTTGAAATTGCGAAGCTAACCACTGGTTATGTGGGTCTTGTTACGGCTGCAAAAATATTTGGTGCACCCCGACTGAAAATATTATAATGTTACGCAAACTTTTGACGGTTTCCTTTGTTATTCAAGCCTGTTTCTTAATAAAATATTAAGTGCCTCTCCTTGCAAATGAAATTCCACATTGTTGTCTCTTTGTCGCTCTAGATTCTCCTTGTTGAACTAGATATTCTGGTATCTGGCACCTAGACACGACATAAGGAAATCTAGCCCTTGGTAGTCTGGTGGTTCTTCCCATGCGACAAATGAAATTAAAATCAAAAGCCATGAATAATTAAAGGGATTATCCTTTTCCTGTGCATCTGCAACATCTGCTAATAGATCATTCAACAAATATGCCACCTAGTTCATTTGGACACCCGCTGCGCACTAGCTTGTCGCAGCAATTGTACCTGTTGTACACTAGTTCAATCGCATCTTTTGCGGTAGCTTGATGGATAAAAATATGGTTGCGACCGAATGACGATTTCATTGATAGAGGCAATGGAAAATCCTCTCTTATCCCTCGACATATTGTACTTTTCCTTCTTTCTATTGATCATAGTTGTATCCTGGTCCTTCCCAATGAAGAAGGGTGTTAAGTCAACTCCTACAAGAGGAATCCTGTAATGGATACTATGAGCTCAATGTCTACTGAGATTTTTTTGTCAAGACATAGGGAACCTCTATGAAAACAAACCATCAACTACTTTACATATGCATTGACTTCTGATGTGCAGCCAAAGTGTGTCATATCCACCAGTGACAATAATCCAGATTTACGCAATCCTCCCACCCATTCCATTAGGACCACGTGAATAGGTCCATCCTTTATCTCGCGGATAGTAGTCATATATCTCTTCATGTCAAGATCAAGGAAATTTTGAAGGTCATGGTCTATGAATCCCATTTTCTTCAAGTTGGGTATAATGTTCGTCGTCACCTAAACTCCTTTGGGTATCGCTGGCGTTACTAATCGATACTTGGAATTTTTACCAATGGTAACCTTTGGTGCTTCTGATGGTCTCGGTGGAACATAATCGGATAGCAAGTTGGTTGACCCAGCTCCTGTTGCTTCAGCATCACATGGAGGTGTTGTCGTGCCTGGATTGCGACCAGTTCCGCAACCAAAGAGTTTCTTTCTTGATGGGTCAAGCGAGTCTGGCCGTAAAAAAACTTCTAGAATCAGTGGTGACTGTGAAACAAATTTTGTATATTCTCCCATGATGGGTGTGGGTGATGGAATCTCAATGCCTAATTCTTGGAAAGTGCTTTTAATGGAGACATAAATGACCATTCTCTGAGAAAGAAGTTCGACTCGAATGGTTGCAGTCAAACAAGTTTGACTCAGCACAAACTTTCAGTCATTCGAATATAATGAAATGATCAAGCTTCGACACGAATATGCAATATGTTTACACATTCGATTAATCATTCACTAACACAATCTTGCAATAAATGGAAAGGTGGCAGCAAATTCTATCACATGGAGCAATCTTTCTAATCATGTCAAGGAAACCGCCAACCAAACCATCACTTCACTTGTCAATTCAACAGTAGTTATTGTGCATTAATGGCAGATGTGACCAAAAAAGCATGCCACCAAAATATCTCATTACCTTAAATTTATTGTTAGCCAACTGTCAATTGCGACCAAAATATATCGTGCGACAACAATTGCTCCCTTGTGACATAAAGTATCTTATGAGACAGACCCATAGTCTGTGACAATATTCTATACTTTGTGATAACAATTGTTCTCTTGCAACAGACATATTTCCTGTGACACAATTCTTCTATTGCGACAAACATATAGTATGCAACACGCTTATTCTCTTGCGACATACATACAGTCCGTGACACAATTCTTCTCTTGCGACATACATACAATCTGCGACAACAATTTCACACTTTGTAAAACTCTCACAAAATTGCAACATTCATAATCTTGTGACAAAAACACTCATAAACTTTGTGACAACAACACTCATAAACCTTTTTTTTTTACTTTTTTTCCTTCACTTTTTGAACTATCAACCAACCAAAGTGTGGCTATCCCAATAAAGTTTTAGTTGAATTCCTTTCACCAAACCCTTGAAGGGTGTACCATTTAACTTCTGCAATTGCACTGCTCCCCCTTCAATGATATGAATGACAATATATGGTCCCAGCCTATGTGGTTGAGGCTTTCCAGGATACTTCAAAAACTTACTATCATAGAGGAGAGCAAGATCTCCAATCCAAAACTACTTACAATTAATATGTCGTCGTGTCGAGCTTTCTAGTCAGTCGCAGTGATTATGTAATGTGAACCCGTTCTCTTTCCTAGTGGATTAATAGGAACGACAAAATCAACAACCCATATTTCAAATTCCCATAAAGTTATCTATGGTACTAACAACATCTCATCTCATTGAGACAATTTTCCAATTCTTTGGTAGATATCATAGCTGCGACAATAATCTCTACATGCAGAGTAGGACACTACAATCCATCCTGTAAAATTTTACGCGTTGTTTCTTTTCCTGCATAATGGCCTCCTGCAACACCATCATGTGCTTCATTGAATACCATCGGTCACTCATGTTCCAAGAAACAACAACAAAGGATTTCATTTGGTCCCATCTTATATAATTATCCAACAATCAATTGGAAGTTTGCAACGCTTACAACTAATTGTTTCTTTTGTGTTGTATAGAATCCTTTTGGGGCATATCCTGTAGTTAAAAAATGTATAATATATCTATATTGATGATCAAACATCTTGACTGTAAATAACTATGCATCTGGAATACTATCGTCAAGATTACCAGGTTCTAGGCTCTTCTCCACTTTCTAGCCTCAACAGACGGTTCAGTCTTGAATTTAGTCGACCCGACTTAACAATAATATCAAAGTCAAATTCTTAGAAGAGGAAAATACATCAACCAATATATCTCCCCAACACTAACTTATTGACCAAATATTTCAACGCAGAATGATCTGTATACATCTTTAAATGTCCTCCCAACAAATAGTTTCCAAATTTTTGAAGAGCGTATACCATAGTTAGTCCTTCTCTTTATTTTGTGGTATAGTTATTCTCTGTTGTCGATAATTTTTGCGCCAAGAGGCACTCTACAGCCCAGTATGGGGGAGATCTTGTAACGTTATGTAACGTTACGTAACGTTATTTTTATTAATAATTTTTTTTTTTTAAATTATAGGCCAAAATAAATGTCGGCCAAAAAAAAACCTAATATGGCGGAGATGTTGTAATCCTCCTACCTAACAAAACAATAAAAAAGTAAAAAATTAATTATCCATAAAAAAAATGTGGGTCACTAAAAAACACAATATGGGGGAGATGTTGTAATGTTCCTACCTACCAAAATAATAAAAAATAAAAAATTGAATTATCCTCAAAAAAATGTTGGCCTTGCACATAAACCATGTGCATGGTTTTAAAACTATGTGAACATGGTTTTAAAACCATGTGCAAGGCCTTGTAAACAACCCATGGTTTTATTGTACATGGTTTAGGAGGGCCTTGCACATGGTTTTAAAACCATGTGCAAGGCCTCCTAAACAGCCCATGGTTTTATTATACATGGTTTAGGAGGGCCTTGCAAATGGTTTTAAGACCATGTGCAAGGCCTCCTAAACAACCCATGGTTGTAGGAGGGCCTTGCATGTGGTTTAAAACCATGTATGGGAAAATGTTGTAATGTTCGTTCCTAATAAAATAAAAAATAATAGTAAATATTATATGTCGGTCATAAATAATATTAAATACTAATAATAAAAATATTATATGTGAACCTTAAATAAAAAGATGTGTCTTTTGGTTTGAATCAAATCAATGGATACCTAAGAAGATATTCGATCCCTCTCGGCGCTTGATAGAGCCTAGGATTGGGATCTACACTAGTCTACTATCAAATGTGATTGGATGATCAATAGAACCTTCACCTAGTTGTGCAAGTACAACACCCAGCGCGACAAACGACACATCTACATGTACATGAAACTCTTTCTTCCAGTATGTAAGACTAATATGGGTGTTATAACCATCTTTTTTTTAAGAAAATCTAGATTCTCTTGACATTTTTCACTCCATTGAAACTTGACATCTCCTTCAACAATTTCTCCATAGGGGCAGTCACCTATGCCTATCCTATGATAAATCTTGGATAGTACCCCATATGTCCTAATATAGTTCTCATTTGTTTCATTTTCAAAGGTGGTGGTAGGTCGACAATAATCACAATATTTGCATGATCCATCAGTATTCCATCACTACAAACCACACGACCCAACAAATTTCCAAAAGGGGAAAAAAATGCACTTCTTTAAGTTAAGGGAAATCTGGAACTATCGACATCGTTCCAACATCACCCTAAGACTCTCAATATGATCCTTTATTAGACCAAATACAGTTCAGTCATCAAAGCAGACTCCAAGGAATTTATGAATGAAATCTTTAAAAGAAGCTACCACTATCCTAGAAAAGATAGCAGGAGCATTCTTGAGACCAAAAGTCATTACCGTATATTGGAAACATCCCCATTCTATCGCAAAGGTTGTAAGTTGTGTCAATATTCCTTTGCAATCATGATCTGATGGTAACCAAAGAGCCCATCAATAAATGAATATACTTCTTGTTCCTTGACACTCTCCAATACTTCATCTGTAAACAAGGTTAGAAATTTTTCATGTAGGCAGGCATCATTGAGTTTCCTCAGGTCGACGCAGATACACACTTCACCAGCAGTTTTCTTTTCTTGTACTACCATAGGGCTAATCCATTCGGATTCTTCAATATGTTCTATAATTCCCGCATCTAACATTTTTTCTAACTTTTTCTTAATGTTTTATTTGTACCTCGGATTGAGTTGATATGTTCATTGTGTAATGGAATTTGCATCGGGCTTCAAAGGAATCTTCATTTCTCCAAGATCTCCAACAATTCCCTTCATATCTGAAAATTGAGTGGGAAACAAATCCTGAAACTCATGTAGTAGGTCTGTAATCTTCCCAATGCTCTCAATGATCCCAGTAGTCTCTGATATTAGCAAACTTCAAGTTCTCTGGAGAACCAATATTCACTTTCTTTATTTTCAAAGGATTCAGAAACTTGTTGCTTGATACACCCGATCCTTCCACCGCGCGAGTACCTTTAGACTCAGAAATATTTATGTCGTGTGGATTATCATCATTAGGTTCACCTGTTACATTGTAGCATTCCATCTAATGTTGGACTGTCACGTCGATCTAATGAAATTTTTTTATCGACACAGGAATATGTCCAAATATCTTAGTCTTGATTACTTGTAGAGCAACATCAATAGAAGGTTGATCATCAAAAAATTAAAACGTATGCGTGAAACTAGTAACTAACACTTCCCACTCAATTGTTCCTCGTCACATCTAAACTGATGTATACCAGTTCCTCGGTATTGTTGGAAACATTTACCCACCATGCACACTTAATTTGGTCAATTTGGCCTAGTTAAACCACTATCCTAAGTTTTATTGACTTAATTGACATTAGAGGAGCATTGTATGACATCAGCATGAGCACACCCACGCCTACCTTTAGTCAAGGAGGCCAACTAAGCCTTCTCCTTCATTCGGGGAGGCTAACTGGAGCACTCCGGGGGTGATCTGAGTGTCATAAATGCACTTAATTGATAAATTATGGTTACAATCAGTTAAATCTGAGTGGTGAAGGCGCCTCCTTTCATTATATTTATTATTTAATTAATATTTAATGAACTGGTGTCAACAAGGGCACCTCCAACCACCTCTGATGGCCAGTTTGACTTCAGTTAACCTCATCGGGGTTCATTGGATTTATTGATGCACTACCACTTGTTGGTTGGCATGCAGTGACATGTGCTTAAGCTACATTTAGTTAGACTCAGTCATTTATTGCACTCCGACTTCAGTTAGGACTCAGTTGAGTCAATCGGCACTTGATCAGTTGGTTAACTAGTGTGTTTATTGTGGCTTACAGTTAGTTAAGCTACACCCATTCATTCAATTCGAACGAACTCCTTGGGAATTCAAATTGTCTTGGAATTCATGCATATTGCATGATCATTGTATTGTATCATCATTCTTTCATTTGAATATACAGAGCTGCTACTTCCATTGCAACACCGTTTTTCCAATTTTATGCATATTTGTCTATATTCTTTGTGAGACTGTGTTTTCAGTTCCTAGACCACTGTGACAAATTAATATGGTATCAGAGTTCACAGTGGGACGAAGCTCAGATCTCTCAAAAACAAGGTTTTTGACAGATCTTGCATGAAAAATTGAGCAAAAGCTCAAAAATTCAGCACTGCACCAGAAGCCAAGGATTACCACTTAATACCCCAAGTTAAGGAATTGTTGGTCAAGCTTGCTTGATCAACTATGTTGGGTGTGATGAAATCCTAAAATGTGCAGGCTGATCGAACTTACAGTGCCCCTTTTGTTGTGATTTGCAGGTTTTAACATGTGAAAGCAGTCGCTCCAACAGTTTCACATGGCTTCTTCCGTAGAACTCTTGACTCCGTTCAATTTCCATTCATGGAAAGGAGACATGGAGATCCAGCTACGTGCCATAGGACTCTATAGGGTCACTATGGACACTGAAGAAGAGCCTGCTTCTATGACAGACAAATCTAGATTCTTGAACAAGAAAGATGAAGAATTTGGATTCTTATGCCTCTCTGTTTCCAGGGATCTTCTCTTCCATCTCTCGGGTTTGAAGACTCCAAAGGAAATTTGGGACAAATTGGAAACCCTGTATGGAAAACATGATGATTTGAGAGTATACCAGCTTGAAAATGAGTTGATGTCTCTCCATCCTTCCAATTTCGAGTC
>LPNX010802474.1:51254-105112 GCA_001517045.1 Pseudotsuga menziesii | reverse complement strand
TTTCTTTCTTCCTCCAAAATTAATCAATATTATATTATTATTTTAACTATTATTTTATTATTTTCCTTAGGAGGCCCATTTTAGACCCCAAAATTCCTCGAATGCTCTCTCCTTGAGAGAAATCACATCAATCTTCCGGAAATATTTCTGAGGAGAGATCGGCAAGATCAGGAACCACAGCATGAAAGAGGTCATGCCCTCATGGAAAGCACTTTGAAGTCCAAAGCACTCTTGATAGATTCTGGAGCTTCAAACCACATGATGGCTGAAAGAGATTCTGTATCATCTTTGGAGACCAGCAAGTCCATTCCCATCCACATGGGAGATGACTCCACAATCACATCCGAAGGACAAGGTACTGTAGATCTTGAGCATGGTTATTTTCCTAATGTTCTGTATGTACCATCTCTTGCATCAAACCTCCTAAGTGTTTATCAAATGACACATATGGGAGCACCCAAGAGAGTCTCNCCTCCATGTCTCGGGGCCCAAAGATCTGAAGGGTAAAGGAAAGCAGCAGAAGAACCCAAAAACCAAATTCGAAGCTCCTAAGCCTAAAGTTGAAAACCAGCAGCATGAAGACTCTTTTGACTCAAAGAAGAACAAAGGAAGAGGGCATCATGGAAAGGAAAAAGTCAAGTGTTCATACTACGGGAAGGGATTCCACCCTGAACATGCCTGCATGAAAACGAAACTTGATGAAGCTACCATTAGAGGAAATTTGGGGTCTAAAATGGGCCTTATAAGAAAACATGCCAAAATAAGTCTTTGTGAGTTGGAATTCAAGAACCAATAGAATTTCAATAAAATAAGTCAACCATAATGGTTGAATTGACATATTTGTCATTAAAAAAAACTACTTTTTTTGTTCGTATTTTTGACATATCTCATTGTGTTTTTACTCAAATTTTGATCGGGAGAGCTCGTTGGATGCGGAATTTGATTCTGCGTCCAACGAGTACCCACACTGCATAATTTAGATGGACCCCGCTACCCNCATGCAAAAGCCTACGAGTTCTCCCATTTTGTGGCAGATGCAAAGCCCACCGCATTGCTAACTCATGGAAATGAAGTTAGTAGACTGTGGCATGAGAGGTTTGACCATCGGAACTTCAAATACTTGCAGCAATTACAGAAGAACTATGGTTGAAGGCCTCCCGGTCATCAAAGCTACCACTGGAATTTGCAAGGGTTGTGTTGTTGTAAGGCACCCTAAGCATAAGTTTGATCGGGGGAAGGCAAACCGAGCATCATGCATCTTGGGACTGATACATTCTGATATCAGCGGTCCCATGCCTATGATATCCATGAATGGATCAAGGTACGTTCTAACTTTCATTGATGACTTTTCCAGATACACATGGGTCTTGGAAGTCTTGGAAAAATTCACTGAATTGAAGGCCTTGATTGAGAATGAATTTGGCCAGAAGATCAAGATCTTGAGATCTGATAATGGTGGGGAGTATGTCATTAATGAGTTGCTGAATATATTTTCCCAAAGTGGTATTCAAATACAGCATTCAGTCCCCTACACTCCCCAGCAGAACAGTGTAGCAGAGAGGAAGAATCGGTCTTTCACGGAGATGACCACCTGTATGTTGGAATCAAAGAAGTTGGCTGCAAATTTGTGGGCTGAAGCCATGCATGGTACACAATATATTTAGAACAGAGTGCCACACTCATCCATGAAAGGGAATACCCCTTTCGAATCATACTTCGGACACAATTCGGATGTGTCGAATCTGCAGGTGTTTGGGTCCACTGCATGGGACTAAATTCCACTTGATAAAAGGAGGGCTTTGCAACCACAAAGCATAGAGTGTCTGTTTATTGGATATCCTGATGAATCAAAAGGTTTCAAGCTGCTGGATATCAAAACAAAATAGATCATCATTGAAAGGAGTGTCAAGTTCGATGAGCCTCTTCGGGAGGTAGAACTAGTGAAGGAGAAAACTGTTGAATCTCCTTCCTATTCTACTGAATATTTGGATGATGTAATAGGGGGTGATGACCCTGCTTTGGATCCTATGATTTATGATATCAATGTACAGCAAATATCAGATTCTGAATCAGAACCTGAAGTACAAAATCATCTCCCAACTTGGGCCCGACAGACACTTTCCTCCGCATGAGATAACATTGGAAATCCGGATGATCCAAGGAGAACTCGGTCCAATTTCCAAAGAGCAAGTATTGCGCTCTCTTGTCTTGATTATTTGCTGTCTAAATCTTTTTATTTGATGATAAGTTCATACCCTAAGTCTTACTACCATGCTCGGAAGGATCCGAGATGGCAAGTTGCCATGGATGAAGAGATGAATTCTCTTCAGAAAAACACTACTTGGGAGCTAGTTTCTCTTCCTCCGGGGAGGAAATTGGTTCAATACAAGTGGGTGTTTCGGACTAAGGTTGCTGCTGATGGAAGCACCTGAAAATATAAGGCAAGGCTGGTAGCAAAATGTTTCTCCCAGATCCAAGGTGTGGACTACCATGAGACTTTTGCACTGGTTGCAAAAATGGACTCCATCCGCCTAGTTTTGGCAATTTCTGCATCTAAGCACTAGGAAGTGCATCATATGGATGTTAAGTCTGCCTTTCTACATGGAGATATTCATGAGAAGATATACATGAAGCATCCTAAGGGCTACATTTCTGATCCATCTTGGGTTTGCAAGCTAAAGAAGTCACTATACGGGTTAAAACAGGCCCCAAGAGAGTGGTATTCCAAGATGGATGCCTTCCTTCTCTCGCAAAACTTCCAAAGGTGTAAATCAGATCCAAATGTGTATATACAGCAGTCTGATGGTCATTTTATTATTATTGTTTTATATGTTGATGATTTACTGATTACAGGTAGCACAGTTACTTCTATTTCATTCATCAAAAATGCTCTCCACAATGCATTTGGAATGAGCGATTTGGGGCTCTTAAAGCAATTTCTTGGGCTCAAAATTGAGCAAACTTTTGATGGGATAATGGTCACTCAGTCCAAATAAATATCAAACATGTTAGTCAAGTTTAACATGGATGAATGTAAGGCTGCTCCATTCCCTTTCCTTTTAGGGATCAGCCTTGAAGAAGGAAAAATCACACCTCCCATGGACTACACTATTTATCGATAGCTGATGTATCTTGCTCTACTTGACTCATTCTCAGCCTGATATCTGTTATGCCATGATTGTTGTGTCAAGATACATGCAACAGCCTCATGATATTCATTGGAAGGCAGCCAAGAGGAACCTCCAGGATATTCAGGGAACCAGGACCTACGGCATTCATTATGCTACAAAATCCGAGCTAGAGCTGGTTGGTTACACAGATTCCGATTGGGTGGGTGATTCTATTGATTGGAAGTCTACTTCGGGATATGCCTTCATGTTTGGTGGTGGCCCCATTTCTGGTCTAGCAAAAAGTAGGCCGTCATAGCATTGTCTTCAGCAGAGGCCGAGTACTGAGGAGCGGTGAATGCTTGCATCCAAGCTGTTTGGTTGCAAGGCATTCTTTCAGATTTTGATATTGGTAGTACTTTGTCCACTGTCCTCTTTTGTGACAATCAAAGTGATATTAAGATATCCACAGATCCAATTACCAGGCAGAGGGCCAAGCATGTAGAGATACACATGCACTACATCAGAGAGTTAGTGCATGATAGGACCATCATTCTGCAATACTTCCCGACTGATGAGCAGATTGCAGACATATTCACCAAGAGATTTTCAGAAAAGAAGTTCACTTGCCTCTGTTCACTGTTGGGGGTGAGTTCATTAGGTTGATTATACTACTTTCAGTGTTCATCTTGAGGGGGGGGTTTTCCCACTGGGTTTTCCCTCTTTTCCTCACTTAGATTTATTCTTGAGCATTGTTTTTAGTTACTTTATTGTACAGGGTGACCTATGGCCTTAGTTGCCGGGGCCCTAGCATTTTTATGCACTTTATGTTTCTACTCCTCTAGGTATAGCTTAAGGGGGGGTGTTGGAGACATTTACCCACCATGCACACTTAATTTGGTCAATTTGGCCTAGTTAAACCACTATCCTAAGTTTTATTGACTTAATTAACATCAGAGGAGAATTATATGACATTAGCATGAGCACACCCACACCTACCTTCAGTCAAGGAGGCCAACTAAGCCTTCTCCTTCATTCGAGGAGGCTAACTGGAGCACTCCGGGGGTGATCTGAGTGTCACAAATGCACTTAATTGATAGTTGATGGTTACAATAAATTAAATCTAAGTGGTGAAGGTGCCTCCTTTCATTATATTGATTATTTAATTAATATTTAATGAACTGGAGTCAACAGGGACGCCTCCAACCACCTCTGATGGCCAGTTTGACTTCAGTTAACCTCATCGGGGTTCATTGGAGTTATTGATGCGCTACCACTTGTTGGTTGGCATGCAGTGACATGTGTCTGGGCTACTTTTAGTTAGACTCAGTCATTTATTGCACTCCGACTTCAGTTAGGACTCATTTGAGTCAATCTGCACTTGATCAGTTGGTTAACTACTGTGTTTACTGTGGCTTACAGTTAGTTAAGCTACAGCCATTCATTCAATTCGAATGACCTCCTTGGGAATTCGAATTGTCTTGGCATTCATTCATCTTGCATGATCATTGTATTGTATCATCATTCATTCATTTGAATATACATAGCTACTACTTCCATTGCAGCACCATTTTGCCAATTTTATGCATATTTGTGTGTATTCTTTGTGAGACTGTGTTTTCAGTTCCTATACCACTGTGACAAATTAATAGGTATCATGTCCAAAGTATGTATAAACTGGTGGACCCATTTTTCTCGTGACGATGTCTCCCATGTTGTGCGACAATGCTCAATATGTTTAATAGGATTAATTAGTCCTATATATTTAGGACCAGTATAGAGCATCTTTTCTCCAAATCAAACTTCCAATAATATTCAGCATTGAGGCCATTCTAAAATAGTCTGCTTGTGCGCAACCCACCATCTTGGAGGTGTAGCCTTTAATGCAAAGTCCGGGGCTAACAATCATTGAGGTTATGTTACTTTCTCTTCAAAATCTGTCAAAAAATATTCTAGGTTAAACAAAACTTCATAGGTAGCTAGATCGCATACCTCAATACCTACCTGTCACGCTAGTTTTGTAATTCTTGTGCATATTTGCATCGATACTTCATGGAGTTGATTCTTCCAATTCTCCAAAGCTTCTCCTGAATCCGATGAGTAGGAACTAATGCTCCTCCAACTGAGTTTTCCATCAGATGTCAAATTCACATAATAGTCCACCACAGAGGTCATATTGTAGATATGGTCCAGATATCCATCATGCCCTTCATTATTTACCTTCTCGACATACCCTTAGCCTTCTAGAGGATCAAGCGGTGCGACCACCCTTAACTTTGTATCCTCAAATGTCAATATCCTCTTCTTAAAACTAATAATAGTTTGGTTTTCAATGGCCCAGTTGTTCCCTAAAAGAACAGGATATGGATTCGTATAATGAACAATATCTATAACCTCAAAATGTGCATAAGTCCTTCTATCTCGACAGCAACTTGTGTCAATCGACTAATAGGAAAAACCTTCGACTGATTGGCTAATATTAGCTGGATAGGAGACCACACTAGTCTCGAATTTCCCATACTTTCCCATGTTTGTCTAGTAAGAATTTCAACATTAGAACCCAATTTCATAATACTAGAATCCATGTCGCAATCAGCTATTTGGGCAGTCATTCTTAGCTCATGACCAATTTTCAATTTTCTCCCAATGTGGTTAACTCTCTTTTCTAGTCGCACATCTACTTGAGGTTCTTCAATCAAAGATGACAGTTCTGTTACAACATCTTTATTTGTTATTAATGTTATACAACTTTTAAAGAATTATTTTGACTTAGTAACCTTTTCTGTCGGTTTCTTTTGAAATAATTGTTTGAACCTTTGAGGCATTTTCAATATTGGTCATTCATTTAGTACAGCAACAAAATTCGACGCTTGATTTCTGTCGACGAAGTCATGTAGAGTGTCTAAGAATACTTCATTTTTCTTCTGGACATCAAATGGAATCTTCTTTCGTTGTGTCAGTCGCACTCTTGGTTGTCCATATGGTGCTTCTTGATCCGCTCTAGTCGCAGTACCTCCTCTGGACACGATGACAATATTAGATTCCCTTGGTTCATAAGAAATCTTCTATATGTTTGGATTAGCATTCTAAGGTGGGTTTTGGTTTCCCATATTTCTAGCCTGCCACTTAGAAATCAACTATGGACATTATTCAATAGTGTGATCTAGTTCTTTATAGTATGAGCATGTCGACGTATGATTAGTACAATATCTGGAGAAGTGTCCATGATTTACACCATTATAATAAATGACTTGGCCTCTTCAGTGGCCAAATCCTAGTCCTCGTCCCTAGCCTTTAAAAAATCCACCTCCTATGGGTTGAGTGTATTGTGCCTGCAGGTATTGGGCTTGAGGAAATTATGCCTAGGGGTATTATGCATGAGGAAATTTTTCCTGAGCTCACTCAACTTTCATATGTCTATCATTATTCATTGTTAGTAATTGAGCAAAATATGAAGAAACTTGAACTTTAAAACTTTAATCCATAATAACAATGCATATAAATCACATCAATATTTCAAAGATATAAATCAAACCATAGAACATAGGATATACCCTGGGAAAACCCTTGATTGATTCGGAGGATGAAAAACCCAGCAAAAGATCTTCGAGTAGGACAGATTTGTAGCAGAGAATGATCACAACACAATAGCAGATTGCTTTCACCGAGAGCACCAGAGAGAGGAGATCGAATGAAATATTGTATCTAACTTTCCAAGTGCATAACACTTTAATAACAAGTCAAATTAGGTTTTAAAACAAAAATAGAATGGTTGCATGTAGCAACAACTTAAACACTTAGAACACTGATCCATATTTAATCATGCACCCCATACTGATCTGGTGTCAAGCTGGCACTCCATAATTATCTTCCACATGAAGATATGTGCCTTCCATTAATTAACTAACTCTAACTAAGTAGTTAACTGAGCTGAACTGACTGTAATTGAACAAAACTGAATGTAACTGAATAGAACTGAATGTAACTGAACAGAACTGATTGTAACTGAACAAAACTGAATGTGAATGAACAGAATTGAATGTAACTGAACAGAACTGACTGTAACTGAATAGAACTAGTGTATCTCCATCAGTGTTTATTTCCAATAACCATTTGCATAAATTAAGGAGTTGAACCCTTAATTAACTAAACTTGTTTACCATAACTGCAATTTAAATTCTCTCTCTATATATGTGCTTATATTAAATATCTATTCATGGTCCATGTGTGTTTTCATTAATTAATCATATCATACTCATAAGATCGTTTCTGAACCTATGATCATACTGATCTAGTGTCAAGATGGCACTCCATAATTATCTTCCACATGAAGATATGCGCCTTCCATTAATTAACTAACTCTAACTGAATAGTTAACTTAGTTGAAATGAATGTAACTGAGTTGAACTGACTGTAACTGAACATAACTGAATGTAACTGAACAGAACTGAATGTAACTGAACAGAACTGACTGTAACTAAACAGAACTGAATGTAACTGAACAAAACTGACTGTAACTGAACAGAACCAGTGCATCTCCGTCAGTGTTTATTTCCAATAACCATTTGCATAAATTAAGGAGTTGAACCCTTAATTAACTGAACTTGTTTACCATAACTGCAATTCAAATTCTCTCTCTATCTCTATGCTTATATTAAATATCTCTGCATGGTCCATGTGTGTTTTCATTAATTAATCATATCATACTCATAAGATCGTTTTCGAACCTATGATCATATGTATTTCCCCGGGTCATATAGCCATATGCTAAAGTAAATCACTCTAGGGATAGCTAATCCATAAAGGAGACTTGTAGCACCTGTTGACTATGTCTAGCCATACATCACATATCTACTTTACATAGTAAAGTACACCACCTCACAACATGAGGATATTTGTAGGACTACACAAGCCTACTGGCCACCTCAATCATATGGGGATATTCATAGGACTACACAAGCCTACTATCCACCTCAATCATATGAGGATATTCGTAGGTCTACACAAGCCTACTGTCTTATTATTACTCACAAGACTTTACAACATCACCACCTCAATCATATGAGGATATTTGTAGGACTACACAAGCCTACTGTCTTGATATTACAAGCTCGGAGAATGACTCCCGATGCTGTAATCTCAACATTCATCAGGTAGGTATCGACTGTCTTCTCCTGCAGTAACTGATATATGCTCTGCAATCTTTCTCGTCGTGTCGTATTGATAAACATAATTTTCAATATAGACCGGCTGGTGCACTTACTATTTTCTGTAAATATAAATATTCTTATGATCGATGTCCTCTGGTTTGAAAAATTCTACACCAAGGAATCCATGTTGTATTTATTGGATTCAAGGTGTTTGATGTAAGATAGTTTGTAAATTCTAGACATGAATCTTCATGGCGGCCTTCAGTTCTACATTGTGTACACCAGAGTTCCTCCTCTATTTCTTTCCCTTTCTTGATATCTTGCAGTTGCAATGTGAGATTAGCAAGCTGTGACTGTATCTGCATCATTCTTGCACCAGTTTCTCTGGATGGTGAAGCCTCCATATTCATGGAGATCTCAAGAGACTCGCTCTATGATACAATATTTTTTTGCATTAGAGGAATACACATATGTGATAAAAACGTTGTAATAAACCATTATTTATGTTGGACATATGGCATTTGAAAACTTACTTTAGCCATCAAAGTTTTGAATCTTTGGTCTAAGTCCCAAACAGACTCCGTAGGCAACTGCTTAATGTATTTAATTTCAATAATGCACTGTGACTCAGATTTAGGCTTATTAAACTCATTTATCAACCGTTTATATTTTATCTAATGTCTTCTGAGGAATTCTTTCTGGAACCACAAAGAATTTCATATACCAGTCCAACGCACGACCTCTATAGGTTGTGATCATCTGAGATTTTTTTATGCCCTCATATTGGACTTGTCGCACGGCCCACATGGCTACGCATAGGAACCAATGTTGCTCGGGGTCCTCCAACCCATTTCCACTAAATATCAGCAACTTTATATCATTTCCATCCATTTTGTTTACTCTTGGCATTGCTAAATTAAAGATTCTACTAGTGGGAGTTCCTTGACTGTTATTTCCACTATTAATTTTATTATGATCGACAAAACCACTAGGTGGTGTGTTTTAAGACCTTACCTCTAGTTATGTAGATGTACATGGGGAAGCAGGTATGTCGTAATCTTGATCTGGATCTGGTACCTCTTCTTTTTCTTCTTCAGATATAAGTCGATATTATTATTCTTCGTCGCAAGAATCTTCGTCGAGATGTGGTCCCAATTCATCGTCCCTTATTTCGGTCGAATTGCAAATTCCTCTCTTGGTCACAGTCCTTATTCTATTACGTGACCGAAATATTCTTCCACTTCTCAAGAGGCCACCTTCTTGCTCGGTCTCGCAATCAACAGGAAACATCTCAGTTTATTATCGGCCATTCTACTCGCAATATTTCTTGTGACATTACCTCAATTCTCTGCGCACAAATAATTACTCGTCGAACTCCATTCTCAGGATCCCTTTTTCACATACCATCATCTTTATACACAGCTTCAAATATTTGAGGTAACGACCTATAGGTTCTTGGAAGAATTATCTTTCTGTTTCGTTGTATGACTTTATCGCGTCGACTTCAATTTTCATGATATATCCCTCCATAATACTATCAACCCAGAATTCGACAACCCTAGATATAGGATTACTAACTCTTTTCAACCGTTGGATCAACTGAGGGCTCCACTCTGTAGGTTCTCCGCCCTGAATTTTTTTCTATTGGGTCGCTAGATTCGACAACCACTCATGCAATACAATGGTAAATTCACTAAAGAAAATATCATGAATGTCTGCGTAAAGGTATCATTCTAACCATTATGTCGGTCTCAGTCGCAATCCTTTACTTTCTTCTCGTGCAAACTTCAGTTCTTTATAATCAACGTAGTCTTGAATTTCAGGTTTCGTCGAGTGCCATAGATTCCTTGTTCGTCAACAAAGCCCAAGATATCGGCCCAACAGAGCATAACCACGTCGAAAACACCTGCGACGTAAATGAGGTCTCACCCGAGATATCTATTAGGAATTGTCAAAACTAGGTTTCTGCAGTTATGAGGGGGGTTTCCTTATTACAACATTATCATATCACTCGACCGAAACTGGGGAACAGACTTCTGTCTCATACATTCATTCAAGAATATAGCTTATTGTTTTCGTCGACATATATGATAGTATGTAACATAAAGAATTAACACGCATTAACTACTATTCCATATGATTATAACATTAGATGTGCGACATATATAGATAAGTTCATTCCCAATAGGTCGGCTCGACACAATCAAATCAGCTCATTCACAACATATATGCATTTGACATAAACACAGATATCAAAGACACATAGACACAAGGTTTAACATGGAAACCCATCCGAGAAAAACCACAAAGGTGCTCTTCATCTGGCATGAGAAATGGTTTAGTACCTTTGGTTTGTGCACTCAGCTTACAGACTTTTATTTAGATATTCTTTACAATTCACATGTTCTTTTATCGTCTAATGCTCTCCGGTTTATGTCTCTCTCTCTTTTTCTATATATCTTCTCTATTCTTTGTTCTATGTTATGTTCTCTCTCCTTCCTTTCTCATTCTGTTATCCTATGTTGTTCACACCTAGCTTGGATCAACTTTATAGGCTTTTACAACTCTTGCTTTACCCGTCAACTGATTCTCAACTGTTAGTCGACGGGGTGTCTAAGTAATTTAACCCATCCCATTACATTAAAAATAGGAACTATCTGCCCGAATTACAATCATGCTTATTTCCTAAAACCAAACTATCAGTCTAACTAAATCTTTCCCAAAAATAGTTCAAACTCCTCGTCTCGACCTGCTTTCTTCCTCTTTTATCGCGGGTCCTTTCGTTGTTGTATTTGCTTGTCTTGCGACCAAAATATTCATCTTTCCGAGCGATATTTTGGTTATCTTCTCTCGTCTTTTCCTAGGGCTAACAAGTACTTATCTTTTATTGATTTGTGTGGGCTCCCTCTTGATCTCTGCACCCTTGTGGAGAAAACCAGATTCCTTTATTCACTTGAATGGAAGAGCTTCTTTGTAGTGAAATGATTTCTCCCTTTCTTCATTTTTGTCATGAAGACAATATTCTCCTCTTTAGTGTACACAACCTTACTTTGGATGCACCCATATTTTTAACTCGAGGCCTTCTTCTTGAAAAGATTCGTGGGTGTATCAAAACACTCCCTTGTGGTATTGAATGGAATGATCATGGACATGAGATTGTCCTTAACCAAATAAAAGATGGTATGCTTGGAATTTACTCGATTCTTCTTGAATTTGGTTCTCCCTTCATTGATGGTAGGATCCTCTACCATAGTGGTCACAAAGGAATCAAGATCATGCTCTTCAAGAATATTCAACAACCTCCCTTCCCATGTGTTCAAGTTTGATGTGCCTTCAAGTCGGTCTACCCGTCGAACGGAGATTTATGTCATGGCTGCAATATTTTGCTCAACAACTTGATTCACAAAACTAATATATTTCACGCCCTATTCTTTGATACCATTTTGATGTTTGAGCAAAATCAGAGAATCTTGAACTTTAAAACATTTATTAATCAATTTTAGCACATATGTATCTCATAAATCAGCCACATGTGAATCTCATAAATACATATGCCACATAAATATATTAGCCACATGTAAATCTCACAAATATAGCAACCACATAAGTCATCTTCATAAATCAACCATATAAATCGTCTCCAAAAATCAACCATGAGAGACAAGATATACCCTAGGAAAACCCTCGAAACATGGAGGATGAAAAACCCAACAATTATTTGAGTATGATAGATATATTTGCAGAGAATGGTTTACAACACATAAGTATATTGCCACATAATAGATATCGCCACAACAATAGCGAAGAGGGATCCAATGTAACCCTGAAAAAAAACAATTGCATGCAAGTTGTATTGAACTTGTCATATGCCTAGAATATTAATAACAAACCAAAAACCCTAGCATACAGAAGGTAGCGTATAGGAGGCTCAATAAACACACTAAGATAAACACATAGTGCATTCACAAGGAGGACCCAACTAGAAATCCCTCCATGCAAACATTAGTGTCCTTCCTTTCCTCAATTAGCTTTAACTAAATGTTCATTGTCTTGAACTGAAAGTGAACTAACTTGAACTGAGTGTTAACTACCTTAAATTAAATGTGAATTGAACTTAATATTTAACTGACTAGTGATCACTTAGTTAACAACATAACTTAAATGTCATCAATGCTTCACTCTTAGTGCCATCCATGCACCATTTCTCTTATTAACTTCTGCATGGATCTCTTTAGTTAACTGATGTGTGTTGATTAATGAAAATTAAGCTCTTCTTTACTTAACTGATTACATTCATTAATAGTTCAATTGATGCTTTGAATGAGGCATTGATTGAGGCATTCATATTTTATTGAAGCGTTATAACTTGGGTTCACTTCGAGATTTGCATGAGAAATTCGAATTCTCTTTCTCTATGCTTTATCTCATTTTCATTAAATAATTAATGCATGGTCCATATGTGTATTATTTATCCATCTTATCATATCATACTCAGAATAATTGTTCCATACATACTAATGATCATATATATTACCTTGGTCCATATAGTCATATTCTAAAGTAATTCACTCTAGGGGTAGCTAAGCCCTAAAGGAGACTTATAGCACTCAATGACCATGACTAGCAATATATCACATAGTATAACCACATGACTTGATACAACATAAGTCCATCTCCATAATTGGAGATACATGCTCATAGGGTACCGTCTATGAGAATCATTGACTTAATACAACACAGGTCTAGACTTGATACAACACAAGTCCACAGTCTTGATACAACACAACATTTCAATATTGATACAACACAAGATCATAGTACATGCATCCCACCTCAATACATGAGTACATATATAGGAAGTGATACAACACAATGTCCTAACTTGATTCCACACAAGTCCCTAACTTGATACAACATAAGTCTCGGAGAATGACTCTTGATGTTGTATAAACAACACCATATACTCTGCCTCACCAGAACTCGGTGCAACTAACTTTTGCTTCCGACTATACCATGATACAAATTCTAATCCCAAAATGAAACAACACCCAAAAGTACTTTTCCAATCTGTCACACAACCTTCCCAATCATAATCTGTGTATCCAACCAAACTAACTCCATCTCCTCTCCTATCATTAGAGGAAATTTGGATGAAAAATGTGCCTCCTAAGGAAAATGATAAGAAATTCCTTGTAGGGAATTTTTTATACTATTTCACTTTTATCCAAGCTTCCCACGATTATTTTAATTTTATCAAAGCTACCTTAGATATATATTTTATATTAAAATCAATTTATGAGGGCAAAGTTCAATGTAGTGTTTTCACCAAAAATAAAGAAACAAAGTTAAATACACAGTGCCATCTTAAAAGTTATTTGACCCAACTTTTCATGTTGTATAGTATTATTATAATATATTAATTATTGTCGGATATATCATTCTGGAATTCATTTTATTCCATGGAAAAAGCATTTATTTATACATTGCATATGTTGGTTTCTTTTCATCTTCCAACCAACCTTTTCATCTCCCTACGTGACTATTAATATTCATATTTTATTTACAATGTTTACATATTATGTGGAACCATAATCATGAGGATTAGGTTTCCAACATTCCCCCTCTTAATTTGAAGGGGGTTTTGTGAGTTTGAGCATGGTTTTAAATCTTTTAAATTTTTCTCGTCCAAGTGCTTTGGTGAAGATGTTGGCAATTTGTTCATTTGTGGAACAATGTCATAAATGAATTGTCTTGGCCTCTACATGATGTTGAATCAAATGGTACTTTGTGTTGATGTGCTTGGTTCGATCATGGAATCTGGGGTTCTTGGCCAACTTGATTGCATAAGTGGTTTTTATCAATAAGGAGTGGAATTTTCTTGCTTCTCTTGCAAATCTTCAAGTATATTCTTGAGCCATACAATCTCCTTTGTTGCTTCTGCAACTGCCACATATTTATCTTATGTTTTCGAATATGTTGGAACTGATTGTTTGTGTGATCTCGACATAACAGTTGTTGATCCAGGGTTCATTGTGTATCCATAAGTGGACACTCCTGTCTCTTTTTCACCATTGGAGTCTAAATCAGTGTACCCAATGAGTTTGAAGTCTTCCATTTTCATGTACTTGAGTCCCCTTCAAGTACCTTAGAACTCTTTTTGTTGTAGACCAGCGTACTTCACAAGGTTTGCACTGAATCTTAAAATAATTCCAACAAGATAAGAAATATATGGTATGGTAGTGGTAAGGTAGATAAGGCTTCTTACAAGCTGTCAGTACTTGGTCGCATCCTCAAATTCTTTTCCTTCACTTGATGTGAGCTTCAACTTTTGTTCCATTGGAGTTGAGAGAGGGTTTCATTCTATTATGCAAAATTTATTCAACAATTCTCCAACCTACTTTTTGTGAGATATGAATATGTACTTAGGATGTTGAGTCACTTCAATTCCTAAGTAGTAATGCAGATGTCCTAGATCAGTCAATTCAAAACATTTCTTCAAATATTTATTTATGGATGCTATATAATCTTCATTGTTCCCTGTCATCAAAAGGTCATCTACATATACCACAAGAAATACAATTTATCTTCCAACTTTCTTCACAAACAATGTTGCATCATCAAGATTATAATGCTTGAAATTTAGCTTTAGAATATTCTCGGTTAGCTTTTCATACCATGCTCGTGGTGCTTGTTTTAGGCCATACAAGGATTGGACAAGTTTGCATACCTTTTTTTCTTGTCCCTTCAAAACAAAACCTTCTAGTTGAGACATGAAGACATTTTCTTTCAAGTATCCATTCAAGAAAACAGTTTTTACATCCATATGGTGGACTTTCAACCCATTTTGTGCTTCCATGGAGAGCAGAGTGTGGATGGTATACCGTTTTGTTGTGGGGAAGAATGTTTCTTCATAATCAATTCCTTCTTTTTGTGCATAGACTTTCACCACAAGCCTTTCTTTGTGTTTGTCAAGTGAACCATCTTATTTTTATTTGTTCTTGTATACCCACTTGCAACCAATTGGTTCGGTTCCAACTAGAGAGTGAACCAGCTTCCAGGTTCCATTCTTTATGAGTGCATCATATTCATTTTGCATGGATTCTTTCCATTCATCAAATGTAGCAGCTTCTATAAAGGAATTTGGTTCAAAGTTAGCAGATAAATTCCTTCGGTTATATCATATTATTATTATTTGAGTTCTAATATCATTATTATTATATGGGTCATGTATTATTATTATATTATTATATCATCTCTTCAATAGCGTGAGATGGACTTCTATTTCTCAAATATGCTGCACATACTACTACGTCACCCCAAAAATTCAGTTTCACATTCTTGAAAAACATCATTGATCTTGTCATATTCATTAATGTTCTATTCATCATTTTTGCTACACCATTTTGTTGAGGATTATAAGGAACTAAATTTTGACGCGTAATCCCATGTTTGCAAAGATAGTCTTTAAATTCATTAGAGATGTATTATTTACCATTATCAAAACAAAGTGTATCAATACGTGCTTGTGATTGATTCTCTACCCATGCATTAAAGTTCTTGAATGTTTGAAATGTTTCAGACTTTGTATTCAATAAACATACCTAACACATTCTTGAATAATCATCAACAAAGGTCATGAGGTACTTATTACCATTTGCAAAAGGAATTGGAACTGGGCCACATAAGTCAGAATGAACCAGTTCTAACTTTCTACATGCTCTGAATTTAGACTCTTCAAAAGGATGCTTACTATGTTTGCCTAAAATGCATGCATTCTTAACAAATGAAGATTGTTATAATTCAAGTGACCAAATATTGCATGCCACGATATTCATAATTTATTTACAATATTTACATATTATGTGGAACCATAATCATGAGGATTAGGTTTCCAATGTTTAATATAATATTATTATATAATAGTTTTAATATTAATTATTATTATATATTAGTTATTATTATTCATTAATTATATATGAATATTAGTTATGATATTAGTTAAAAGTTATTGAACCCAACTTTTCATGGTTATTATAAAATATTAATTATAGTATAATATTATTATATATGAGTTATAATATCATTATTATTATATGGGTCATGTATTACCTAAAATATGGATGGGTATATTAGTTATGATATTATTTATAAGTTATTGGACCCAATTTTTTAGGATTATTATATAATATTGATTATGATCTAATATTATTATATATTGGTTATAATATTAATTACTATCACTATTATATATTATATATTGGCTATGTATTACGTAAAAAATAGATGGATAAATTAGTTATGATATTAGTTACTATTTAATATTTATTAGTTATGATATGAGTAAAAGTTATTGGACCCAACTTTTCAATCGGTTATAATATTAATTACTATTACTATTATATATTATATATGCCATGTTTTACCTAAAATCGATTAGCATATTAATTTCATTATCAATATCCAAGATAATTTCAGGCAGCTTGGGCAGCATGAAAAACTCCATGTATCCCCAAATTATATAATAAAAAATTACCTTAGATATTCACCGCTTTTGAATTTTAAAGAATTTTTATTGGCTAATACATGATGACATGGAATTTGAATTAGGGTTGAAAGGCCCATTTTTCATCCAAAATTTCTCTAATGAATCTAGACCATAATCCACCGTACCATAAAGTTACATGAGCAGATGTTTTGCAGCTTCTCAATGCACTATCCTTGGCTCAACCATATACTGACTAAGAGTGTTCACTACAAAACACAAATATAGCCTCGTGTCGACCATATACATCATCGAGCCAATGAGATGGCGATACAAAGTAGGATCTACCAACTCACTCTAAGAAGCATTAAGCTTCTTCCAGTTGGTGATCATAGGTGTGGACATTGGTCGGCAATCCTCCATCTTAAATCTCCTCAAGATGTCTACTGCATATTTTCCTTTCCCTGGGAAAACGTGACGAGGCTTTTACCAAACCTCCAATCCTAAAAAATAATGCATCAACCCAATATATTTATCTCAAATTCTGAAGAAAGATCTCTTTTGCACCCTATAATGAGTCTCTTTGAACCTGTAATGAACAAATCATCCACATAGAGAATAATAATAAGAGGATCCTCACACACAACAATAAAGTAGAGGTTATGATCCGCCTCACTCTTCTGAAATCCCATATGCAACAAGTAAGAATCAATCCTATAGTACCATGCTCTGGGAGCTTACTTCATTCCATAAAGCGCCTTCTTGAACTTGCAAAAATGAGAATCTCCCCCAATTGTTTCAAATCCCTATGGTTGCTTGATATACACCTCCTCCTGAATAAGTCCATTCAGAAATTTGGTCTTCACATCTATTTAGTGGATCTTCCAACCCATCTATGTTGTAATCAAGATAACTGTTTTGATCAAACAGTATCTAGCAACCGGTGCAAAGGTCTCATCATAATCAACTCCCTCTACCTGAGAGAACCCCCACACCACAAATCGAGCTTTGTTCTTCTCGATGATTCCATCAGCAACATGTTTGATCTTATAAATCCACCTAGAAGTCACCACTGAATTTCCTTCCAATATAGGAACCACTTCCCACACATCATTCTTCATGATGGAATTATACTCTTCCACCTTGACGTCTCTCCATACCTGATGCTTTGTTGCCTCCTCAAAAGTAGAAGGTTGGGACTCACGAATATCGCTCACCAAGGTCATGTAACTGCAAAATCTCTCTAGAAATCTACTCTACTGAAGTTGTCTCTTGGGATTCCCCACATAATCATGAGCCTCCCTCAAGGTGTCTTGAAGCCATTTTGGCTTCCTCTTCCCTAAATTAGTCTCATGTGGGGAGGGGTGGGGGGCGCGGGGGGTTGTGGGTTGGGATGCTCTTGATAATCCTCATTTAACGACTTTCCTCTTGAAGAAGTAGTGATTGCGGTTTGTGTCCATGTGACCGATGAACTTGAACTTCGTGAATCTGAAACTAGGGAACTGATAACCTGTGACCATGTACCAGTACCTGGGGAACATATGAATTGTGTCCCTGAACCTCAAGAACCTGTAACCTGTGGTCCTATCACCCCTGATACATGTCACTCTATACTTTGTGAAGTACTCACCTAAGGTGTGGGCGCCTGCTTCTCCCCATGCTCTAACTCACAAAACTTCCTAAAGTCCCACTCCTCAAATCTCACCTCCTGCCTCACAACCACTTTCCTCTAGGCATGAATGTAGATGCGAAAGGCCTTAGAAGTCTCAGCATACGTAACAAAAATACCATTTTTTGTCATGGGCTCTAACTTTGTCTTCTTTTCTGAAGGGACATATGAGTAAGTCATGCATCCAAATATTCTAAAATGACCAACCTCGGGCTTCTTCTCTATGAATGCCTCCTCAGGAGTTTTACACCCCAAGGCAATTAGAGGAAATTTGAGGTCTAAAATGGGACTCCTAAGTAAAATAATAAAATAATAGTTATTAATTTTGGAGGAAGAATGAAAAAAACTACTTTTTTGTTTGTATTTTCGACATATCTCCATGTATTTTTACTCAAATTCTGAGTGGGAGAGCTCGTTGGATGCGGAATTTAATTCCACATACAACTAGCACCCATGCTGCATACTTTTGACGGACCCCGCTACCCCAAAAACAAGAAATACCTTAAAAACGTGATGATGATGTCATCATCACGTTTTTCAGGTATTTCTTGTTTTTGGGATAGCGGGGTCCATCAAAAGTATGTAGCGTGGTTGCTCATTGGATGCAGAATTAAATTATGCATCCAACAAGCTCTCCCGCTTGAAATTTGAGTAAAAACACATGGAGATATGTCGAAAATACGAACAAAAAAAATAGTTTTCTTTTATGACAAATATATCAATTCGACCATTATGGTTGACTCATTTTATTGAAATTCTATTGGTTCTTGAATTCCAACTCACAAAATTTATTGTTGGTACGTTTTCTTATAAGGCCCATTTTAGACAACAAATCTCCTCTAATGCCTTATCGGGACTCATGTTCTGAATATACATTGTTATGTTGCAAGCCTCGGCCCAAAGAAAGAATGGCAAACTTTGATCATGAACCATAACTCTCACTGCATCTACAATAGCCCAATTCTTTCTCTTTGTAACCCCATTATGTTGTGGAGTATATGGAACTATCAACTATCTCATGATCCCATCTTTTGCACATAAATCATTAAATTCCTTGGATATATACTCACCCCCATTTTCTGATCGCAACACCCCGATCTTCCTTCTTGTTTGGTTATCCATGAGCTCTAAACTCTTGGAACCTCTACAAGACTTCTTTCGAATCTTTGCTCTTCAATAAATAGATCCAGGTCTTCTTGGAGAAGCCATCAATGAATGTCACATAATACTCCTAACATGTCAATGATACAAAAAACATTGGACCACACAAATCGGAATGAACCAAATCAAGTTATTGTCACTGCTTGGAAAAATAGTCTTTGTGTACTTTCTGAGAGCGCACCCCTTGCACACATCACCATGCTCTGTGCTAAACTCTAGAAAACCTGTAACCATATCTCTCAAGATCCTCGGAGTTGGATGGTGCAAGTGGGCCATCCTCCTATGCCATAACTCACATAAATCAGAATTGTTGTTGTTGTTGTTGTGTGCCAAGGAATAGAGGAGTTAAAACATGAGCTTGTATAGTTTTCCACGTTGGACACCAATCACTACAGTTGTAGTGTGTATAGTTTCCCACATTGGACACCAATCACTACAGTTGTAGTGTCATTTGATCCATTGGATGAATGAGTACATGCCCATATTGAAACAGTACCACCAATCCCCTATCCTCGATAGTGGAAACGGATATCAAGTTCTTCTTCAGCCAAGGGACATACAAGACATCCCTCACTGTCATGGACTCCTTAGACTCTCTTTGAAAGGTAGCAGACTCTCGTCCAACTGCCCTGAAAGTAGTGTCATCTCCAAGCACCACGTCAAGATCCAAGACGATCTCAGTTAACTTTGTGAAAATATCATGAACACCTGTCATATGGCTAAAATCCCCACTATCAAATTACCAAGTGCAGGTGGTAGATGCTCTTAATGAATGGACAACAAATAGAGGAATCATATTTCCATACCCTTCATCTATGCTGGTAGTAGAAGCATTCAATGAATGACCAGCAAACAAAGAAAACTCATTTTCAAACTTTGCAACATACTTGTCCACTTCTATTGAAGCTGCAACCTGCTTCTTCTTTTTCCTTATTGGGACACTATCCAGCATAGTGCCCAAACTTTTGACAAGCAAAACATTTCACTTTGCTCGTATCTTTCTTCTTATCAAACTTCTTCTTATCCCAACCCTTGGGACCCTTCTTGGATTTCTTCTTTCCTTTAGCTACAAGTGCTACACTCTCTTCATCTTCCTTACCATTAAATGAACTCCCCTAGACATATCATCTTCAAGTTTCCTCCCATATGAAGTCATCCCAAAGATCGTCCTAATTGGGCATATTTTCTCTTGCCAGAACAACCTCAACAAAAACAACCCATTGTTTGGTTACTCCATTCAAAGCTATCCTCGCAAGTTTATTGTCTACAACAACCTCCCCAACTATACCTAGTTTATCCCTCACACGGGTTATCCTAGTAAGGTAAGAGGCAACATCATATTTGGTCATTTTAATGCTTTTAAGTTTTTCTCTCAATACAAACTTCCAATTTTCATTGGAACTCTGGTAAAGTTTGGTTAAGGCATCCCACATCTGATAAACATGGTCCTTACTAGTCACATGAAGAATCACATGGTCCTTAATTGCATCAAGAATAAGTCTTTTGGACTTGATGTTCGTTTTGTTGTAAGCTGCCAATGTCACTGCATCTATAGGCGCAATCCCAGGATGCGCTTTTATGTTGTTCACTATTTCCCACAACTCACACTCCTAAATAAGCAAAACAATCCTCTCTCTCCACGGTCTGAAATCGGTAGCCCCATCCAATCTGTCCTCAACCCTCAAACCTGTAGCCATATGACCTTTTCACTGAAAACAAGTCCAACATTCTACCTAGTGAACAAAACAGTCCCTCACTTTCAAATCTGAAAGTGTCCTAGTGTATTTTGCTCTGATGTTTTATGCTCGCTCTGATACCATGTAAAACTTTATGACCCCAACCCAATTTCTAGTCTCAATGGAATTCATGGTTTAATGCCCAACTCCATTTCATTTTATTGTTGAAAATAAATTTAGCAAAAACCAAATTTCATAAAAAAAACACATGAAGTCACTTACAGCTACAGAACATAAATTTTTAACCATACACAAGAAATTGTGCTCAGAGATTTTTTGGCAAAATTGCCCCTGAAAAATACCCTTAAGGGGAAAACCAGGTAGTGGAATTTTATTTTATTTTCAAGAAGAATTTACAATAGTATACATATCATCAATAAAAGTAGACTTATCTCAACAACAATGACCAAACTAAACCTCAAAAACAATGCCACAATCTGCCTTGATTTTTATGCCCAAAAATTGCCTCAAAATTTGTGCTTAAATTTTTGTGTAGTGCCAGTACAACACAATATAGAATCCCTCGAATTATGTGCAGTGTACAGTCCTATTATCTTGGTTTTTGTGCCCTCTAGTACTACAGCATAAATGCCCCTTATTTTTGTGCCTTGCTCAGGCTAGAAAGTCATGCCCCTCTGCTACAGGAAAATCTTGTATGGACTACTACATTTATTGACAGTACGACCTCATTTAATGCTCATGTTGTTCCTCGATGTCTATGCCCAAATTCTCAAAAAACATGCCCAATCTTCTTGTTATTTGAATTGCCTAGGAATTTGTGCCTCCTCTCTCTTGTCTTCTCAACCTCTTCTCCAAAGCTCATGAAGAATGAATGAATGTGCCTATTTTCTTTCCTTGGCCTTTTTGTTGATTAATGAAGCTGTATGAACCAACTCTCCAATCCAAGGGATCAGATTAGATGTAGAGTCTTTAAATCCACGGTTGAAAAAATATTTTTTCTCAACTTAAAAATTAATTTAAGTCACATTCTCATTAAATGATCAAAATGTCATTTTATATCTCATAAAATAAAAACCAATTTTACATCTCATAAAATTAATGCCAAAGGTCATGTTAAACATTTTCTTTTTTTCACTAAACACAAAGTCACCTAAAAACACTCATCCAAAGTACAAATTTCAACACTTTTACATACATCAATAGATTCCACATCATTTATCAATTGCAAATACATTGATAAAATCATTTGTCCTACTAATATGAAAACTCTTAGTCCCACATATGATTGCATTATTATATGGAATAGATTACATCCTCGATTCCAATATTTCACAAGAGTATATAAAAACACGTGGTAGTTTAAAAAGGTTAACTTTTCCATATATTTTAAATGCATTTTGCTCCATTCTAGTCATCATTAAGAAGAAAAACTAAAATTTGTGAGTGCAAAGTTCATGAAATTTGTAAACAAAATATCCACTTATACACATCATTTGACCTCGTGTTATTTCAAGACATAAATTCAACCATATGTTACACTTTAAGATTCAACCATATATTACACTTTAAATAAAATGAATAATTGATAATAATAATAAAACGAATATAATACAATACATGGACCATTAAATAGGTCTCATCATGCATTTTGAAATGTAAAAGGCGTATCCTTTTACTCTCTATTTAGATGCTTAATTAATTAATTATTATTTGTCATACAGACTTGTAACTTCAATTCTTCTTCAGAATAACATGTTTTTATTTATTTTTTAAATGTAAAAGACATGTCCTTTTATGTCCTTTTACTCTCTATTTAGATGATTAATTAATTAATTATCATTTATCATACAACCTTGTAACTTCGATTCTTCCTCAGAATAACATGTTTTTATTTTTTTAATGTCCTACGATTCCATCCTGGAAACTCACTTTCTAAAGAATGGGCAGTAAAATATTACAAAATTATTCTTCCTTCAGAATAAAAAGTTCTTTTTTTAAATGTCCTCGAAAGCACGATGGCTAACGATTCCATCGTGGAAACCCACTTTCTAAAGAATGGGCAATAAAATATTAGAAAATTATTAAGTAAATAACTGAAGGATCTTTCACCCATTATTCCTCGTCGACATCTTTTACCTATTATCAGATATCCATCCACTTCTATTGTCAATAAATTTAAGAAAAGCTTTGTTGTTATCAGATATCCATCCACTTCTATTGTCAATAAATTTAAGAAAAACTGTGTTGTTATCAGATATCCATCCACTTCTATTGTCAATAAGTTTAGGAAAAGCTTTGTTGTCATCAGATATCCATCCACTTCTATTGTCGATAACTTTAAGAAAAGCTTTTTACAACATTGATGGTTACTTAGCACTTCTATTGTCAATAACTTTAAGAAAAGCTTTTTACAACATTGATGGTTGCTTAGCGAACATGGTAACAAGGCATGTAATGAACGGCCATTTTTAGACATTTTTCACGTCTCGAAATATTATGATGCATGTGCCTGAAAGTAACAGTGATAGCCATTCAACTAACACACTATATAAAATAATTATTCATCCAGAAACTCCGCCTGACAATTTTCATATTTCCACACCATGAGGTAGTCTGAAATACAGGTATTGCTTTGAGAGTAACCTCCCAAGCTTCTTCTCAGACCTATTCATTATAAAAGATAATGCAGATAATGATTGTTCAAACTTCAAATGAAGATTGACCACCGATGTACCAATGATTTCTTTAGACAGTAATGACTGTCTTGTTTTCAAGTAAGCTAGGACGACATAAAAAGAAAATATATTTTTTGTATACAATAAATGGGAGAACTCTAAAAAATGTCATTTCCCTTTCTTTAGAGACTTAGTCACAGAAACAATTCACCTAAATCCCTAAAATGGTTCTCATCTGATCAGGGGAATGCCTCAGCACAGTCTTTGGTTCTGGATATCCATTCTCAGGATCAAGGACAGCATTATACACAAGCTCATAAGATTCCGCAAGCAACCTCGAAAGTCGGCTGCAAACCTCAGTACGCAATTGTGGAACCTGAAGTTGCTGAAATTCTGGAAGGGCACCCTCACTACCAGCTACAAGCCCAAAGAAATTTTTCAAGGACTCTGAAACTAAGGACAGTGACATCTCTTCCACTTCTGACAGTGGCTTGCTTAAATCAAATTCCTCCTTCAAGACAATTTCAGACTGTGAATAATTTTTTAAGTGGTCCCGTATGTAAGAAACCTTCTTTAGCATTCCACACCTTTCGAGAATGGATTCAACTTCTCTGTCCACGAGTGTGCTAATGTGCATTTCAATAGCTACACTAAGACCTTTTACAAATGTTGTAGCAACCTCGTGTCCCATCAGTGGTTGTTGAATAGCTGACAAGCAATTGATAAGGAAAATTTTACGCAAAGATTCAACCTGCAACAGAACACCGACTTACATACCAAAACAAAAAGAAAGCTACTATCATATATCAATTAACTGTGCTCTGTATAATCCACATCCCCAAAAGTGAAAACTAATACTCCCTCTAAATCATATAGCAACTAGAAAAGACCTACCCATGCAATTGCAAATATTGAGCTTGGATCGGGTGATGGGCAAGAGGAGAGGGAAAGTGTACAGACTACACTTTGAGCCTGCTAAGGCTCTAGTCAGCAGCAGTCAGGGTGAGTTGTGGCATACGAGGATGGCACATTTACACCATGAAGCACTGAGGCAGTTGAGACAGGTTGTCATTGGAGTTCCTCAAGTACAGGAAGAAAAGCATAACCACTGCAAGGGTTGTGCTTTGGGGAAGAACATCAGGAAGCCTTTCCCACAGAGTGAACACAAGTCTAAGGAGCCCTTGGGCTTAGTGCATTAGGATGTATACGGACCTATGAGTGTCGATTCTTTCAGTGGTTACAGTTACTACGTAAGCTTCATTGATGACTATTCTAGGAAAACCTGGATCTATTTCCTGAAGGCCAAGTCAGAGGTCTTTGAGAGGTTCCGGGAGTTCAAGACTCTCGTGGAGAACCAAACAGGAAAGAAGATCCGGGTGTTGAGGATAAACAACGGGGGTGAGTACAACTCCAATGAGTTCATGGAGTATTGTTCGGCAGAGGAGATCAAGAAAGAGCACACTGTGCCCCATACCCCATAGCAGAATGGAGTTGCAGAGCGAAAGAACAGGACTATGGTAGGAGCAACCAAGGCCATGCTATTTGATCAGAGATTACCACTATTCCTTTGGGCTGAGGTGTACAGGACTGCAGTGTACACTCAGAACAGGTGTCCCCACACAGCTTTGGGGAGGAAGACACCTGAGGAGGTCTTCACAGGAACTAGGCCAGATCTGAGTGACATTCGCATATTTGGCAGTGTCTGCTATTGTCATGTTCATGCTGAGACTAGGAAGAAGTTGGACCCTTCTAGAGAGAAAGGGTTACGTGTTGGTTATAGCAAGACTTCGAAGGCATACAAAGTTTACATTCCTGCTCGCAAGAGGATCATTGTGAGCAGGGATGTCCATTTCGATGAGAACAGGGCCTTGCGGAGATCTATGGACTTACCAGTAGAGCAGCAGCCAGCACAGAACACGGGGGTCAAGTTGGAAGAGCTAGAGGTATAGGTACAGGTACACACACAAGGCACAGGTTCTAGTAGTCAGAGGGAGTCAGGTGGACAGAATCCTCCTATCTTTGATGGGGAGGATGAGCAGTAGCAGGAGATGGACATCCAGCGGCCGCAGCAGGTAGACACTAGGCCAAGGCCTAAGTGGTTCAGGTCCACAGTACAAGATTCCAGGCAGGTGGATCTTCCATAGAGATCTTTTAGACGACGTGTACCACCAGAGAGACTCAGTTATATGGCACTGATGACAGAGTTAATTAACTATGAACCTTCCAGTTTCAAGGAGGCTACACAACATGATGTGTGGGAAGAGGCTACGGTTGAGGAGTATGACTCCATTATGAAAAACCAGGTATGGGAGGTTGTGCCGAGGCCACAAGGGAAAAAGGTGGCGGGATCCAGATGGATCTACAAGGTGAAGCATGCAGCAGATGGAAGCATGGAGAAATACAAGGCACGCTTCGTGGCTAAAGGGCTTTCACAGAAGGAAGGTATTGACTATGAGGAGACCTTCGGCCCTGTTTCCAGGTATTCTTCCATTCAAACCATTATCTCACTAGCAGCTAAGATGGGTTGGCGAGTCCATCAGATGGACGTCAAGACTGCCTTCCTCAACGGAGTGATAGAGGAGGAGGTATATATTGAGCAACCGGAGGAGTTTGATGTGGAGAATAGAAAGACGCATGTATGCAGACTGCATCGAGCTCTTTATGGGCTCAAGCAAGCACCTCGAGCATGGTACTCGAGGATTGACAGCTATCTACAGGAGATGGGATTTCAGCGAAGAGAGGTTGATCACAACCTGTACTTCTTGATAGGTAAGGTGCCTCTCATACTGGTCCTATATGTGGATGATCTCTTTCTTACGGGAGATGAGAGGCTGATTGGAGACTACAAGTCCAACCTTGCAGTTGAGTTTGAGATGAAGGAACTTGGGTTGACACATTACTTTCTGGGCTTGGAGGTTTGGCAGAGAGATGGATGCTTCTTCATTGGATAGTGGAAGTATGTAGTAGAGATCTTGAAGAGATTCAGGATGGAGGACTGCAAGCCAATGGCCATACCTCTAGTTTCCAATTGGAGGAAGATTGATGCATCAGGGTCAGACGGATTTGATCCTACCTTGTATCGTCAGCTTATCAGATCACTTATGTATCTAGTCAACACACGACCAGACATTAGCTTTGCAGTCAACTCTTTGAGTCAGTTCATGGTGGACCCTCAGAGAGTGCATTGGACGGCTGGGAAGCACATACTTCGCTACATCAGAGGTACAGTGAAGTATGGATTGGTTTATGAGTGTAAGGGGAGTGTACAGTTAGCAAGTTTCACAGATGCTGACTGAGCAGGATGTGTAGAGGACCAGAAGAGTACTTCAAGTTGTTGTTTCAACCATAGTAGAAAAAATCGGCGAGGGTCCAAAAAACATCTTCTCGACAACATCGACGAAAAAATCAACAAAAATCGGCAAGCATTAAAAAATGCAAATTTTGTACTTCAATAGGGTCAAAATTTGCTTATCGATTTTTTCCAATTTTTCTTGATTTTTTCCCGATTTTTCCCGATTTTTGCCAATGTTTGCCGATTTTTTCCCGATTTTTCGCGATGTCCAATTTTTTGAAAAAATCGCAATTTTTTCGGGCCGAAAAATTGGCAGACAAAAACAATCGGTGATTTTTTCCACTATGGTTTCAGCATTGGGTCAAGGGTTGTCTCTTGGTTTAGCAAGAAGTAGAAATCAGTTGCATTGAGCTCGGCAGAGGCTTTTAGTACATGGCAGCCAACATGGCTGCTTGTGAGGGTGTGTGGCTAAGGAAGTTACTTTCAGGGTTGTTCGAGTGTGAGCTAGAGGCTACAGTAGTTCACTGTGACAATCAAAGTGCCATCAGGCTATCTGAGAATCCAATGTTCCATGACCGGAGCAAACACATAGACATCAAGTACCACTTCTTGAGAGATTGTGTTCAGAGAGGAACCATTCGATTGGAGTACATCCAGACAGATGAGAAGGTGGCGTACATTTTCACCAAGGCACTTTGCAGACAAAGTTTTGTGAAGTTCAGGGATAAGTTGGGGTTATCCCTTCCTCATTGAGAGGGGCTGTTAAACTAGCAGCAACAAGGAAGGTCTTCCTACATGCATGTGTTCTTGCATGCAAAAGACTTAAATTAGGAAGCCAATTGTATTTAATTATTTTTTCTAAAATAATTAAAGTGATCTAATTGTTTATTGACTTTAAGTGAAAGTGAAATTAGGGTTTTCGCTTTACCTAAAGTTATAAAAAAGTGATCAATTGGTGGAGAGGAAACAGTTGCATTGACAGAGACGAAGGAAGAAGCGTGAGAGAGAGAATTTTGGGGAAGAAGACGGAGGAGCACTAACTCAGGAAGGCAGCCCTAAATTGCAGAGGAGAGAGACAAGAGACTTTGGCGGAGGTACATCGTATAGCAGCAGGCCGTACAATAGCAAGCTGCCTTGGGAACCGTGCCATCTCATAGGTTTTTCTCAGTGATTTTTGGGTGTTTCGATTTTTCCATCTAGGGCATAAATCGATTTTCTGATATTGTAAAAGCTCTATATTTTCTTAATAAAAATATCATCTCATACTATTGCATCGGTTTTCCCATCTTGGGTTTTGTCCGGGGGTTTCTACCCAAAAAGATTGTGTCGTTTCTATTGATGTGATTAATGTTGTAAATGGTTCTCAGTTTTATTCCGCTGCATATTGTAAAGAAATTCATGTGTGGCTATTTCAGTTAAATTTAAATATATTGTTTTAGCCCTAGTTGTGCTTTAAAGGAAAATTTACAGATCCTATATTTGAAGTTTTTAAAGAAGAGAGCATGGATCTTGTGGCCTTGGGAAATTTTTATATGGAGGAGGAGCATGTAGTTTATCCATATGATCAGTCTAAGCCATATATCAATATCAGTAATGAAGACATAGAGAAGCAGTGTAGTGAAGAGTCAGATATGATGCATTAGTTTCAGCTATCATCTTCACATACAGAGGTTCCTTATGATGTGGAGAAATTTGAGGCTTATACAACAAGTTATCATTCGATAAGCTTTGATGATCAGTATGATGGTGTAGTCAATCTGCTTCATCATGCCGATTTGTATATCAGCCCTATCCAGTCATGGATAGAAACAACTTGCGCAAGCACCTACCAGTTTGGGAAGAAGTTTGATGACATTATCCATGCCTATGATTTCCCATCCAGCGCACCCATTCTAGATCATCACGCAGGTTTGCACTTTCTAAATAAAGTGTCCTTCCTTTGGCTGGTAACAAAAGACAAGGAATTTTTTTTTATGTTAATAAGATGCTTAGGTGGTACATTGGATTTTTTATTACCCCTAACCTTTTTTATATCATGTTTAGAGTAGGGAAATAAGCTCATTAAAGAAAGCATTTACTTTATGCATTTCTTTATGTACTTAGGAATAAAACTCTTTTTCATTAATTAGTTTTTCGTTCCTTCCAATAAAGCAACTTTTGGATCATTGGTTCTTTTCATAAAACTTGTGCTACTAAGGTTTTCTTGTCACACTGAAATTTTTTTTGCAGTATATAAGAACCAGAGATTTTGGTGTCCTTGTATGCTCTCCTTGCCTGAAGACCAGATCGAGCACACGTCCCAGAGTTGGAGCCAAATGTTATCCACTAGGTTGCACTTAGGGGATTTTTCAAGTGAGCCACCAAGGATCAGAACAAGTCAATTGTTCTTAGGATGTGCCCAGGAGGTTCCATGGTTTCATCAGGGCTAGTTGTTGTTTCTTTTTCGCATGTTCACACCCCCTCGAGGGAATTGTAATAAATGACATAGCGTGATGGTTTCTTTTGTAAAAGGTTTGGCCTTCTTAGGACTTGGTCATCAAGGTCATAATCCTTGAGTGTTTTTTCCCTCGTCGATTATGCGACATAATTTTCGAGTTTTTCACTCAAAATCCTCCAAAGTCGGGATGGTGAAATTGGTTTATGTCTTAAAAGGTTATTAAAGCCTAGGGTCTATGTATTATACCATGCTAGTCATAGTCCCAAAGTTTCGTGGACATTTGCTTAGTCTTTCATAGGATTTTTTAATTTTTAGTTTTTTAATAAAATCATCGTTAAGGTGTATTTTAATTGTAAAAGTTCAAAAGGTCATAAATTTGGGCCTAGGAAGCCAATTTGTGCTACTAGGGTTTTCTTGTCATGCTGAATTTTTTTTTGCAGTATATAAGAACCAGAGATTCTGGTGTTCTTGTATGCTCTCCTTTCCTGAAGACCAGATCGAGCACACGTCCCAGAGTTGGAGCCAGATGTTATCCACTAGGTTGCACTTAGGGGATTTTTCAAGTGAGCCACCAAGGATCAGAACAAATCAATTGTTCTTACTCCGTGCCCAGGAGGTTCCATGGTTTCATCAGGGCTAGTTGTTGTTTCTTTTTCGCATGTTTACACCCCCTCGAGGGAATTGTAATAAATGACATAGCATGATGGTTTCTTTTTTAAAAGGTTTCGCCTTCTTAGGACTTGGTCATCAAGGTCATAATCCTTGAGTGTTTTTTCCCTCGTTGATTATGTGACGCTTTTTTAAACGACATAATTTTCGAGTTTTTCACTCAAAATCCTCCAAAGTCGGGATGGTGAAATTGGTTTATGTCTTAAAAGGTTATTAAAGCCTAGGGTCTATGTATTATACCATGCTAGTCATAGTCCCAAAGTTTCGTGGACATGTGCTTAGTCTTTCATAGGATTTTTTAATTTTTAGTTTTTTAATAAAATCATCGTTAAGATGTATTTTAATTGTAAAAGTTCAAAAGGTCATAAATTTGGGCCTAGGAAGCCAATTTGGTCATGGGGATGCGTGTTTTTGGACCCAGAGCCCCCACTTAACCCCTAAACCCACGTTTCCTAATTTTTAGTGATTATTTATCATTTAAGTTAAGTTCTCTCTAAAAAACGAAAAAAGTGAATAAAAAATTAGAAAAAAAGGGAAAATATGGAGAAAAAACACATCCCTAAATCAGTGGGAGCTTGTCCCATACATGTTCCGGGTTAACTAAGGATTATGTTGGGGGTAATTGGAGACCAATCAAATCCATGAGGGGCACATTTATCCATGAAAAAGCTCACCTCTTGTTGTATACGTGTCATAGAAAGAGGGGGGATGACCTACCTTGTGAGAGGTGGCACCCACCACTTCTAGTTCACTCTAGTTCACCCCCAATCATCTCAAAAAGCTCCAACACTTGGAAAATTCACCCCCTTGGGGTTTGCTCTCAATTTTCCTATTTAAGCGAGGCTTTCTTCCTCATTTGGACGAAAGCAAAGAACCTCTGCTCTTGTATCATTGTTATTGTTGTTTATAAATAAAATTTAAAAGGCTTTGGAGGCTCATGATCTGTGGCAAGTTGTGCATATGGTGATTTCTTTGTGAGGTAATATTGTTCAATTATTTTGCTTTGCATAACTAATAGTCTGGCTTAGAAGGCTCTTTGTAGCACGTAGGGTAAGCATTCGCAGCTATCAATTTGCTTATTTATTTTCTTACTATTAGCGATCTAAGAGTTCATGCTTTAGTCGGTTATAATTCATGACCTTTTGGTTTTCTAACTGTGGGGTGTACCAGATCTAATTCGTTTTGTGCAAGCTTGATGACTGTGCAGATTACCATCCTGAGTGAAAAGTTGAGCTCGGTTGCATCTTCTTTGCTTTGGATTATAAGTTGAAACCAACAAATAAGCATTATTTGCCCGCATCAAAGATCCTTCCAATCTTGCAAGAAAGATTCAAGACTTGAGCAGTTTTTCTTCTCCTTCTTAAAATTTTATCTTTCTCTCTCGGTTACTTTCATTTAACAAGTAAATCGTATGCTAAAGTTCATCATTTTTATTTACTTGTTTGATTAGATCTAAAAAATGTTTTTGTTTCATAATCAAAAGTTTAGATCTAGTTTCTCTTTCCTAGTTCTCGAAGTAGCAAAATCTTTCTATCTTTCGACAAGTACTAGGTTGTATTTTTTATGTATTTTTAAAGCATTAACCCACTAACTTTGCTTTATTAGCTTGCTGGTTTTTAGCAGGTCAAAGGAAAAAGAGAGGGAGGTGCTGACGAAAATTCAAGTTTTGGGCCATCCGGAGCACCCACGAATATCTGCCATCCCCCTCCGTCATTCCTTTTCTTCCCTAAGCAAGTTTGTAAGCCTTTTTTACCCATTCTTCAAGAGTTCAAAGGCATTTCTTTTTCTTTTAAGCATTGTAAGTAATCATAAATAAAAAATAGGTGGGCTACACAGCGCCCACAGTCCATCCCCCTCCGTCATTCCTTTTCTTCCCTAAGCAAGTTTGTAAGCCTTTTTTACCCATTCTTCAAGAGTTCAAAGGCATTTCTTTTTCTTTTAAGCATTGTAAGTAATCATAAATAAAAAATAGGTGGGCTACACAGCGCCCACAGTCCATCTCCCTTGGGGGGTCCCGCAGTGTCTTTTTATGGTTTGTCTTTTTCTAACGTTTTATTTTTACAACACATGCACACAATCCACCTTCACAGGCTGTATTCTTTGCTTAGTTAGTTTTAGTTTTCTTTCTTTCATTTTTGGACAAAGTAACGAACACTAACCCAGCATTGATCTACCGAATTACTCAAAGGAGCTTGCTCGTTTGGGGAAAAGATATTCCTTGTCGTAGTAATTAATCTCACCAATTTTACCTTTTTTCGTTTTACAATATCAATTTGGAATAAAACAATTTGCCATTCAAGTGTATTCTCTTGCCCATTGCAGGTTCGCCCTAAGCTTTGGGATAATCAAAAACAGGAATGTGCACTGATTGTTTTCTCACATCTAACTAAGCAAACTCACATTAGTAAAAGCAACTTCCCCTAAACATTACGGAAATCTGGCATAACGACCCTAAGAAATAGTGGACAAATTCTTCAGGGAAAGCAGGAACAACTAGAAAGCGACCGTGGGGTCCCGTTAGGCTATATCCTTATTGGTGTAGTGTTGAACACCCCTCCATGACTCCATCTAGCCCACATTTTCCCATGCGGAGCCACTCTTCTCAGAATCTGGACATATTCTCAGTACTTCACAGTATATTGAGAATCCCCTTCCCATAACTTAATTCATCCTTAATAACTTTAAAACTGACCAAGACTCCACTTGCAATACATTTACAGCTTTCAACAGCATTAGACTCCATTCAGCACTGGCACTATCTTCAATTTCATATTTTGCTATAAGGTCATTTATATTATAAATTGCCATATCTATTTTCTTGCTACTCTTATGTTAATTTTACTTGCAAGTAGCTTGTTTCAGTATTGATTCATCAAAACTCCTAACAAAAACAATTCATTCATAAGTAATAAAAGTAAGAGCCTTAGCAACTCTTCCATATGGACTACCCCCCTTGGCTCCGTTAGAAGTGGCCTAAACGGAGGAGTCAGGATCAGGTGACATCACTTGACTCGAGACTTGCCCCCAAGGATGCACTTAGCGTCTTGAAGAATTCTGCTATGTTAATTCCCCCCAGGTGCATGAAAGGCAGCAACAATTTTGGCGTCGTTGCCGGGGATAAATCATTTTATTCCCGAGTTACGACTTTCTTCTTTCTTTTTTGTTTTCGCTTTGTTTGATGAATGATTAGAGTAGATCTTTGATTCTTTGTCTGGCGACTCCACTAACGTTTTTTCCTTTTTACAAAGAAAAACAAAAAAAAGAAATTTTTGTGAAAGATTTATGACGCATATTTTCTTTTCACATGGTGAGTCCATTGAAGGGATAAAACCCTTGTATGTCATAAAATTGTTAAGTTTGATTGTGTGTAGATGAGCCAACGTAACAGTAAAATTTAAAGCTCATTTTTTACAACTCCACTCTTTCAATTCTAGGCATTCCCCATGATCACCGATCCTTGACATGGATATTAAAAGAATAGAAACTGTAGCTTGGATCTCCTGTAGATGTCCTCCCATTGATTTCTTTAAAATCCCAGGTTTTCCCAATTATTTTGATGGGGAAAGGAAAGATATTCCCATTCCAGTTTTTCGGGGGCATGATAGTGATTACTCAGCCAATCTTCAAGTTGTGACTTTCCTTTCATATGCGAATGAATCCAACATACGTTATGAGGATCATATGATGCAGTTGTTTGCTCACTCTCTACTGGGAGAGGCTTCAAATTTGTTTTGCAATGGCCTTCCTGATATATCTATTACTTCAATTACAAATTTCTTCAAGATTTTTCTGAGACAATGGCATTATGATGAAAGATATAGTGGATTATCCAATATTTAATTATTCATCAAGAACACTTTGGCTTACTTCTTTTCTTGGAGAGAATTTCATATGGAAGATCTTGAGCCACCTAGTATCAACATGGTATACAACACTAAATGTCCAGAAATCCATGATGATCCCATTGAGGTTGTGCATGAAGAGCCATTCATTGAAGATATTATTGAAGACCCTCCTCATGTGACATCAACAGAGAATATTGATGATTGGGAATGCTTTCATGATTATTTCAATGATGATGATCACATTTGTATTCTAGATCTACCTTAGGATGAAACCATTACAAAGGCTTATAATGAAACCTATGATGAAATTTGTAATGTGTATAATAATAAAAGTTTGGAAGGTTTATTGCCTTGTGACCTTTTTCCTAAAGAAGATGATTGTGATAAAGAGGAGGACAAGTATAGCCTGGAGCATGACACAAGTGATGAAGGCTCCCTTATTGTCCGACAAAGAGGTTGATGAGGATTTTGGACACATGGAAAATCCAATCTATGACATGTCTGAGGAGGAAAATAATGAACCAGAAACTTTTGATGGTTTTATTGATAATCCTGTCTATGACATATTTAATGGAGGGAGTTCTGAGTCTCTTCATGGTTTTATTGAAGATCCTATATATGAAGTTTTTAAAGAAGAGAGCATGGATCTTTTATGGTTTGTCTTTTTCTAACATTTTTATTTTTACAACACATGCACACAATCTGCCTTCATGGGCTGTATTCTTTTCTTAGTTAGTTTTAGTTTTCTTTCTTCCATTTTTGAACAAAGTAACGAACACTAACCTGGCATTGATCTATTGAATTACCCAGAGGAGCTTGCTCGTTTGGGGAAAAAATATTCCTTGCCGTAGTAATTAGTCTCACCAATTTTACCTTTTTTGTTTTACAATATCAATTTGGAATAAAACAATTTGCCATTCTAGTGTATGCCCTTGCCCATCACAGGTTCTCCCTGAGCTTTGGGATAATCAAAAGCAGGAATGCGCACTGATTGATTTCTCACATCTAACTAAGCAAACTCACATTAATAAAAGCAACTTCCCCAAAACACAAAACATTATGGAAATCCGGCGTAACGAGCCTGAGAAATAGTGGGCAAATTCTTCAGGGAAAGCGGGAACAACTAGAAAGCGGTCGTGGGGTCCCGTTAGGTTACATCCTTGCATCCTTGTTGGTGTAGTGTTGAACACCCCCACCCCCACGCCTCCATCTAGCCCACATTTTTCCGTGCGGAGCCACTCTTCTCAAAATCCAGACATATTCTCAGTACTTCACAGTATATCGAGAATCTCCTTCCCATAACTTAATTCATCCTTAATAACTTTAAAATTGACCAAGACTCCACTTGCAATACAATTACAGCTTTCAGCAGCATTAGACTCCATTTGGCACTGGCACTATCTTCAATTTCATATTTTGGTTTCGGGTCATTTATGTTATAAATTGTCATATCTATTTTCATGTTGCTCTTATGTTAATTTTACTTGCAAGTAGCTTGTTTCAGTATTGATTTATCAAAACTCCTAACAAAAACAATTCATTTATAACTAATAAAAGAAAGAGCCTTAACAACTATTCCATAGGGACTACCCCCCTTGGCTTCGTTAGCAGTGGCCTAAACGAAGGAGTCAAGATCAAGTGAAATCACTTGACTCGAGATTTAGCAGCTTGAAGATTTCTGCTACGCTAATTCCCCCCCAGCTGTGTGAAAGGCGGTAACAGGGATATTATGCCTAGACCGGAGGGGAAGTCTATGGTGACTTCCATGTGGCTTTTCAAGATCAAGCATGTTGCAGATGGCAACATTGAGAAGTTCAACGCAAGGTTTGTGGCAAGAGGGTTCTCTTAGAGAGAGGGAGTGGCCTAGAAGGAGACATTTGCACCTGTCGCTGGATATGCTTCCATTCGAGTTGTTATATACATTGCCTCAGCCATGAGGTGGAGGATTCATGAGGTAGAGGATTCACCAGATGGAGAAGAAGACAACCTTCCTCATCGAGCTCATTGAGGAGGAAGTATATATAGAGCAACCTCAGGGCTTCAAGGTACATGGGAGGGAGTCTTGTTACCACCTAAGTTGTACTTGGTGGATTTTTCAAGTGAGCCGGCAAAGTTGAACAAGTATTATTGTTCATTATTCAGAGTTCAAAAGTCCGCCATGCTTTTTTTGGGAGTTTTTTCAAAAAATTTGTAACACATGTTCATACCAATGTTGCAAATATCGTGTCGGCGAATATATCATCGAGGGTCCAAAAAGAAATTATTGGATTTATCGGCGAAAATGTCGGCAAACATCGGCAATATATCAACAAAATAAAAAATTCAAAAATATTAAAAAATACAAAAAAGAAAAAAATCACAATATATTTGAAAAAATCGGCAAATATCGTGATAAAATCGGCAAATATCGCGATATATTCGAAAAAATCGGCAAATATCGCGATAAAATCGGGAAAATATCGGGGCGATATATTGCCGATATATCGCCAGTGAGTTAACATCGCGATATATCGCGATGTTGCCGATATATCGGCGATATTTGTAACACTGGTTCATACCCCCTTGAGGAGATTGTAAAAAATGTGCTAGCATGGTCAATTTTATAAAAGACTCGGCTTCCTAAACTTAGATATCAAGCCGACTAGACAAGAGTGCGTTTTCCCTCGATAATTATTTGTTGCTAAACAAATGACTAATAATTTCTGAGTTTTTCACTCACACCTCCAAAGTTGGGTTATTCATCTTGGTGGTTAGGCCTTAGGAGGTTATTAGAGCCTCTGTATCAATGTTTATAAACATGCTAGGCATTCGAATTGAGTCGTATGGACATGTGCTAGGTCCCCCTATATTTTTGTTCAATTCTGAGAAAATCTTTTTTTCCTCGCAAAATTAGGTCGTTTGTTAATGGTTTAATTAAAAAATTTGTAAAAGGCATAAAAGTTGGGTCTAGAGTCTGTTTTTGGCGTAGGGATGCTCGTTTTCACACTCAAAGCATCCTCTTTACTCCAAAGGCCACTTTTCCTATGTTTTGGGCGGCTAAAACATCTCGCAAGGCATTATTTCTCTAAAGGTGCATCAAAACAACATTTTAATGCTAATAATGCGACAAATTGACACAAAAGTCAAAGTTTGAAAAGTCAAAAATGACTTCTTTAAAGGGTGGGATGGCATGGCAAAGGGGTCCCACATGGTATGGGACCTCTTCCAAATGCTAAACATCAAACTTTGGATAAAGTGTTAAGGAGTTACGAATCATATGGCATGAGAGGTGACGCATATTAGCGATTGGTTGTTTGAAACTCGTGTGAGTGGTGGCAAAGCATCTCGGGTTAAGTTCAATAGATACAAAATGCGACTCCAATGGGAGCCAAAAGTAATGTGATAGGGATTGATGAGAGAACTTGGCAAATTCCATGGAGTTTGGAGATGCATTGTTCCTCTCATGTTTGACATTCTCCATATGTGGCATCCAATCGTATGGGTTGTTGGTTCGTTAGGCGGTGGCACCTCTCTCTTAGGAGAGGTGGCATCCTCTCCTTGTGATCTTTTTAATCTAGATCCACAAATCTCTCCTTTAACTCTGACTTCATCTCAAGTGGTGGATCCCCCCCCCCCTTCTCTCATTTTTCTATTTAAGCGAGCTTCTTTCTCATTGTTATGCATGCTCAAAGGACTGAACGTCTTCTCTTGTTGTTTTGTATTGGATTATTGTTTGGAATCATAAAAGGCTTTGGAGGTCTCATGTGGGGCATGGCTCAAGTGTTGGATGATCATTGTCTCATGTTTTTGTTGAGGTAATCTGTAGAATTTATTTTATGCATTTGCTATTCCTTATCAAATCTAGCCTCATTAAAGGATTAGTACTACTCAATAGGAGTGAGTGAAGTAGTTTCTTTGCTCTCTTAATTCATTTATGTTCAAGATTTAGAATTTGCATGTTGATTTGCTTACGGGTATGCTCTTCTTGTCTTTAGCATGAGGTTTTACTAGGTTTGACAAGTCTCTTTGCAAGTGTGAAGGTGTTTTACAGGTGCTTCTCTTGGATTTGTGTGAGATCTTGCTTGCTTCTCTCACTCTCCAATAACTCATTGTTGAAGAGGCATAGTCCCTCCGCTCTCCACTAATGGACTCCATAGCCCAAGCATTCCCAGGCTTGAGCTCTTTCCTTCTCTCTCTCCCTCAATTTTAAATCTAACTTCCCCATTGGTTACGGTTACTCACATGCTTAAGTAGTTTAGTTTCTCTTTCAAAGAATATATGAAGGCTGATCTTTTTAAGCATGTTTCTAGATCTAGAATTGTAAAGCATCTTTCTTAGAATAGATCTAGTATTGTTAAGTACTTGTGCATATTTTTCAATCATTCAGTACTTAACTATTTTATGCTTTTAACGTTATATTTAGCACATTTGGTGCAGGATAGGTGGTTGGTTTTTGTCTTTTATTGATAGGACAAGGAGAAGTGCTGCCGGAGATTTGAAGATTTAGGCCATCCAAGGCCTTCCGGAGCAACATTCATCTTTCTTGCTTCATTTCTAAAAACCTGTAAGCCTTTGGATTCAGATCTGTAAGGACCATTGGCATCCACCTCAAGAATTGTAAATACCGTAATAAAATATTTTGAGTAGGCTCCTTCAGAGCCCACTCCCGCCATCCCTCTTGGGGGGTTTTGCGTCGATGCACTTTTTCATGGTTTTGCTTCTGTTAGTGTAGTTTTTCTTTATAGATCTATATACTCTGCTATTTCAATTTTCAGTTTCATTCATTTCAAAGTAATACAAGTACAAACCCCAAGACTTCTCGAGTTACCCGAAAGGGGAAAGAGATGCGTGGTAGGAATAATTAGAAAAACCTTGTGTTTGTTTTGTATTGCTTTTACTTTTCTAGTAATTTAATCCCCTTGCTCTCCCAATTAGGGTTTATAACCTGAAAGAGATTCTCCGGGATTTAATAAACAAGAAAACACCTCGCAATAAAATCCTTAAAAGTTACCAAGGCTCCGTTGTGTATGCTCTGCACCGCTACGGTATGACTGACCAGTTGGATGCATCAAAAGCAACGTGGGTGACTAGTTTAAATTAGTCTCACTTTCAATTAACCTCCCAACAACGAAAATCCAGCATTGTGTTTTACTTCGTGTGGGAAAATTGTACAGAGGAAGCGGGAACAACTGAAAAGTGACCGCGGGGTCCTGTCAGGATACATTCTTGTTGTAGTGTTGGACATCCCCCCCATGACTATTCAACCCACATTTTCTTGTGTGCTGCCACACTTAGTGAGTCTATACATATTCCTTGTACCTTCGTGGTATATCAGGCATCCCCCTCCCTCATAATCCATTCATTAATTCATAAACTTAAGATCGACCAAGAACAATTGCAATACATTCATCACTTCAACAACACTCCATTTTAGACACTATTTTCAGCACTAGCCTACATCATACAATTATTTTGCTTAAAGTGAATCTTATGTGGATGGATTAATTTGTATTTCATGTTGTTATCCTAATCATTATTGCAATCTCTTGCGTCACTTTCATAAACACTCCTAAACAACTTACTCAATCATAAACCACTACTAAACGCTTAATCAACCTTAGTAGCTCTTAGGATCTACCCCCCTTGGCTTCGTTAGGAGTTTGCATAAACGAAGGAGTCAAGATCAAGTGACAGTACTTGACTCGAGACTTGCCCCCAAGGACGCACTTAGTGGCTTGAAGATTTCTGCCACGACGACCTAACCCCCCCAGGTGCGTCAGAGGCGGCAAGAAGTCTCATGTGTGCAGGCTTAAGAAAGCCTTGTACAGACTCAAACAAGCACCCAAGGTGTGGTATTCCAGATTGAAGGAAACTTGCAGAGCATGGGCTTCACCAAGAGTGAGGTGGATCCTAACTTGTACTTCATACTTGTTGGGTTTGATCCACTCATCTTGTTGTGTGTTAGATGTAGATGATTTGTTTCTCACAGGTTTAAAGGGGCTTATAGGTGGGTGAAGACAAATTTGGCAACAGTTCGAGATGAAGGATGTTGGCTTGATTCATTATTTCTTGGGGTTAGAGGTATGGCAGAGATTGGATGAGATCTTCTTTGATCAAAGGAAGTACACAATAGAGATCTTGAAGAGATTCAGGATAGAGGACTGTAGACCTATGGCTACACCAATGGTTACCAACCTAAAGAAGGTTGAAACTTCAGATTTAGAGTGGGTGGATCCCAGATCATACAGACAGCTAATAGGATCCTTCATGAATTTGGTCAACACCAAGCCTGACACATGTTTTGTTGTGAACACCTTGAGCCAATTCATGGTGGAGCCGAGGCAGGTGCATTGGGTAGCAGTGAAGCATGTGCTCAAGTATTTGAGAGGCACAATGGAGGATGGATTGAGACATCTCAAAAGTGATGGAGTGAGCCTGCAGGGTTATTCAAACTCAGATTGGGTAGGGAGTGCAATAGATTGGAAGAGCACCTCAAGGTGTTGGTTCAACTTGGGATCAGCAATGATTTCATGGTTCAGTAGGAATCAGATTTTTGTAGCACTCAATTCAGCAAAGGCGAAGTACATGGCAGCGAGTATGGCTAGTTGGCTTCGCAAACTACTCACAAGATTATTTGATCATGAGTTGGACCCTACAGTGATATGCTGTGATAATCAAAGTTGTATGAAACTCTCGGAGAATCTAGTCTTCCATGATAGGTCCAAACATATTGAGATCAGATATTGCTTCATCCAAGAAAGGATCCAGAAGGGAGCAGTCAAGCTCCAGTATATTTCCACAAATGAGCAAGATGCAGACATTTTGACCAAACCCTTAGTGAAAGGGAAGTTTGTTTTCTTCGTAGACAACTTGAAGTGATGGAGGATACCTTCCTTGCTAAGAGGGAGTGTTGAAGTTTGTTGCTCGTACAGGCATTTCCACATGGGTTTGTGTCTAACCTATGGAAATCGTCGTTAATAACTTAATACCTCTCAAAACTTTGGAAATTCATTTTATTAAGTTAGCTATTAAAGTGAATGTCATTTTAGAATTAATCGAAGTTAATTTAATAAAATGCCTAAGCTTTTAGCATTAGTGACTCATTTTGGAGAGTGAAAAAGGACTTTCATTTTCCAGATTTGGCAGAGAGAAGAAGACAGCAGTTAAGCAATCTTTTGCAGGTGGGCCATACCAGCAGGAAGAGGGTCATACAGCAGACCGTACAGCCCAGCAGGGGTCATGCACCATACAGCATTGCCACAGACTGATCTGCAGGGTGTACGATCCGTACATCGTACTACACATGAGCCATACAGGTCGAACAATGACGTACAAGCCGTACAGGCTTTACAGAGCAGCAGGAGCAACAGGGGGTTTCTGTGGGTCAGATTTGCAGGCTGAAGAAGTTTTCTCAGGAGGGCAGATTTGCCAAGTTTGTTGTGATTGTATTTTTTCTCAATGGGACATTTTCCCAGTAAGGGAGCCCTTGTAGCCTTGGATATTATTTTAATGAAAAGCAGATTTAAAGGGCAGTAATTTCTGTGTATGTGTTATTGAAGATCGATTTCCAGTTTGCTTCCGCTATTTAAATTATGTTAATAATTACATAAGTATAAATTATTCGGTGAGCTGAAATTCCATTTTCAGCAAGAAAAATCACTAGGAAATTATTTATCTAGATCTGGGATTAGTAATATTAACACCGTTCTAAACCCATATCTGGTAACATAGGTTTTCACTTGGTTCTGGTTCAAGAGATAAGATGAATCTCTCATATCCTGTCCATTACTCTTTTGGTCCCAAAGGTCGTTTTTATTGTTAGCTCTACTGTATAATAATCATTTACAACTTTCATAAAATTTCATTTTACTAATTATCACATACAGAAAAAAGGTGAATCCAAAGATCTGCCTGCACGGTAGTGTATGTCACCCATAAGAAGTCCTGTAAACAAGTTATTGAAGTGGTTGCTCTTCATCACTTGATTTATATTGCTTTCATGTATTTTCTTTCTAGAATAGAGAGCAACTGCTTCCAGACAAAAATTTACCAAGAAATTATGAAAATGAGAGGAAGCGCTCAACAAAGCACTAGACAAATAAAAGCAGTTAAATGTCACCACACGGCACTTGGTTAACAGTGAGATTAATTCAGGGATATCTAGCAATGTAGTGAAAAGAAGAAGCAACAATTAATAAACAGGTCCAGAACCTAGAAAGCAAATAAATATAAACCAACAACTTGGATATTGCAAAGTCGAGATATGGAAATCTTCTAAAACACACTATTATATATCCTGACAAGAGGCAAGAAAAACAGAGATATGGAAATCTTTTAAAACATACCTGTGAAGAAGGAGCTGAAACATTGTTGCTAAGTATATCCTCCATAGATGATGATGTCCTCTTTCCTAACTTATGCCCTGAATCAAAGCCAGTGCTGTTCTTGCGGTACGACTGCGAGAGCCCTTTAGATTTATAAGCCTCTGCAGCTTGTTCACACATCTGTCCAAATCCATTATAGTGGTAGTTTTAGTTTTTCATGACAGAAAACTTGATCGTTACTACAGTTATCAAGATTCAGAATATCTTCAGAAAGATTATGAAAAGAGAGAAATACAATTACCTCCCATCCTCACCAGCTAATCTTGTATTCACATACAATGGAAATAGTTGCAAGACATATCCAAAAGATATTAAGAGCCTCATGTTACCAGTTAAACAAACAATCAGCAACATACTAACTACCTCACCTAAACAAATTGCTGCTTAGTTCCCTTTATTACCGTGTTACTTATTTCACCGAGATCATTCCATTCTAACACAATTCCCCCAAAAAGTGTAAACAGTATGCTTTCAAGAACATCAGTGTCACATAAAGAGCAATATGGGAATCACTGAAATTTGCAGCAAGTAGAGGGCATGTAATGTCAATTGGGACTAGCTCAGGTGGTTGGAAGGAAGATTGTTATCCTCCTCACAAGGTTCAAATCTCACTAGTGACATGTTGTGCTTTTCATGAGACAATTGTTGATATGGCCTTCACCCCTGAAGAATATGGTTTACCCTGGGCACTGTTATACCATTTTATGTATGGGGATTTTTGCCCATATTTTTACTTCGGAGATCAGGCTGAGATTCAGAGATCAGAGCATGCAGATGTGATCAGGGATGAGATGCCAGCAGTTGATGCCATACTTTTTCCTTGTGATGATGAGTTGTTGCATGTATCCATGTTGTAAGAAGAAATGCTAAGAAGGAATTCTAAGACAAACAATAGTGATGAAGAATCGAAAAGCGAAACCTCCCTTGGCATTTGATGCCTACTATCTTGACAATCTTACTCCTTCCCTTCATGGCTCCCTAAACATGAAAAGCAGTTGAACAATTCAACTCCTTCAATTGGCAACTCCTTGATGGCATTTTGTGAGAAAATGGTCTTTCTATAATGCAAGAAACGAGCATACTTAACTTTTCAAGGAAAAAAAACAGATCTCTAATATCTATGACCAGTCCTAGGTTCACTCTCACTCTGGTACCATATTACAAAAGCTTGAAACCCTACATAGAGTTACATCTTAGAACGCATGAGAGATACACACAGTAACATATATGATATTATGAGTAACTGGTGCAATTATTACAAAGGAGTTCACTTCCTTATATATCATTACTTATGGAGCAAATCACTTGCACTTATGAGTGGGATAGATTTGCTTTACACAAAATGTACAAAAACATAATCATAAAGTGACTTTCATTACAATGTGTAAGCCTTGTATCCTAGCAACCCATAGTCTTGTATGCCCCACAATTTGTTGCCGGTGTTAACTCCAGCACCACGCATGCTCAAAAAGTCTCCGAGTATGATGGCACTATGAAAGGGAAATTGCATCTTTTGTCTATGAAAAACTATTTTGACATAGTCGATCTGGGTATGGATTCTGGTCTTGGTTGGCACATTACAAGAAAACACCCTTCACTAATGGACAAACAAAACCCCAAACCCACTACATTAGCTAACAGGGAGAATCAATTCCCGCAAGCATTTCAACAATTGATCGCTTAAGATGTTAGTGTTTAGGAGCTCATGTAATGCAAGTGGCACACTAACGAACCACTGAATGACTTTGACAAGAGCCTCTAAAATGGTTTTGACAATTGCCAGGATCCGATTCAGAAAATAGTCTTTGAAATGACTTCTACAGACATTTTCGCAATTCTTGTGCATTTATGTCAAGACTCGAGCACACACACAGACCTATCAAGAAGCATTGGTACAAATCATAAAATGTGTCAATCTCACTTTTCGTACATCGGAGAGCATTAGAACAAAACGTTCTTGACCTTTCAATAACAGCTTAACCAGATGTAGCTTCAAAACAGGAATGACATTTTCTATCACCATTGCAAAGCGAAGCACTTATGGAAGGACAACCTACTCAATCAATCACCACCGATCGCTTCTACTTCATAATTGCAGTTGCAATCAAAAACCAAGACCCCAGATAGCTATTGTAACTTGTTCCTCTTTTTTCAAAATCACAACCCCGAATTATCCCCAAGGTATACAAAAGACAATTGTCCTAACCTATTGATACATTCTCAGCTGTAAAGAGACAAATGAAAAATACAAAATGAAAAATACAACCCCATCACAAGCTTCTTGTTCCTCTTCTTTCAGTCACAACCCAAAATTATCATTATGGTATCCAAAAGAGACTTGCCATATCCTATTGAATCTTTCTTAGCTGTAAGCAATCAATGATATCTTATTTCTAAGAATAAATAAGTAACTATAGAATGACGTACCTGTATAATCGGGTTCAACAAAGCAGATATAACTGGCTCAAAATCAGGCTTCTTTCCTGATGCTGGAACCAGCATACTGTTATAAGTATCGATCAATTCAAGGCAGACTGAAACTCCTTCCCCTACAGCCGGTGGTGGAGAGAGATCAACAGCAACTAAAGAAGGATATCTCAATATCTTGTCACCTCGAGCCTTCAGGATGTCAAAGAAAGTTCGTTGTGCTGCATCTTTAACATGAAACAGTGTAATGGAGAGAGCTGTTTCTTCCCCTAACAAGTCTGAAATCTGCAGGTCTAGGGAGAAAGACATGAGAAGTCTCTATCAAGGCCTTTACATTCAATCATTCAGCCAAACAAAGAAAGTGCAACATTACTCACCGTGTAGCTGTAGAACTCTAATACATTGCTTAGTTTAAATGCCAATAAAAGGCTAGGCTGCGACTGCAAAACTTGCTCCACTCTTACTTTGAATGGACGGCAAACCCCTTCAAAAATACGATCCAGAATAAAGGACATGCCCATTTCTGGCTTGACGTATTCTCCATCTAAGTCTTTCGAAAAACGCCGAGCAGTGGGTCCAATATTGATGGTCGCATCTGGGCTAAAAAGTGCGAGTACAAGCTCTCTCTCAGATGCCAAAGCCTTCCATTGGAAATCACCATCAATTATTAGCAACACAACAATATTAGAAATTATAATATAAAAAAGCAACATCAGTGATGGATTAAGTTGTTAACCTGATGAAGCCAGCCCAACATGTCACCAACATATCGTAAAGGATCATGAGCATGTACTTCTATAGGCCTTGGCATTCCACCAGGACCTCCACGAGTAAGAGCACTAATGAAGCGCCTGAACAATGCATTGTGTCGAGTATTTGCAACCTGGGTCCAAATATATCATCATTTTGCAAATCAGGCAAAACGTGTAATTTTCCATATAAATTTAAGAGAAAAAAAAGGTTAAAACTTAAAACATTTATATGGATGACACAAGGTCTGTACAGAATTGTTATGCTTGAATTTTGCTCACCTCTTCTGCACAATACTTAAAGAGTACAGGCCTTTCCTTTAAGCACCGAGCTGCTGTCTTCAACAAATCACTTACTTCAGGGGTATCATTATCACCCAGGTTTCGACATTCAGCTTGTACCCATCTGTAATGCGAAAAAGAAAATTAGCTTCGGATGATCTAAACCAACCAGAAAAAAATGGTATAAAAAAGAAGTGTATAATCTCCAAAACAGGAAATTTCCTTTTTACAAATTTTGAAGAATATTAGGAAGACATCTACATATATTGGGAGGGCACATAGCCCCAAGGGTTAGCTCAATAAATTGAACCATCAGCCCAAGGCATGTTGGCAATAGGTAGGCCATAAGTCACAGGTTCAGATCTGGTCGAGTACCAGGCAGGACAAGGATGAGCAGTTGTGGTCGCAAGAGAAGATTCGAAGACCTTCTGTGTGAAGGCAAGGGGCAGTTGAAACCCAGATGGTTGGGAGGACCAAGAGCAGACTTGGGTCAGAAAACCAAGTTGTCAGGAGTGGAACTAGTCAGAGGACTAGACTGGTCGGTGGAATGCCGACAAGTGAAGAGGAACAGCCAAGCAGTGGTAAAAAGGGGGCCAACAAGTCATGGCCAAAGGTAGAAGCTAGTCAAAAGACTAGGAAGTCGGTGGTGAGACCAACAGAAAGAATACCGATCGTTGTGAAGTGGTCGAGGGAAGTCAGTGAAAACGACCGAGTTACAGTCGAAGCAGATGGCTTGTTGCAAGGCAGCGAAGCAGAATGCAGCTCGGTCAATGGGACTACCGACAGACAAAGGGAGCAAGGGTTAATCAAAGCAAGTCGTGAGGATTCTGACCAGGAGTGGTCGATGGCAGGAGACAGAACGATGACGAAGTCAGGTCAGAAGCGGTCAACGACGAGCCAAACCGACGGATTCAAAGGCAATCGAGAGCAAGCCGACTGGTAGAAAACAGGAGTCGGATTAACATTGACGACAGAGGGGAAGACCATTCAAGGAAGTAGTCTGGTTAAGGGGAATTTCGACAGATGAAAGTGGGAAGAAGGCTAGTGTGGAGCTGGTCGAAGGCAGGTGACGAGGTCGAGGTCATAGAGGAGGGTCGACGAGAAGGGCCATAGTGAAGAGTTGACCACAAAATAGTTGACACGGTAGTTGGCAAGTTATGAGCCGACAAGTAGAGTATAGTCTGATCGAAGAGAATGCCAACGGATAGAAAGATAAGGGTGCAAAGGAGCATTGCAGCAGACGACAGATGAAAGTTGACGAGTATCGATCAAGAGTCGACCAACATAAAGCCAAAAACACCACGGAGGTAGATGGAGTAGTTGAAGATGTAATGGCAGTAGGTGTAGCTGCTAGGTGGCACTGCATGCCATAGAGAATTATGGAGGAAGCTAGAGGCTTCTAGAAGCTTTTAGAGCGAGAAAGCACGGCGGTGGACTAAATGTATAAATAGAGGTAGAGATAGTGAAAACGGGTCTCTAGATCCGGAGGGGGAGAAAAGACCACTGTAACAACCTTTGAGTTGATATTTGTTTAGTGGTTGTGTGCTTGAGAACAGGGACTTCACCCTAGTTGTAATTGTCCCTGTAATCTGATTTCAATATAATAGAAGCCATAATCATTGGCGTATTTCCTTGTGTTTGTTGTGTGTTTTGTTGCATGACTCTGATTTGCAAAGCAGTTTGGCTCAGGAAACTTATATCTGATCTGTTTGGTGGAAAGCTTGACTAAACGATCATCCATTGCGATAATCATAGTTGCATTAAGCTTTCAGAGAACCCGGTGTTTCATGACAGATCAAAACACATTAAAATGAAGTATCATTTCATCAGAGACCTAGTACAAAGAGGTACTCTAAAGTTGCAGTACATTCGTACAAATGAACAGATCGCAGATATCCTGACCAAGCCTCTGCCAGCAACAAAGTTCGTGTACTTTCGTGACAAACTTGGCAGGTCTGAGAATGCCTCTCTCGTTGAGAGGGAGTGTTGATTATTCCATAGCAGCATCAAGAGCCATTCTCTTAGGAGAATGGAGACATCTGGTCTGGGACCAGGATGTGGAACCAGTCCAGCACTGTGGGACTCAACCTTGAGTTGACTGACCATTCTGTTGAATGGAAACATCTGGTCAGGGACCAAGATGTGGAACCAGTCTAGCACTAGGGGACTCAACCTTGAGTTGAGTGACCATTCTGTTGAATGGAGATGTGGAACCAGTTTAACACTGGGGGACTCGACCTAGAGTTGAGTGGCCATTCTTTGAATGGAGGCACCTGGTCAGTGACCAGGAATTTAACCTAGTCCGATACTAGGGACTCATCCCAGGGCTGAGGCCCATTCTCTAGGAGAATGGAGGCGCTTGGTCTGTTACCAAGTATTTGACCTTGGGTCAAATTATGTAGCCTATGGCTGAGGCACCTGGTCTGTTACCAAGATAACACTATAAGCCCTAGACGGGGTCTGGGCATGTGTGACACTCTAACCCTCGATCTGTGGGCTTTGTGATCTTCTCCAAGGCTTAGCTACCCTTAGTTAAGACACCTTAGTATATGATCTTGGTGTCACACAGAGTGTGAGATAAAAGCATTAGTAATTCTCTCTGTTTATGTTGATGTACTTTGAGTGGGGATGAAGGACCACCTTGACCACTTGTTTTGAGTCTTGACCACAGGGCACTTGAAGAAGGCTAAAGTAAAAGTCTAAAATACATAAGGACCCTTAGTACCACTAAGGAGTCAAAGTGAAAGTGCAAAAAGACCTTTAGTACCACTAAATGTGAAAGTCAAAGTTATAAAAGAATAAAATAATATTATTTTGTTCTTTTAAGTATTGGTCCACTTACAGGTGCTTCAAAGGCTATAAAAGAACATCATTCCATTTCAATATTATACACACTTGTTCTTGCACTTGCAACTGCTCCAACAGAAGAATTCGCTGGTTATTGAAGAGAAGGAAGTTTTGTGTGTGGTTTATGCCCTAGCATGGAGGATACTAGCTAGGGCATCTCCACCTTCTACTACAACCCAACCCTAGGTCTGCTAGGGTTTAGTCTTAGGCAATCAGATTCTATCAATGGTCAAACCCTAGACCCTTCTTCACGGCTACTACTAGATCTTCCACGAGCAGGCCCTCATCTTTACGGGAAGCCTGCAACTCTCCACAGGCTACCTCTTTTCCACCTCCAACAGCTTCCCTCTGCCCGTGAACACCTACAGTCAGCCCTATCAGGGCTTGGGCAGCCTCTACTAACCCTCGGGCAGCGAGCAGACAACATGTAAGAGTTCTGGGCTAGCATCCAACCCTCGGGCAGGCAGTAGACAACCCGTAAGGGCTTCCGGGCTAGCAACCATCCCTTGGGCAGCTAGCAGACAACCCGAAAGGGCTTCCGGGTAAACACTAGACCTTCGGGAAGCCAGCAGACAGCCCATTAGGGCCTTCGGGCAGTTGGCAAAGATCACAGACAGGGTCTCGGGCAGACGACAGAGGCTCGAGCAGGGCAGACAGGGCTCGGGCAGGGAAGACAGGGCTCGGGTAGATCAGACAAAGGCTCGGGCAGCTTGGATAGGATTCTGGACAAGGCAGAGAAAGCTTAGGGAAGCTTAGGTAGACTCCGGGCAGGAACGAACAGACTTCGGGCAACTTAGGTATACTCCGGGCAGGAAGGAACAGACTCCGAGAAGCCTCACTAAGATTTCGGGCAGCAGAGATGATTAGGGCAGAAAGCCCTAATTTGGTCTTGATGTAAAATTTATCTTTTGTGAATTTTATCGGTAATGTTCTGGAAGAATTATTGAAGAAAAAATTCATCTCAGAATTCTGAGATTGAAGAACTCAGTCATCTCATTTACGAGATGAATTACTAATGCTTTTGGGGGTTTTGTCCTTTAAAGGTTTCCCCAGTGAAAAACTCTTGTGTTCAATGTTTTTGATGTGTTGATGTTTTACTGCACTTGTCATTTGTTATCTGTTAGTCTGCAAATTTTTTAAAGTATTCATGCTAATGCAAAAATTCAACATGGTATCAAAGCTTAGCATGTGAAGACCCAGTAAAAGGAGATTGTTGTTGTCTTCCTAGACCTTGGGATATTTTTTGCAGACTTAACATTTGATTAAGTGGCAGAGATGGCCACCAACATCTTTAGGCCGAAAGAGAAGCTTCAAGGTTCAACCAACTACAATTCCTGGAAAGCTAGGCTTACAGCCATTCTACGGGAAAATGACGTTGATGACTTGGTGCTCAACACCATTAAAGAGCCAACATCTAGTGCTGGCAAAGTTGCTTACAAGAAGAAGCAGGCTAAGGCTAGAAGGATCATCTATGATTCTGTCAAAGAAACTTTGTTGCCCAACATCACATCATTGAAGACTGCCAAAGAATGCTTTGACACCTTAACAAACTTGTATGAGAAGAAGGCTCCCAGTCATAAGAGAGTTTTGATTTCGGGCAGCAAGCCCTAATTTCGGGCAGCAGAGATGATTAGGGCAAAAAGCCCTAATTTGGTCTTGATGTAAAATTTATCTTTTGTGAATTTTATCGGTAATGTTCTGGAAGAATTATTGAAGAAAACATTCATCTCGGAATTCTGAGATTGAAGAACTCAAACATCTCATTTACGAGATGAATTACTAATGCTTTTGGGGGTTTTGTCCTTTAAAGGTTTCCCCGGTGAAAAACTCGTGTTCAATGTTTTTGATGTGTTGATGATTTACTACACTTGTCATTTGTTATCTATTAGTCTGCAAATTTTTTAAGTGTTCATGCTAATGATAAAATTCAACATATCAGGCCCACCAGTCAAATAGGAGCTTCGATCGCGTGATTGGCATCAGGAGCGGGAAAGTGTATAAACTACATTTTGAGCTTGCAAAGGCTCTAGTCAGCAGAGACAGTAGCCAAGGTGAGTTGTGGCATAAGAGGATGGCACACTTACACCATGGAGCACTAAGGCACTTGAGACAGGCTGTCATTGGAGTTCCTTAGGTACAGGAGGAGAATCATAACCACTACAAGGGTTGTGCTTTTGGGAAGAACATCAAGAAACCTTTCCCACAGAGTGAGCACAAGTCCAAGGAACCCTTGGACTTGGTGCATTCAAATGTATGCGGACCTATAAGTGTTCATTCTTTTAGTGGTTACAGTTACCGTGTAACCTTCATTGATGACTATTCCAGGAAAACCTAGATATATTTCCTAAAGGCCAAGTCAAAGGTCTTTGAGAGGTTTCGGGAATTCAAGACTCTTGTGGAGAACCAAACAGGAAAGAAGATTCGAGTGTTGAGGACAGACAACGGGGGTGAGTACACCTCCAATGAGTTCTTGGAGTATTGTTCGACAGAGGGGATCAAGAAGGAGCACACTGTGCCCCATACCCCACAGCAGAATGGAGTGGCAGAGCGAAAGAACAAAATTATGGTAGGAGCAGCCAAGGCCATGCTATTTGATCAGGGATTACCACTATTCCTCTGGGCCGAGGCATACAGTACTGCAATGTACATTCAAAACAAGTGCCCCACACAGCTTTGGGGAGGAAGACACCTAAGGAGGTCTTCACAGGCACTAGGCCAGATCTGAGTCACATTTGCATATTTGGCAGTGTCTGCTATTGTCATGTTCATGCTGACACTAGGAAGAAGCTGAACCCTTTTGGAGAGAAGGGCTTACTTGTTGGATACAACGAGACTTTGAAGGCATGCAAAGTTTACATACCTGCTCGCAAGAGGATCATTGTGAGCAGGGATGTCCGGTTTGATGAGGACAGGGCCTTGCGGAGATTTATGGACTTACCAGTAGAGCAGCAGCCAACACAGGACACAGGGATCAAGTTGGAGGAGCCAGATGTTAGGTACAGGTACAAACCCAGGGCACAGGTTTTGGTAGTTAGAGGGAGTCAGGTGGACAGGATCCTCCTATCTTTGATAGAGAGGATGAGCAGCAGCACAAGGAGGACATTCAGCAGCCACTGCAGGAAGACACTGGGCCACGGCCTAAGTGTTATAGGTCCACTGTTCAGGATTCCAGACAGGTGGGTCTTCCACAGAGATCTTTTAGATAGAGCGTACCACCAGAGAGACTGGGTTAGATGGCTCTGATGACAGAGTTGATTAACTCTAAACCTTCCAGTTTTGAGGAGGCTGCACAACATGACGTGTGGCAAGGGCCATGGTTTAGGAGTATGACTCAATCATGAAGAAGCGAGTATGGGAGGTTGTATCGAGACCCGAAGGTAAGAAGGTGGTGGGATCGAGGTGGATCTACATGGTGAAGCATGTAGCAAACGGAAGCGTGGAGTAGTACAAGGCACGCTTTGTGGCAAAGGGGTTTTCACAGAAGGAGGGTATTGACTATAAGGAGACCTTCACCCCTGTTGCCAGGTATTCTTCCATTCGGACCATTATTTCACTAGCAGTAGAGATGGGTTGGTGAGTCTTTTAGATGGACGTCAAGACTGCCTTCCTCAAACGGAGTGATAGAGGAGGAGGTGTATATTGAGCATCCAGAGGGGTTTGATGTGGAGAATAGGGAGACATATGTATGCAGGCTGCATAGAGCTCTTTATGGGCATAGAGCTCTTTATGGGCTCAAGCAGGCACCTCGAGCATGGTACTCGAGGATAGACAGCTATCTATGGGAGATGGGATTTCAGCAAAGTGAGGTTGACCACAACCTGTACTTCTTGTCAGGTGAGGTGCCTCTCATACTGGTCTTATATGTAGACTAGCATAGACCCATTTTAAACCCGGATCTATCAAGCACCGAGAAGGATCCAATTTCTTGAGGTGTACATTTTTTTACCATTTGGATTCCTCTCGGTACTTGATAGATCTAGGTTTAAAAAGGATCGATGCTAGTTTTTTTTTATTTTTTTATTTAAGTCGATATGTAATTTATATTTTTCATATTTTATTTTTTAATATTTAACATTTTTTATTTATGTCGGCTAGCATAACGTGACTAACGTGACAGGACCTCCCAATACTGAGTTGGAGAGCACCTCGCTTCTCTCGATGCAATGATCTCTTTCTTACAGGAGATGAGAGATTGATTGGCGACTGCAAGTCCAACCTTGCAGTTGAGTTTGAGATGAAAGACCTTGGGTTGATGCATTACTTTCTGGGCTTGGAGGTTTGGCAGAGTAGATGTATCCTTCTTCATTGGACAGGGAAGTATGCAGTAGATCTCTTGACAAAATTCAGTATGGAGGACTGCAAGCCTATGGCCATACCTCTAGTTTCCAATTGGAGGAAGATTGATGCATCAGGGTCACACGGATTTGATCCTAACTTGTATTGCCAGCTTATCGGATCGCTTATGTATCTGGTCAATACATGACCAAACATTAGCTTTGCAGTCAACTCTTTGAGCCAGTTCATGGTCGACTCTCGGAGAGTGCATTGGATAGCTGCGAAGCACATACTTCGCTACATCAGAGGTACAGTGGAGTATGGGTTGGTTTATGAGTGCAGGGGGAGTGTACAGTTAGCAGGCTTCACAGATGTTGATTGGGCAGGATGTGTAGAGGACCGAAAGAGTACTTTAGGTTGTTGTTTCAGCATTGGATTAGGGGTTGTTTCTTAGTTCAGCAAGAAGCAGAAGTCGGTTGCATTGAGCTCGACAGAGGTTGAGTACATGGCAGCCAACATGGTTGCTTGTGAGGGTGTGGCTGTGGAAGTTACTTTCGGGGTTGTTCGAGTGTGAACTAGAGGCTACAGTAGTTCACTGTGACAATCAGAGTGACATCAGGCTATCTGAAAATCCAGTGTTTTATGACCGGAGCAAACACATAGACATCAAGTACCACTTCTTGAGAGATTGTGTTCAGAGAAAAATCATCTGGTTGAAGTACATACAAACT
>LPNX010802474.1:3592-48086 GCA_001517045.1 Pseudotsuga menziesii | reverse complement strand
TTTCATAGTACAAGAATATATCAACAAACAATAACTTTCAGCATGCTTGTTTTGTATTAGCACGACTTGGCTTCTTCAATGGCAGGTTGTATCTCTAGCAACTCAATGCAGTCTGAAGCAGTACATTTCGCGATCTTATTACAGTAGTAGAGTTATTGCACAGTAGCAATATACTCTCAGACTTTACAGCTCGTTCAACACCAACCCAGCTCTTCGCAGATTTCAAAATCCAAATCTTTATGCAGTCAACATGATGGGCAATCTCAGCAATCTCCTTTCACGTAGAATGTGGTCACGACTTCAGTCTTCAAGTGGATGTATCTGTTACAGCTTAGCAAAAAGAAGTTACAGCACTTCTCTTATATGAAGGGTATGGTCACTTCCACAACTTCAATTTGTAGAAGAGGAGACTCTTCACACAGCAGTTACAGACTTTATATTTTTCAATATCACTACTTCAATACATCAGTCTCGCAGTATATCATTTATTTCTCCACACTGATCATTACTCATACTCAACAATTCATAATTCATGTGCTCGTCTTGGAAACAAACATGAACTCATACATGATGCATATACATGAAATTATTTCCCCTTCAAACTTCACACAAATACCAGTGTAAAATTAGGGTTTTTGTATTCCAATGAGCAATTTTAGTAATGAACAAAACGCATTACCTCCATGTGACTGACTAAGAGCACGAGTCTCTAGTGATTTCTCTTAACTTGTGTTTATTCTTCTGATGATTCAAGTTCACAATATTCACGGGTTCATCCCAGCAGCCACACTTCACGCAGTTGAAGAGGACAATCTCTCTCCACCAACGATCTTCAGTCTTCAAAGCGATCGCAACAGCAACAATACGAAATTCAATCTTTAACAAAATATGAGATTTAAGTACTGATATTTACTTAGCATGTCACAGCTCTCAAACTATAATGTAGCTATTTGCAGAGATAGAGCAGTCTTCACAAGTTTGGGCTCGCTCTCTACTTCACAATCAATTGGACATCATAATCTTCAAATGTGGTGGTCACAGCTTCTCGAGAGAATAGAACGCATAGTTCCAAAAGTTGGTCGTAGCCGACAACTTCAAACAAGGTCGCAGATGTGATGGGAGTGGCACACGACCCTCTCAAGGCAGATTGTAGTCAAGTCACAACTTGAAAATGTGAATTTGCAGGTGGAGGGAGTTTCAACACCGAGAAGGCACTCGCAACAGCAGAATGAGAGCACACTATATTGAAATGGGATGGTGATACAAAAGAAAATGCTTCATATACCAAATTAGGGTTAGGTAAATGACAAACATGGCGTATACCAGTCTGAGGAATAGTTCAATCGTTCTAGCAGAGAGCAGTCAAAAACTGTGTATAGGATTGAGGGAGTAACAAGAGATAAGAACGCAGCTTCTATCTATGCATCAATACAAATAATCTTTTGAAACAAAACGCAGGATTCAAAAGACTACTCTATAGTCTATACCTCAATCTCAGAAACGTTCCTCAACGCAGTTCTGGAACTGTAACGCATACAATGAATGTATGCAGACTGGCAGAAGAAACGCTCGGATGTAGACGGACAATGGGCAAGCAGTCTGAAACGAATTGACAAAGGGCAGAATGGAGGTCTGGCAGGCATGCAGGCAGGAGTTATGGAGCTCTGATACCACTGTCAGGTAGAATAACTCCCGAATTCATTTATTCCATTGCAAAATCATTTATTTATACATTACATATGCTGGTTGAGTTTCATCTTCCGACCAGCCTTTTCAGCTTCCTACATAACTATTCATTTTCCTTTATTTATTTACAAAATATAATCCCGACGGATTATATTCCAACACAAACAGATGAGCAGGTGGCGGACATTTTCACCAAGGCACTTTGCAGACACAATTTTGTGAAGTTCAAGGAAAAGTTGGGGTTGTTACCGAATCCCTTCGTCGTTGAGAGGGAGTGTTAGAGAGTGACAACAAGGAAGGTCTTCCTGCATGCATGTGTCATTGCATGCAGAAGATTAAATTAGGAAGGCAATTGTATTTAATTTATTTTTCCTAAGTTTACTTTGGAAAATAAATTAAAGTGATCTAATTATTAATTGACTTTACAAAGTGAAAGTGAAATTAGAGTTTTCGCTTTTCATAAAGTTATAAAAGAAAGATCATTTGGTGGAGACGACACAGTTGCATTCCGACAAAGACGGAGGAAGAAGTGTGAGAGAATGTTGGCAAAGAAGACGAAGGAGCACTAACTCAGAAAGGCAACCCTACTTTACCAGAGGAGAGAGACAGGAGACGCAGGCAGAGGGACCGTACAACAAGGAGGTTGTACAGCAAGGACGTCGTTAAGCCATATAGTCGGTGGCCGTACAGACCGTACAGTCGTACGGATTCTGTACTGATCGTACAACAGTTAGTCGTACAGTGCAAGTCGTACAACAACAGGTCGTACAGCTACCTCGGGATCCATGCCCTACCTCCAGGTTTTTCTCAATGATTTTTGGGTGATTTGATTTTGCCATCTAGGGCATCAATCAAAATTTTTTGGTTTGTAAAAGCTCCATATTTTCTTAATAAAAATATCATTTCATATTGTTGCACCGGTTTTCTCATCTTGGGTTTTGTCTAGGGGTTTCTACCCAAAAGCACTGTGTCGTTTCTATTGATGTGATTGATGTTGTGAATGGTTCTCGGTTAGTTATATTTTGTTGCATACTAGTAAAGAAGTACATGTGTGGTTATTTCAATAATCAAATTAAATATACTAATTTTGCCCTAGTTGTGCTTTGGAGGAAAATTGACAAAGACCTTGATGTCAAGTAAGAGAATCCTATAGTCGAGGAGACCGATGAGATCCAGGAAAGGATCGAGCAGAGGCTTGAGATGCTAAGTCGAGCACAAACCAATGGGTGCAAGGGAGATTCCGCACATGAAGAGGAAGTCGACGAATGCTTCCCAAACGAATGAACGATGTTGGAAGATGTCCCCGAGAGGACCCAGCAAGAAGAGGAGACAGGATCCAAAGAAGCAGTCGAGTTGGCACGACCAAAGGCAGAAGGGGAGCCAGTCCGAACCTCCCAAAAGCAAGCGATTGAAAGGGTTGCCAATATAATGGAAGAACAATCGTTTAATGTTAGGGTCGACAGAGATACAAAGCAATAGAGTGGGAGGAATGTCGATGAAGTGAAGGAACAGTCGGGCAAGCATGGAACCGACGAGATGGATGAGCAGTCGAGTGGAAGGATTGTCGACGGAAGGATGAAGTCGGTCGAGGTAAAGTCCAACAGAGTAGGAGAGAAAGTGTTGAATGCGAAGGATGCCAACAATATGGTTGAGCAGTCGTCTGAGGATATTGTCAGTAAAGGGCAGGAGAAATGGTCGAATGAGCGCAGCAGAGCCGATGAGACGATGAGATCGGTCAAGATGATGACCGATGAAGTGAAGGCAAACAACGACCTTCACGAAACACAACCTGAAATGGAAAAAGAAATTGTCGACGAAGTTGTTGACGGGAATACCAACAAAAACTAAGGCAGAAAAATGTGAAGAATGCACAGCAAAAGAGAGTCTGCATGAATGCTCGATGGAGGTAAAGAGTTCGAATGACGAATCGAAGGAGCACTTGCAAAGGAGTGCAGAGGAAAATGGCAAGGAAGCCATAGGGACTGTCGAGACAGTCGACGATGCAGACCAGAATCTACGTCCAAGGTCGATGAAGGAGAGGAGAGACAAGTCAAGGATAGACTTGCGACGGAAGGAAAGTCAGCGATCCATGCTGAAAGCAATAAATCTGTCGAAGGCTGAGGAGAAACTTGCATACCGTCGAGGTGAGATCAATAGACGAAATGGCTAGAGAAACCTAGGAGCAGGTGAATGTAGTCGGAAGGACACCGACAGAGTTGTTGAGGGAAGGCAACATGCAACAAACTGGCATACTATTGAGTTTGGGTCTGACGAGGAAGCAGTCGTGGAAGTCGAAGCCGACTGAAGAAGTGGAGCAGGGCCGATGAGTTCTAGGGAAGTCAGGAGAGAATCCGACGAGAAGAGAGTGGTGACAAATGAGTAGGAGAGGGAAAGCCATCTGAAGGAGCAGAACCAGTTCGAGGTTCCCAAAGCAAAAGACAGTCGACAAAAACCACTGCGGAAGAGGAGTTATGTTGAAATTTACCTAGGAGTTGTTCCCCTAAGTGACTTTTTCCTAAGTCACTAGGAAAAGGGGTTTTGAGTCACTTGGACTTTCTATTAATGACTTGAGATGAGCATTAATTGCACTTTAGGGAAAAAGTGCACTTTAAGTGAAATATTTAAAAAGTGAGTGAAATTAATTATTTTGTGGAGAAAAGTGATTTTAATCACAACCACTCACCTAGACTAATCTGAGCCCTAGGATTAGATGACTTTTCATTCACCCTAATTTTTTCACCAAAACGGAAAGTTTCCAAGTGAAGAGGCATTTTTGCATTTGAGAAAGAAAAGAGCCATTTTTGAGAAAGAGAAGAAAAATAGCAGCTGTAGCAATTTTTCTCTTGGCACGCATTTCAAGGAGAGAAGGTACAGCAAGAGGGCACAAAAATCGAGGCAAGGTACAGCAACATTTGTTGTTGGTCTGTACAGTCTGTGCAGTACGAATTCCGTACAACAATATGGATCCCGAGGCAGAAAGTACATCACGATTTTCGAGGCAGATTTTTGGGCATATTTTTCGAGAAAAAAAAACAATTCCCTGGGCACGAATCCCAAGGCAATTTGCAAGCACGAATTTTAAAGTCTGTACAGATAGTCCGTACGGTCTATCCGTACAGTCCGTACAACAGCAAGAAAAACGAGGCAGAAAACAGAAAAAAAAAATTGAGTTTGCATTTTTCTGTTTGGCACGGAAAAAAAGGCAGAAAATTTCATCCGATTGAGATAAGTTGGTCTAAAATTATTTTGTCTATTGCTGTAAATTTTCCAGATAAAAAAAATTTTGCTCTCACAGGTTTTCCCTGGAGGTTGGGGTTTTTCCTGGGTCATTGGACCAAAAAAACTGTGTCTATAATTTTTGGTTGAATGTGTTTTATTTGCTGTTAGTGAAAATGCAGTAGAAATTTTTCTTGTGTTTCAGTCCTATATTTGTTTATGAGAAAAAAATAATTTGCAGTAGTAAAACAAATTGGGTTGGGCATTAAACAATGTGTTAAAACGGAGTTGGAAACCGGGTTGGGAAGGTGGGGAAATTTCTACATGGTATCAGAGCCTTGTTAAAAGGAGGGCAAATTTATACATAGCGAAATATTTCAGACTTCAATGATTTCTTTTGTCAGTGGGCAGCAACTTGTTGAAACTTGAACTTTGCAGAGATAATGGCCACTAGACTTAGGATGGAGGATAGGCTTGATGGAGCCGAGAATTTTGTCCCATGGAAAGCTAGGATATTGCTTGTATTGGAGGAAAATGAGTTGTGGGATGAGGTGGTTCATAACACTACAACAGTTCCTATTGTTGTTCCCCCTTCCACCGATGCAGCAGCACTTACCGCCTTCAACAAGGACATAAAAGCTAGAAGAATAACCCTAGATGCAGTTAAAGACCGTGTGATTCCTCACATCTTGAGTAAGACTCATGCATTTCAGATGTGGGATGCTTTGACCAGCTTGTTTCAAAGCTCAAACGAGAATAGGAAAATGGTTTTGAGGGAGAAGTTGAAAAGTATCAAGATGGTCGAAGGGGAGGTTGTGATATCTTACCTTATTAGGATCTTTCAGGTGAGAGATGAGCTTACAGCAATGGGGGAGGTTGTTCCTAATGCAGAGCTAGTGCGGACAGCTATGAATGGGGTTTCAAAGCCTTGGGTTGTGTTTGTGGAGGCTTTGGTAGCTAGGGAGAACTTACCTACATGGGACAGGATATGTGATGATTTTGTTCAGGAAGAGACTAGGAGGGGTCTTGTGCAGGGCAGCACTTCTACTAGTAGGGAGGATGAGGAGAATGTGGCATTGACTGCAAAGGGGAAGAAGAAGTTCAAGAAGGGTCCCAAGAAGGGTGGGGCCAAGCAGGAGGAGGGGCAGAAGAAGGATTTGAGCACTATAAAGTGCTTTGCTTGTCAGAAGATGGGGCACTATGATGGGCCGTGTCCACAGAAGATGAAGAAGCAACAGCAGACAGCAGCTTCAGCAGAGGTTGAGGATTTTACAGCAAGATTTGAGAGAGTTTTCTCTTTGCACTAAGCATGTTGATAGAGAGAGAGCATCCATCTTCACCAGTGCAGATGTTAATAGTGAGAGGGAATATTCCTTGTTGACAGGTCAATCTTTGAGTGCATCCACCACCAGCACGTGGTATATTGATAGTGGAGCTTTGAGCCACATAACAGGTGCTCGAGAGATGTTCTCTGAGCTTTCACAGTCAGAGATTGATGTGGAGGTAGTGTTGGGGGATGACACAGTTGTTAGAACAGTTGGGCATGGGACCATTACCTTTCAGAGGGAGTCCATGAGTGCCATGATTTTGAGAGATGTACTATATGTACCTGGGCTGAAAAAGAACTTGATCTCAGTTTCCATGATCGAGAATCGAGGTCTTGGGGTGTCCTTCTTGGATGGACATGTGCGTGTATTTCCCAAGACTGCAAGACCATTTGCTTCCTACACCATTGGAGTCGGATGTGGGAAACTGTACAAGCTCTTGTTTCATCCTTAGCATGCTTTTGCACATAGCAGCAACAGCGAGCTTTGTGAGTTGTGGCATAAGAGGATGGCTCATCTGCATCATCCAGCTTTGAGGTTGTTGAGGTATATGGTTACAGGGTTGCCAAAGTTCAGCACAGAGCATAGTGATGTTTGCAGGGGGTGTGCTTTGGGAAAGTACACCAAGACTGCTTTTACAAGCAGTGATAGCAGGTCAGCAGGACTTCTTGACTTGATACATTCCAACTTGTGTGGACCTATGTCAGTTGTTTCTTCGAGAGGGTCCGAGTATTATGTGACATTCATCGATCACCATTCCAGGAAGACCTGGATCTACTTCCTGAAGAGCAAGAAATCTAAGGAGGTCTTGTAGAGGTTCCAAGAATTCAAAGCTCTTGTGGAGAACCAAACAGGGAGGAAGATACGGGCTCTCAGATCGGATAACAAGGGTGAATATACCTCCAAGGAGTTTGATGGGTTTTGCAGACATGAGGGCATTAGGAGACAGTTGACGGTTCCATACACTCCTGAGCGAAATGGAGTGGCAGAAAGGAAGAACAGATCTATTTTTGGAGCAGCTAGAGCTATGTTACATGATCAGTCACTTCCTTTCTTCCAGGCAGAGGCATGCAATACAGTTGTTTATCTTCATAACAGGGTCCCCATCATGTCGTGGGGAACAAAACACCTGAGGAGAGTTTCACAGGAAAGAAGCATGAGGTGAGTCATTTTAGGATATTTGGCTACCTGACTTATTCACATGTCCCTTTTGAGAAGAGGACAAAGTTTGAGCCCACAGCAAAGAGAGGCATCTTTGTGGGGTATGATGAGACTTTGAAGGCCTTCTGCATTTATCTTCCTATTATCACATACATAGTAGTCGGGCTACCATATTCTATTTTTCAGATTTCAGTACACTTTTCAGCCAATTCCCTTACATATGAGATGCTAAGATGACAATCTATGATGAATCATTATTTGATGATGGACTATAGTACTTTCCCATGCCATGACTGAGTCTCAGGACACTCAGATTTGAGGACTGATGTAGTCATTTAGCCATTTGCAAAGCAGTCAATAGTGCCCAGAGTTGCATCAGTAGCTTATCATTGGACAGATGTTGGTTCAGATTATTTATTTACATGCGTATGACTCAACAGATATTATCTTGTGTTATGATTATTATTGCTTTTATACTCATTCTTGTGACATGTCTTAGCATCTAGTGTCATGATCTGGCGGTCATATAAATATGTGGACTTGGATGAATTGATATTATGTATCTATGTCCCTACTTAGACCTGGAAGTTCTCGACCCATACTCATTGGTTTTACCCTCCTTAGGGAGAATAGTGGTGATCATTCCCAACATACTTTGGCATGCTAGTGTTGGTTTCATTGTTCACTATCTCCACCCATCCATTACCTTCCAATTATGTTTCTAACCCGACCTACTACTTGACTTGTGGCATGGTGGACCTTACCCCACTAGAGCCTCTTTGTTGGACAAGCTTCCCTGTTTATGTGTCTCGGCTCTGAGTTGCCTAGGTTGTGCTGGTTAAACCTGAAGCAAGTAGTGCTACCATCAATACAATGTATTTGGAAATGAAATGAATATCTTATGAAAAAACCCATTCATGAAAAGTAGTATTTTTAAACATATGTGAATGCAAGGCAAACCTAATGAAATTGGCTTTGAAGTATATTGAAATGAATATCTTGTGAAAAAACATTCATGAAAAGTAGTATTTTTAAACATACATGAATGCATGAAGCCTCAATAATAAAAATCCGTGTAATAAATGCATGGACCAAGGCTATGGAAATTCAAAGGCCCAAAAAGCAATGGTTCTTAAAAAGTTATATCTAAAGATTGCTAGCCTCATTTGTATTTGATTTGGATTGTGAGAGTTTGTCAAGGTGAATAAGCACCTCTGAACGTAACTTATCCATTTGTGAGACACTGCCATCCCCTGCGTTGTTGCTTGTCCGGCATATGCTAGAGTGACTATCCCCTTTCCGTATCCAAAGTGTCACAGTGTCAAGCTGGTAGTCACCCTTCAGCCTAGCCTTTTGATTTTAACCTTCACCCTTCACTTGCAAATTGATTACAACTATGAAGTGAGTATGGTCTTGAAAGTCTGATCTAAGTTATAGTTAATTAATGAAACTCTATATTTGGTTGATAGATCGTCAGTGAAATGATTGCTACTTGTTATAATTGTTATTTGAATGATTTGTAGAGCATGTCTTAACCTTTAAACACTTGCAGCATATGGATGTTAGCCTGGGTTATATTATTGATCATTTACAGATTATTATTTTATCTATCTGGGCATATCGAATATTATTCTTGATCATGCAGAGATCTGTAGGGTGTATGAGTATGCACCTTAGATGGATTTGGACTCCCCGAGTCAAATGAGACAACTTGTTTTCAGTTCCGGGTAGTTACAGTGATAATTTGTCTCAGTGTACCATTCTGGTGCAGTTTTGCCATGCTGAATGGCATGTTAGAGAAGAGAGATGATTTGTTTGGTTCACCTAGGGCGTTGTATGAGGAGTGGGTGGTCCAACAACTTGTTTTTACCATATTACCCCCCCTCCAGAGAGCCTGGTGAGCTCAGTTTGACAACGCTGGCACTCTAGGAGGCAGATTTGGCCATATCACGTTTCCCGAGGCAGATTTAAAATAATAAAAATGGCTACTAAAGAATTTGATTTGGGTTACTGAGGCGAGGAAATGGCATGGGATGAGTTTTGATGATGAGTGTGATGTCTTCCACTCCTTCTCCAGCAGTTTCAACACTTGGATGGACCCACATCCATCTCTCCGGCATATTTTATTATTTTCTGGAGCTTTTGGAGGCTCGTGATTTCCTCAGAGAGGCACTATTTTGCATCTAAAAATCATATTTATTTTATTGTGCCATGGGGACACACTAGAGGAGTCAGTTAACACCCCCTGGACCAAACATGAGCTTTATTTATTTTTATTGAGTGGGACCCCCTCTCCTAGGGTGATTTTGTCCATTAATATATTATATTATTGTATTGATCCATGTACTCTATGTTGAGCTCATCTCAACCATTGATTACAACATATTGATCTTTTAATCTTAGCCACCCATTTGAAAAGTGGTTATGATTTTGGTATCTCTCATTCCTATTTAAAGGAGAGAGCTTCTCATTTGTAAGAGGTCTTTGGCTCTTGGATCTGGATAATAGAAGACCTTTTGTGGAAATTCTTGGATCTCCTTTGCATCTGGTGTTCTTCAATGGTGATTGGAAAGTCTATTGCTTCCTAGCATTTGGGTATTTGTTGTGAGATATATATATTTTTTTGGAAACATTGTTTTGTCTACAGGAGGGCGACTTCACTTGGGCGTTTTTGCAAAGCTTCCTCAACTCGCTTGTTTCGCATCGCTTATACCATGGGGTTTTCATTAGTATCATTGTGATCTATGATTTCATCTTGTTATTTTCCTGTAGCATTTGTTCTTTTCTCTTGACACATCAAATCTGATATGGTTGGCGTTTGTTGTGCAGAAGAGAGGGCGCATTGGCTTCCTTGGGCAAATCGTTTTACATAGAGGCTTCCTCCAAATCTTCTCAAATTGATCAGGGCGGCATAGATCATCATCATCAAGGCATCTACAAGGCTATCCAGGTAAGATCTATAGGTTAGTTCTTCTTCTCTTGATCTCAATCCATTGGCATCTTCATTTTCATGTTAAAACCCTAAATATAAAAATCAAAAAATATTATATATCAAGCCACTTGATCTTTTGGCAAACCATTTCTGGGTTTTGTAGATCGGGTGAAACCCTAAGTGGGTCCTCCTAGACGTTTTGCTTAGGTGACTCCATTGGGCCCAAATCCCAAGGCATTGTTCTCTAAACCCTAGCGCAACCCTTCATTTGGCCATTTTCTCTTGCGATTTGATCTTGTCCCTGAGGCTCGAGTACTTTGACGCTATTAAACCTTCCTTCAAGTCTATCGTGTGGTACTAGATAGCCCCAATCTTGTTCTTACCCTCCCTGCATTGGTCACGTTTCCCAAGGAAATGGATATCATCATCTTTTGCTAGTACTTTGATTCTGGATCTATTAATAGGCTCATAAGTCACTTGTATTTCAAACTTGGATCGATTTCATACCTCATAAACCCAGTGATCCAAGCCCTAATTCACCTTGTGACTTCATCCATAGATCTAGGGTATACTTCACTTTACACCTTACGTACTTCAACTTCATTTGATCTGATCTAGTGTCTTGGTTTGATCTCTCCTGTCAAGAGTAGATCTAGATCTCCCCCATTGTTGTCTTGGGCTAAGACAACATCAAGTGAAGATTTTCTCGATTGGCATGACAACCATCCATTTGGGAGTCGAGGCTATCTTAGTTCCACCCCTTTGTTGCCATCCCTCTATCGTCCATCCTGGATCCACCTCATAGAGGCAACTACAAGTTTGGTGATAACACTTCCTTCTCAGAGGAAGGTGGTTGTGAGGAGGGAAGTGAGATTTGAGAAAGAGCAGGCCTTCAGGGAGTCTAGAGAGTCACAGCAGGGAGAGCAGCAGGTTCCCACACCTCAAGTAGTTTCATAGGTACCTTCAGTGCAGCAAACAGGTTCACAGGTTTCCAGGGTTACTGGACCACACAGTATAGGCACAGGTTCTCCAGTTTCAGTGGTTAAGCCAGCAGGATCTTCGAGGACAGGTTTTGGGTCTCAGGTTACAGGTTCACCGTACAGAGCTTCAGGATCACAGGGTTCACCAATTGTTGGCACTCCAGCTTCTGGTTCACATGTTACTGGGGTTTCTACCTCTAGTAGTTCATCAGATGAGGACAGACCAGTGTGGGGGCAGTCTTCAGGGAAGAAGAAGCCGAAGTGGCTTCGGGACACCTTGAAGGAAGCATAGGAGTTTGGGACTCCCAGGGAGCCAGTGAGGGCTATTCAGATGCCAAACAGATGGACTATGGCATTAGTGACTAGTCTTTGTGATTCAGAGCCTTCTACTTTTGAGGAGGCCTCCAAGCATCATGTTTGGAGAGATGTCATGATGGAAGAGTACCATTCCATCATGAAGAACGATGTTTGGGAGATAGTTCTAAGACCTGAGGGGAAGTCAGTGGTGACTTCTCGTTAGCTTTACAAGCTAAAACATGTTGCAAATGGTAGTGTGGAGAAATACAAGGCTCGGTTTGTGGCGCGGGGGTTCTCACAGGTTGAGGGAGTTGATTATGATGAAACCTCTGCACCGGTTGCTCGTTATACTTCGATCAGGGCTTTGATTTCGATTACTGCGGAGATGGATTGGAAGATCCATCAGATGGATGTGAAGACCGCATTTCTCAATGGAATCATACAGGAGGAGGTTTATGTTGAGCAACCTCAAGGCTTTGAGATTCATGGGAGAGAGTCTCATGTTTGCAGGCTGAAGCAAGCTCCTAGAGCTTGGTACTCCAAGATTGACTCTTACTTGCAACGGATGGGTTTTCAGAAGAGTGAGGCAGATCCGAATCTCTATTTCATCATGGTTGGAGATGATCCGCTCATTCTTCTGTTGTATGTTGAGGACTTATTTATCACAGGAGGAGAGATACCTATTGCAGCTTGCAAGAAAGATCTTGCTTCAAAGTACAAGATGACAGAAATTGGGTTAATGCACTATTTTTTGGGATTGGAGGTTTGGCAGGAGCTTGGACATAATTTCCTGGGACAAGGAAAGTATGCAGTTGATATTCTGAGGAGATTTGGGATGGAGGATTGCAGGCCGATGTCTACACCGATGGTCACCAACTGGAAGAAGCTTCATGCTTCTGAGGGAGAGTTGGTGGATCCTACACTATATCGTCAACTCATTGGTTCTTTGATGTATCTAGTTAACTCTCGGCCAAATTTGTGTTTTGCAGTGAACACTCTCAGTCAGTTCATGGTGGAGCCTAGGTGAGTGCACTGGGTAGCTACAAAACATGTGTTGATATACCTTGCAGGGACAGTGGAGTATGGTCTAGACTACAGGAGATCGGATAGGATCAGATTGATTGGCTTCACAGATTCAGATTGGGCAGGCAGTGTGGCAGACTGGAAGAGCACTTCCAGATGTTGTTTCAATTTGGGCTCGACAGCAGTGTCGTGGTTCAGTCGAAAGCAAAAGTTTGTTGCTTTGAGTTCTGCAGAGGCTGAGTATATGGCAGCCAGTCAGGCCAATTGCGAGGCGTTGTGGCTTCGCAAGCTATTGGTTGATTTATTTGATCAGGAGTTGAGGCCTACGTTGATTTACTGTGACAATCAGAGTTGCATCTAGCTCTCTAAGAATCCAGTATTTCATGACCGGTCAAAGCATATTGAGATCGGGTATCATTTCATTCGAGATTATGTTCAGAGAGGAGCAGTGACAGTGCAGTACATTTCCACTGATGAGCAAGTTGCAGATATCCTGACGAAGTCTCTTGGAAGAGGCAAGTTTATTCAATTCAAAGACAAGTTGGGTGTGGTGAAGAACGACTTCCTTGGTAAGAGGGAGTGTTGAAATTTACCTAGGAGTTGTTCCCCTATGTGACTTTTGCCTAAGTCACTAGGAAAAGGGGTTTTGAGTCACTTGGACTTTATATTAATGACTTGAGATGAGTATTAATTCAACTTTAGGGAAAAAGTGCACTTTAAGTGAAATATTTAAAAAGTGAATGAAATTAATTATTTTGTGGAGAAAAGTGATTTTAATCACAACCAATCATCTAGATTCTAGACTAATTTGATCCCTAGGATTAGATGACTTTTCATTCACCCTGATTTTTTCACCAAAAGGGAAAGTTTCCAAGTGAAGTGGCACTTTTGCATTTGAGAGAGAAGAGAGAGCCATTTCTGAGAAAGAGAAGAAAAATAGCAACAGCAGCAATTTTTCTCTTGGCACGCATTTCGAGGAGAAAAGGTACAGCAAGAGGGCACAAAAATCGAGGCAAGGTACAGCAGCATTTATTGTTGGTCTGCACAGTCCGTATGGTATGGATTCCATAGAGCAGTACGAATCCCGAGGCAGAAAGTACAACACGATTTTCGAGGCAGATTTATGGGCACGTTTTTTGAGAAAAAAATCATTGTGCACGAATCCTGAGGCAGTTTGCAGGCACGTGTTTCAAGGTGCGTACAGACAGTCTGTACGGTCAGTTCATACAGTCCGTACGGCGGCACGAAAAACGAGGCAGAAAACCAAAAAAATCGAGTTTGCATTTTTCTGTTTGCCACGGATAACGAGGCAGAAAATTTCATCCAGTTGAGATAAGGTGGTCTGAAATTATTTTTTGTCTATTTCTGTAAATTTTCCAGATAATAAAAATTTCTCTCACAGGTTTTCCCCGGAGGTTGGGGTTTTTCCTGGGTCATTGGACCAAAAATACTGTCTGAAATTTTTGGTTGAATGTGTTGTATTTGCTGTTAGTGAAAATGCAGTAGAAACCTTTCTTGTGTTTCAGTCCTATATTTGTTTATGAGAAAAATCTAATTTGCAGCAGTAAAACAAATTGGGTTGGGCATCAAACAATGTGTTAAAACAGAGTTGGAAACCAGGTTGGGAAAGTGCAGAAATTTCTACAAGTTATTCGCTTCACAAGAGCTAAGGCGAGAAATGAATGCTGTTGAGTTGTAGAGGATCCGATAGAGGATGGAGCGGGTCAAGGAAAAGTTGACGATGATCGTCGACAGACGGACCGGTCAGTGACTTAGTCCAAGGCCAAGTAGTCAGGGGTTTGACAATTAACTACCCCAAGGAATGTGGAAACATTTGGAGTTGACCAACTAAAAGGACTGAAACAAGTCGGAAGACAACCGACTAGAGTATAAGGAATAGGCCACTAAGTACGTGGTATAAGTTTTGGCACTGCCAACAAACGAAATGATTATTTTTCTGCGCTAGAGTTTGTTACTGTTGGGTTACTGCTGCCTTGTCTTGACATATTGGGTTTTTGCTACTCCTGGAATAGGCTGTGACTCCCCTGCATCTAGTTCTAGCAGGCCGTGACCTCTCTATGCTTGACTGGGCTTATCCGTTACCATTTTACTGCTGGTTGTGTAGGTCGTGACCATCCTTGTTGGTTGCTTTTCAACCATTCACTTGGGCATCATTCTTTTGGGGCTGCTAAACCTGTTTTGTGACCTTTTTGACTGGGTCGTGTCTGTTGACAGCCTTCCCAGGTTGGGTCGTGACTGTGGGTTCACCTTTTTGCTGGGCCATGACTGTGGGTTCATCTTTTTGCTGGGTCGTGGACTTGTAACAGCCTCTAAGGCTGGCTGTGACACTCTCTTGCTGGGTCGTGACCTCTTGGAAGCCCCTAGGGCTAAACCGTGACTTGTTAAGCCCTCCTGAGCTGAGCCTTGATATGTTTTGCAGACTTAAAAGCTAGGCCGTGACTGTTTGGCAGCCTGCTAGGCTGGACCATGATTGTGTAAGCCATCTAGGGCTGGGTTGTGGACTGTGGTAATCTTCCTTGGTTGGACTGTAAACTGTGCAAGTTGAACTGTGATCCTAGGGGACTGGTTATGATTGATTTGTGACTTTGTCGAATCTGTGAGTTTTTGGGCCTAATTAGAAGTTGTCATTACCTTCATGAGAATGCTGCTGTAGTTTGGGCAAAGGGTTGAAGTTTCCCTTCTTTCCTCTTAACATTCTGTTGTCTGTACCCTACACTACTGTAACCCTTCCATCTTTCCCTCTGTGGTAAGTCCACTGTTCATTTAATGACTTGTCCTTACAGTGACAAGATCTGATCCTAAAGGTATCTGAATATAAGGGAGATCTAAACCAGCATTAGTCTCTTTAATTATTGTTTTCTAGTTATGTTTTTCAATGTATAGTACTACTGCTTTTGTTTATTTTTCTTGTACCTTACAATTGATAAATTGTATCTCAAGGACCAACTTTAACACAGTTTCCATTGGAGTGTTAAAGTTGAAAGAGATGAAAATTATGTTTTAAGTTATCACTGCAGTACCGTTATAGATCTAGCATTGATTTTAGATTTTGTTTCATGCATTAAAGTACAATTTTTGAAATTTACTATCTCTAAGCCTAACCTAACACAATTTTCAACAATTACGAGTTACAATTAATGTCTATATTAGTTTCAAAAGCAAATATACACTGATATAGGGAATGCTAACTTGAGCAGAGTTCCTCCAATACATTAGTGATATATGCTTAAGTTCTTGGGGAAACAGAAACAGTTTGGTCTAGTGGCAAAATCTGCCAAATATATCCCACAATATTACTAGTTTCATTTTCATTGGAAATACATGTATTGAACTCAACCTTGCTAGGTGTATGCACTCGTGTGGGTTTCTTAACATTTTTATCATCAATGTGTAATATCAGGGCTTCACATATGTGTTCCCTCACATGGAGACAAAAGAAAAAGAGATTGTACCTGCAAAGTCGTTCATAGGCACCTTCTTGGTAAACAGCCATCATGTCCATCAACTCCAATCCGGCACGCTGTAAAACAAAAGGCATATAATTGGCTATTAGATAACCCCAGGCTCTATATTTAAAACCCTACTACACGCCACCAATCCTAAAATATTCAAGTAAAATTCTTCAAAGCATAATATACCATATTTAAAATCACAATTCTTATAATTTAGAATAAAATAAAATAAAACAAGAGACAACAAAGTCAAACTTTTTTCTAAAACTGGAAGCAGAATTTGTTTTGCTGCAAGTCTCATCTTCCATCTCTATATATTCTCATTATTCCTTTTAACTTATTTGCAACAAATTATGATGAATGCCATGGGTTCATATATAACACATATATAAAAGTTACCAGAACCAAAACCAGCTTGCCCCAAAATTATGAACTGGGACAGGCTGAAAAAACAATATAAAAATTGGCTTAATTAAAAAGTCGATAAAATATCCAACTTTTAATAAAAGAAAAATATATTCATGTAATTCAATGGGAACTCAAACCATTAGACACCAAATATGCAATATTTTCTCATTTATATTGCATGTAAAGGTGCAAATAGAAAAATTACATCAATATATAAATTCTAAGTACATATAATTAAAGTTCTGTGAGAAAGGACATAAAGATTGAAGATTTAAATGGGCGTTAGAATCAAAAATCATTATACTATAATCAAATGAGTACATAGTGTTACCCCTCTTTTAGCAAGGGGTGACCTTGATCAGTTATTCCTGATATGAGATCTGTAACTTCCCCATAAATCATTGGTCAAAGGTTCTTCAGCATGTATCAGATGGTACATCCGCCTTGGATGTGCCTAGCCAGAGAGAGTATATGATCCTCTATGTGTTGTGACATCTCTAACCTTTCATTTACTCTTAGTATGTTTTATTATATGATAAAATGTTTGCATGGGATGTTACTTCTATGCATATTTGATGATTCATATGCTTAAAACAATTACTTATGTCATAGTCCTTCTTTGGTGTGCTCTGCCTTAGAAGTGTGTTAGTCCGAAGGTTAATTTNTTGTGCAACTTCAGAAGCTATTCTTATTGTCCTCCTTCGGGAGTTGAACTTGTTGTAATCATTCATACAAACCCTAGAAAGAACAATGTAAGCCTTGGGGTTAAAAGCCAACAATAAAAGAATAAAATATAAAATTATATTGCTCCCCCAAGTGAAGTCGGCCCCAGTTAAATTCTGAGTGGGAAAACAGTATAAATAGGAGGCGCCCCTCCTCATTATTTCACACAGCAGTAACAAAGCAGCTCAGAGAAGTGTGCAGTTTTCAGGGAGAGAGAGAAGTTCACATGCACTGCAGAAGAAGATTGTTTTCACGGTTTCAATCTTTGGAAAGCATTTCCATATTTCTCTTTTCTTTCTTCATTGTAATATGATCTCAGAATTATTATCTCTAGACGAAGGTTGCTGGGTTTTCTCCCATTTGGGTTTCCTAGGTGAAAAATACTTGTGTTATCGTTCTGTGCTTTGCCTATCTTCTAGTGATCCTATTGATAAATGCAATTAAGATATACTACTATAATCTTAAGAAAATTTAACAATTTGTACCTTAGTGAACTAAGTTAGAGTGTTTTCACCCAATTTCATAACATTTTACCTAGCCATTTTTATTTTGCTAGCCAATTCATCCATCCCCTTCATTTTCCCCTTTATGATAATTAGCAATAACCTAAGGTCTTATTATTCCCATGTATGAATGCCCCAAATAAAGTTAAAAGAGTTGTTTACTCTCAAGAATGATGCCGATAAATTAAATATAAGTGAAAATGGAAAATCACGGGAGAGGCTCCCCTTGCAAAAAGACAGGTTCCCTTGTCCCAGGTTATCAAAGCCAAATCTAAAGCAAAAAGGGACTAAGCTATAGATTTTCCAAATGTCACTACTCGATCTGGAAATCTAGGTTCTCAACCGGCCTTGAGTATCGCCACAAGCAAACCCAACTTCTCTCTACCAAAGAAGGTAACAACTATGCAAGATACTTGTAACAAAAAGCACTAAAAATCTCTCTACAACTTAACACATAAATTGCAATCACACATCAATAAAACTCATATTTACCCTGGAAACCCCTAAAGGGAAAAACCAGCATCTATGGGCTTTCTTCAATCTTGAGCCAGAGCAAATAATATAGAGAGTATACAATCAACAGTCAAAAATACAGTAAGAGAACATGACGGGTCAAAGCCCTAGATCTGCATGCAGCTGCAACTACTGCTCTTAGAAAATGTGCCCCATCCATCTACTCTAATTCTGAATCTCTGATCACTGCCTCTGCCAATCTCTGGAAGAAGTACTGTCTCTCTAACCTCTGAAGGAGTGCTCTCTCTACCCTTCTTCACTGCTCTACTCTGTTGGATGAAAGACACTATGACCTCAATCTCTAAACGACGCCCCCCAGATGTACAGCTACGCCCTCTCTGCTTAGAAGTGCGCCCTAATTGTCTCTGCCTCAGTCCAACTCTAGCTAAGGTCTTTGGAGTCCTCAGTCTCTGAAGACAACCTCTCTGTCTCTCTTGGCTCTCATGGCCTCAATACGTGTGCCTCTGCTCTCACACGTGTGATGTAGCTAGAGAATGCACCCCTCAACCTCAGTAACACGTCCCAGCTACAGTGCTCCTCAATCTATGAAGAAACCCTATGAGATGATTTCTCTCACAACTAGAATGATGTGCCTCCCTTGTCTCAGAAGGATCTGCCCTCACTCTTTCTCAGGAAAGCAACCCAACTCTCTCAGATGAATGCGCCACCCCAGGTTAACTGATTCACTCAGCTCTCTTGATCACCTGAATCTCCCAAGCAACACTGACTTTTGTCTTTGGAATGTCCTTTTATAATCGTCCGGTGAGATTAGGGCTCAGAAACCCTAATTCGACTTGCATGCACAAATTCACTTTAGTGTGTTAAAAATTGTGCATCGAAAACAATGTAAACCGCATGCATGCACATGCATCATGCAACCTCATGCACATGCACCCTTCCCTCGTGCACATGCACACCCACCCTCATGCACATGCAACCTTCATGCACATGCATCATGCATCTCACCCATCAAAAACTAGTGCATCACTACACTCCACACATCCGACTGAAAAAGTCATTGAATCACAACATGTCTTCAATCATTGAATCCATGACACCTGCTGGAGTGCATCTCACACTCTACACTACTACCCAATGTTATCAGAACCCAACTGGTTTTGAAAAAAACCCCCGGTTGGACCGGTTTACAAGCTTCACCGAGTCAAATCACACTCTCAAACCGTTTTTGGCTGGTTCCATACAAAACTGGTCGGTTTCAACGCTGAACCCTCCGGTTCCGTAGAAAACCGCCCGGTTTTCTCCAAACCAGCCGATTCAATACAAAACTGGTCGGTTCTGTACAAAAACGCCAAGGACCCCCAAAAAAAGCTAATTTCAAATTCTTCAATAAAATAAAAAATAGGGTCCAAGTGTGAGTTGTTTAATTGACCCACGACCCTTCTAATGTTATAAAAGGAGGCTCCGCCCTCCATATCAATCACATTTAATTGTGGATGGACTTGGGCCCTCTTCTACAACAAGAGGATGTGAACATTGATGTTGCAGTTAGACAAGTGCCTTCAGACCTAGGGGAGTCAAGCCATGCTCATGTTGAGGATGTAGATAATGACTCAGTCTTAGCATGAAGACTCACATAATTCTTATATATGATTAGAACATTAGATTGTAGATTCTAGAGTCTAGATTGCAGTCATATGCTTATATTTTGACTTTAGAGGTCATTTATAACCTCTTTGTTGATGTACTTTTCTGTAGATATGTATTTGCAGTCGATACTATCTTGGTTTTATACACTCTTACTTGCTATATACATGAGATACTTTGCATATTTTTGTATAATGGTTTGAATTCAAATGGATGCACATGGATATATAAGTATTTTTTGAAAATATGAATGTTTTATGTATTTTTGCTCAACTGGTTTTTTTATCCGATTTGTTTCCCGGTTTTTGTCCGGTTTTGGTCCAGCTCCGGTTCCCGAGGTCAGCCGGTTCGACCACCAGTTCGGTTCTGATAACATTGCTACTACCTATACTGATGAGGTACCTCCATGCTAGGCAGAACCACATGGAGGACCTCCTAAGATACCTCTATCTCTAACATAAGCCAATGAAAGGGCTATGAAATGTAAATAAATGAAATATCAAAGAAAAAATGAAAAAAAAAATCACAACATGAAGTCACAAGGATGGATAACATAAAACGCTTTCTTAGGCACACAAGTAGAAGAAACATATTAAAATCCTAACTCTATAAAGTTAAGGATAGACGTGTTATGTTAATATTGTTATGACGGTTAATTCATAAAGACCCCATTTTCTCCCTTAATACGTAATTTACTTCCTTCTTTCCAGTGGTCCCTTCCTCTAGAGGAAACAAGAGATTGATAGAGGACAACACTGCTTCTGACCGCAGATCAATTCGAACATGGAGGACCACCTACACATTCCCTCAACACCAGCAATGTTGCCAGTCTCAGTGCCATCCCAATAGTCGAACAACTGCATTCAAATCATAGTAGCAGGCTCCCCACTCTAGGCAACGACACACTACCCCTTATAGGTCCTCTTCCAGCCCTTCCTTCAGCCAGAGTACTATTTTGAGATTCCTTCATTCAGCTTCGAATGTTAGGAGCGACATTTTCAGTGCACCATGGTCCATCACATATTCATCATTCTTGTATCACAAATCCCAAATCCACTCCTTGCGTACATTTTCCTTCTATATCGACTCTCTTTGGACATATCTCCTCTGGATTGGCTCTCCATCTTTGGAGTTAGCTCTTTTTGGTTTTTAGATTAGAGTCTTACCACTTGCTTTATATAGGAGCCTGCTTAGTGCTCCCATTTTGTATCGACATCATGGTACCACATAGTCCCGTTGACTTACTTTTGTAGTCATTTGTTGGACATTAATAAAATTATTTGATCTTATCTTGTCTTATCTTCACTTGACTTAGGTAGCTAGGCTAGCATCTTAACTTAGGGGTGTTACATCTAATAAGGTTTTAATAAGGTCACACTAATGTTAGACTAGATGAGTAAAGGTTAAATAAGTCATTGAATTGTTAGAAATGTATGAAAATAACTTAATTACATGTATTATTTTCATGTTTGATAACATTGCCTAAGTTAAATGGTGGGCTAACCTTTATGCACCAAAGTGATTTATCTTACACACTTGCTACGACACTTGATGTGGTATGTTCAATGGCTATTAGCTATGTTACACAAGTTTTTGGAACGCAGGTATGTTGGGTATGTGAGTACAAGTACAAGTATCCAGTACAACTAGAAGCTTTGCCCAAATTTGTAGGAAACGTAGGGGTGGAAGTGGCAATAATGTATATTAATTTTTGTTAATATTTTTAAAGAATTAAAGAGTTAACAAAAACATAATTGATTAATTTCATAGCTTAAACTATTTTAGTCTCTTAAGCCTGTTAGTTTTGTACCTAGGGAAGTGTTCCCCTAGTGAGTTTTGCCTTAGTCACTTAGAGAGGGGACATAAAGTGACCCTTGCATTAAATGACTTAAGTAAAAGCATTTAATTTGACTTTAGAACATTAAAGTCACTTTTTGATAAATTTAAGTGGGTGAGTGAAATTAATATTTTATAAATAAAATATGAGCATTTAATTTCAGCCCTTGATCTAATCTAATCTCCAACGTTATATTAGACTCACCCTAGGGTTTTCTCAAAAAGGCATGGGAAAGGCATTTTGCATCACTTTTGCAGATTGAAGTGAGAAGAGAAGTTTCCTTTTCTGAGATAGAAAGGAAAAATTTGCAGCATGCAGATCGAGGAGAGGACAACAGCAAAGAGGGCACGAAAATCGAGGAGAGGACAACAGCATTTATTGCTGGTCCGTACGGTACAATTTTCGAAGCAATGGGCACGTTTTTCAAGGCATATTTCTGGGCACGATTTTCGAGGGAAAAGGTTTTTGGGCACGGATTTCGAGGTCCGTACCGTACAATATGTACAGTCTATACAATCCGTCCGTACAGCGACACAGAAATCGAGGTAGAAAACAGAGAAGAAAAAAATCTGAGTTTGATTTTTTTCTATTTGGCACGAAAAACAAGGCAAGAATTCTCTTCCGAGTTGAGATAAGTTGGTCTAAAAATTTCTGAGTTTTTGCTGTAAATTTCCCTATAATAAAATCTCTCTCTCTGACTGGTTTTCTCCTAGTGGGTCTTTCCAGGGCCATTGGCCAAAAATACTAGTGTTCTGTGTGTTGAATGGCGTGCTGATATTTTATTTACTATCACTGAAAAAGATTAGTTACAGCAATGTTTTAAGTCTGAAAAAATTTGTTTATTTCTAGCACTTTATTTTTCTGAGAATGTCATAAACAGAGATATAATTTTTACTTAAAACCTGTGGCTGAAAACTTGTGAAAAATCTACATGGTATCAGAGCGGGTTGTGGCAGAAAATTAAATTTTAGCAGAGAAATAGTCATTTCCAGAATTCAGAAAAACCTTTGTGACAGTAGTACATTTTGCTGAAACTTGTTCTTTGAGAAAAATGACTTCCATGGGGTTGAGAACTGAGGATAGGTTGGATGGGGCAGCGAACTTTGTCTCATGGAAAGCCCGGATTTTACTTGTGCTGAAGGAGAATGAGTTGTGGGAGGAGGTAGTTAGAAACACTACATCAAATCCCGTTACTATTTCCCCTTCTACTGATGCAGCGTTACTTGCAGCCTTTAATAAGAAAGATATTAAAGCCATGAGGATAATCTTAGATGCTGTCTAAGACCATGTTATTCCACATATTTCAACGAAAGATCATGCACATGAGATGTGGTTTGCTTTGACCGGGTTGTTTAAGAGTACCAATGAAAACAAGAAGATGGTGCTTAGGGAGAAGCTAAAAAACATCAAGATGGTCAAAGGAGAGGTGTGTATGACCTATCTTACTAGGATCTCTCAGGTCAGAGATGAGCTTGTCGCTGTGGGGGTGGTGGTTACTAGTCCTAAGTTAGTGCGGACAGCCCTAAACGGGGTGACTGCACCTTAGACTGTGTTTGTTCAGGGGTTGGTGGCCAGAGAGAACTTACCATATTGGGACAGGGTTTGTGATGACATTGATCAAGAAGAGACTCGCAGGGGTTTCTTGCAGTACAATGGTTCTACTAGCAAGGGGGATGAGGAGGATGTGGCATTGACAGCGAAAGGGAAGAAAAAGAGCAAGAAGAGTCCCAAGAAGGGTGGGGCCAAGCAGCAGCAGGATGGACAGAAGAAGGATATGAGCACTGTGAAGAGCGTTGCATGTCACAAGATGGGACACTATGCTGCTACATGTCCGAACAAGAAGAAGAAGAAGCGGCAGACAACTGCTTCAGCTGAGATCGATGATTTTGCAGCTAGATTTCAGAGTGAGTTTTCACTATGCACTGGGCATATTGAGAGAGAGAGAGCATCCATTCTCACCAGTGCGGATGTTGACAGACAGAGGGAGTTTCCTGTGTGACAGACCATTCTTACAGTGCATCTACTTCCAGCACGTGGTACATCGATAGTGGAGCCTCGAGTCACATGACAGGTGCTCGTGAGATGTTCTTCGAGCTTTCACAGGCAGAGACAGATGTGGAGGTCGTGTTGGGAGATGACTCAGTAGTCAGTGCAGCTAGTCGTTGGACCATTACATTTCAGAGGGAGTCCATGAGTCCCATGGTATTGCAGGATGTATTGTATGTACCTGGGCTAAAGAACCTAGTGTCTGTTTCCATGATCGAGGATCAAGGTCTTGGGGTGTCTTTCCTAGATGGACACGTGCATATGTTACCAAGACTGCAGGACCATCTGCTTTAGTTGCCATTGGAGCAAGATGTGGGAAACTGTATAGGCTCTTGTTTCAGCCGCAGCATGCTTTAGCACATAGCAACAGCAGTGAGTTGTGTGAGCTTTGGCATAGGAGGATGGCTCACTTGCATCATCCTGCCTTGGGGTTGTTGAGGCACATGGTGACAGGTTTACCGAAGTTCAGCACAAGGCAGAGCGATGTGTGCAGGGGGTGTGCTTTGGGAAAGTACACCAAGATTGCTCTTCCGAGCAGTGATAGCAGGTCAGCTGGTACTCTTGACTTGATACATTCAGACTTATGCGGACATGTCTTCTGTGTCCTTGAGAGGATATGAGTATTATGTGACATTCATTGATGACCATTCTAGGAAGACCTGGATCTACTTTCTGAAGAGCAAGAAGTCCGAGGAAATCTTGCAGAAGTTCCAAGAGTTCAAAGCTCTTGTGGAGAACCAAACAGGGAGGAAGATCCAAGTCTTGAGATCGCATAACAGGGGTGAGTATACCTCCAAGGAGTTTGATGGATTTTGCAGACAGGAGGGTATCAGGAGACAGTTGACAGTTCCGTATACTCCAGAGCAGAATGGAGTAGCAGAGAGGAAGAACAGGTCCATTGTTGGAGCAGCTCGAGCTATGCTACATGACCAGTCACTTCCTTTCTTTCTCTGGGCCGAGGCTTGCAGCACCGCTATATACCTTCAGAACAGGAGTCCCCATCGTGTAGTGGGGAACATGACACCTGAGGAGTGTTTTTCAGGCAAGAAGCCTGAAGCTCTCCATTTTCGTATATTTGGTAGTCTGACTTCCTCTCATGTCCCTTCAGAGAAGAGGACAAAGTTGGAGCCCACTACAGAGAAGGGCATCTTTGTGGGTTATGATGAGACTGCAAAGGCTTTCTGTATTTACCTTCCCTAAGAGGAAAGTGGTGGTGAGGAGGGATGTGAAGTTTGAGGAGGAGTGGGCCTTCAGGAAGTTGAGAGAGTCAAAGCAAGGAGAGCAGCAGGTCCCTGCACCTCAGGTTGTGGCACAGGTTCCATCTACGCAGCAGTCAGGATCACAGGTTTCCGAGGTTACAGGACAGCAAAGTGTTGGCACAGGTTCACCAAGTTTAGTGGTTAGGCCAGCAGGGTCTTCGAGGACAGGTGATGGGTCTACTATTACAAGGGATCAGGATCAGGATCGAGATCGAGATCAGGATTACAGGGTACACCTGGTGTTGGCACACCAGCTTCAGGTTCACAGGTGACTGGGGCTTCTAGCTCTAGTAGTTCTTCAAATGAGGACAGGCCAATGTGGGAAGAACCTTCAGGGAAGAAGAAGCCTGAGTGGCTTCGGGAGACCTTGAAGGATTCCTTAAAGGCTGGGACACCCAGTGATAAGGTGAGAGCCATCAAGATGCATGACAGATTGGGCATGGTGTTGGTGGCTTGTACACAAGATTCTGAGCCTTCTACTTTTGAGGAGGCCTCCCAGCATTCAGTATGGAGAGATGCCATGATGGATGAGTACCATTCCATCATGAAGAATGATGTATGGGAGATTGTTCCAAGACCAGAGGGGAAGTCAATGGTGACTTCTCCTTGGCTTTAGAAGCTGAAGCATGTGGCAGATGGGAGTATGGAGAAGTACAAAGCTAGGTTTGTAGCACGGGGGTTTTAACAGGTTGAGGGCATTGATTATGATGAGACTTTTGCGCTAGTTGCTCGATATACTTCTATCAAGAGCTTGATCTCCATTGCAGCGGAAATGGGTTGGAAGATCCATCAGATGGATGTGAAGACCGCATTTCTCAATGGGATCATACAGGAGGAGATTTACATTGAGCAGCCTCAAGGCTTTGAGATACATGACAAAGAGACACATGTATGCAAGTTGAAGAAGGCCCTTTACGGGCTGAAGCAAGCTCCAAGAGCTTGGTACTCCAGGATTGATTCTTACTTGCTGAGTATGGGGTTTCAGAAGAGTGAAGCAGATCTGAATCTCTACTTCATCATGATTGGAGATGATCTGCTTGTGCTTCTGCTATATGTTGATGACTTGTTTATCACAGGGAAAGAGAGACCCATTGCAGCTTGCAAGAAAGATCTTGCGACAGAGTACGAGATCACTAATATTGGTCTGATGCATTATTCTTAGGATTGGAGGTTTGGCAGGAACCTGGACATATTTTCCTGGGGCAGGGAAAGTATGCGGTTGATATTTTGAGGAGATTCAGGATGGAGGATTGCAGTCCTATGTCAACACCTATGATCACCAACTAGAATAAGCTTCATGCTTCTGAGGGAGAGTTGGACCCTACTTTATATCGTCAGCTTATCGGGTCATTGATGTATCTAGTCAACACTCGGCCAGATTTGTGTTTTGCAATGAACACTCTTAGCCAGTTCATGGTTGAGCCTAGGAGTGTGCATTGGGTCGCTGCAAAACATGTGTTGCGCTATCTTTTAGGGACAGTGGATTTTGGTTTGGACTACAAGAGGTCAGAGGGGATCAGATTGGTTGGCTATACAGATTCAGATTGGGTAGGCAGTGTGGCAGACCGAAAGAGCACTTCCGGATGTTGTTTCAATTTGGGATCGACGGCAGTGTCGTGGTATAGTCGGAAGCAGAAGTCCGTTGCATTGAGTACTGCAGAGGCTGAGTATATGGCAGCCAGTTTGGCCAACTGCAAGGCCTTGTGGCTTCGCAAGTTGCTGGTGAATTTATTTGGTTAGGAGCTTAGGCCTACGGTGATTTACTATGACAATCAGAGTTGCATCCAGCTCTCTGAGAATCCAGTCTTTCATGACCGGTCAAAGCACATAAAGATCAGATATCATTTCATCCGAGACTATGTTCAGAGAGGAGCAGTCACGCTTCAGTACATTTCCACTAATGAGCAGGTAGCAGACATACTGACGAAATCTTTGGGGAGGGGCAAGTTTGTCTTCTTCAGAGACAAGTTCGGAGTGGTGCAGAACACCTTCCTCAGTAAGAGGGAGTGTTAGTTTTGTACCTAGGGAAGTGTTCCCCTAGTGAGTTTTGCCTTAGTCACTTAGAGAGGGGACATAAAGTGACCCTTGCATTAAATGACTTAAGTAGAAGCATTTAATTTGACTTTAGAGCATTAAAGTCACTTTTTGATAAATTTAAGTGGGTGAGTGAAATTAATATTTTAGAAATAAAATATGAGCATTTAATTTCAGCTAATCTCCACTGTTAGATTAGACTCACCCTCGGGTTTTCTCAAAAAGGCATGGGAAAGGCATTTTGCCTCACTTTTGCAGATTGAAGTGAGAAGAGAGAGCTGAGAAGAGAAGTTTCCTTTTCTGAGATAGAAAGGAAAATTTTGCAGCACGCAAATCGAGGAGGACAGCAGCAAAGAGGGCATGAAAATCGAGGAGAGGACAGCAACATTTATTGTTGGTCTGTACAATCCATACGGTATGATTTTCGAAGCAGCGGGCACGTTTTTCAAGGCAGATTTCTAGGCACAATTTTCGAGGGAAAAAAATTCTGGGCACAGATTTTGAGGTCCGTACGGTCCGTACAATTCACTCGTACAGTCCGTACAGCAACACAGAAATCGAGGCAAAAAACAAAGAAGAAGAAAAAATATGAGTTTGATTTTTTTTCAGTTTGGCGCAAAAAAACGAGGCAGAAATTTTCTCTTCCGGGTTGAGATAAGTTGCTCTAAAAATTTCCGAGTTTTTGCTGTAAATTTCCCTATAATAAAATCTCTCTCTCTCTAACTGGTTTTCCCCTAGTGGGTTTTTCCAGGGCCATTGGACAAAAATACTAGTGTTCTGTGTGTTGAATGGCGTGCTGATATTTTATTTACTGTCACTGAAAAAGATTAGTTACAGCAGTGTTTTAAGTCTGAAAAAATTTGTTTATTTCCAGCATTTTATTTTTCTGAGAATGTCATAAACAGAGATATAATTTTAACTTAAAACCAGTGGCTGGAAACTTGTGAAAAATCTACAAAGCCTCTAGTAGTGTCATGAAATTCAATCCTTTTAAATTTGCTCACTCCTCTAGGTTCACATTATACAGAAATTGGATTTGTGTGACCTGAAGTAAACCTTTTTTTATGCATGACTCTAATGCCATGGTATGTTTTGTAAATTTGACCTAAAACTTTATCCCATTGTATGAGTTTGTAAAGGAAAATTGCATATGTGTATGTAGGAAACACCAATAGCTTCATAAATCATAATATTAAATCATTTTCTAACTCCTTGTTCCAACTTCATCTCTATTATTGCTCCTAAGAGTGCTTAGTATTTAGTGCCTCTATTTTTTTATGGTAACTACTACTTACTTCTCATGTGAATGAACTTGATTGTTTCAAGTTCAACTAAGAAAATTTCAAAATCTTAGGTATTTTGAGTTTGATGTGATTTATGATCCTAAATTGCTATATCAATCAATACGAATAACGTAAGCTAGCTATAAACATTTGAGACATGAATTAAAATTGTTCAATATCTTAGTGCCGTAGAAAGATCCATGTTTATTCACTTAAGTACACTGGCAGCTTATATTTTGGGTGTGAATGGATCTAAACATTTAAAAAGTGTGAGCCCTCTTAATTTATATAACCATGAAAAATTTTAAAATGGCATTAATTATAGATTCAACTGAAATTTTTATTATTGGTGATTTCTTGGCACAATGAACAACAATCATTCAATTGGTTTTCGAAACGCTTCTTATGATTTTGGGCTCCACATGGTCGGGAGCTTGTAGAAGCTCCTCGTTTGTTTAGGAGCTTCTACAAGCTCCCAATAAAAAGGGAGCAGCTAAAGCAAGTTCCCAAAAAGCTCCCAAGCTCCCAACAAAAAGGGGATGTTTCGTACCAGCTCCCAATGAAGCTCCCAACAAAAAGGGAATATTTCGTACCAACTCCCAAGCTCCTAGGAGCGAGGAAATGCCAGGTACAGGTTGTCAAAATCTCAAGAGCAATACCCATGCAACTATGACTATTAGGCATGTTCCTATGGATCACTACACTTGATGACTACTTATGATGTTTCATAGCACATTTAATTGAGATGTTCCCCTTCTACACTTTGGAGACCCTTCTAGCCTCTACTCACTTCTAGCCTCACATTGGAGTCTAGACCTTATACATCACACTTGGACCATATTGTCAGCATTTGGATGCCTCCAAAGGACCGTTGGTGTGGATTTCATGGTCGTCCCAAATTTTAGCACTTGTTGATGGACCATTGGAGCGTATTAAGGAGGGCATTCTAGGGTTTTGATCTTAACATGGCCCCTCCCACCACTTGGCATGAATTTGGAACCTAGCGCACCCCCTTTTGAGGTGGATGTTGCATCATTGGACCATTTTTCAAGGTTGCCTAGAACGTACACAAGAGGCAAATTAGTTTTAGTAAAGACAGATTAATTCTAGATAATCTTTTAACTTCCTGGGAAGGGGTTAAAGGGCACAGAAATCTAGACAAAAGGGGTTCTTTTAGAAAATTGACTTTCATAAAGCATATCACAGGATTGGATGGGAATTTTTTCTCAACATTTGGATTGGTTGGGTTGGATCGTTTTACAGTGGTTAATGCCATCCCTTTTCACATGAGCATTAACTAGAGTTGGCATGAATAGTGTGTTGTCTGACTCAATTGAGCTGCAATGTTCTATTCAGCAAAGTTTCCCTCCTACTTCTTATATTTATGTAATTACTAATACCAATGAATGCCCTTGTTATTTGTTGGAGTCTCCTAGAATGGAAGGAAAATCAGAGGTATATCATTGCCTGGAGATAAACAGTGTCTTAATGTTCACTTTGCAGATGATTCAGCATCAACCCCTGAATTTACTCAACAAACTGTGGAGGGAACTTTTTTATGCTTGGAAACTTTTGCAGAAGCAACTGGAGCGGTAGTTAGTGAAGAGAAAACTAAGGTCTTTCTTGCTGGTTAAGATAACACTCCTCTTTGGTTGAACCATCCGTGAAAGCTTATTAAACCTAGAGAGATAATTGGTGTGCAGATTTTTCCTATTGATTATTGGCAATAGATCATGGCCAAGTTTGAGAAGAAACTTCAAGCATAGAGTCTATGATTTATAATAACTGTACAATCGAAACTTCAAGCTTAGGGTTATCTTTATCAATGGATCAATAGAAACTTCAAGTTCATGTGATTTAATTTATCTGTGCCATGTTGTACTGATTTGATCTTTGACGTAATATATGCAGCATTTCAAAAAAGAACATAAAAAGAATTATATGTACACCAAACTGACACGGCACACATGGTGTAAACGCTAAAAGCTTTAGAGTCTAGACCTTGTAACTTGCAAGCATCGAAGACAATCAAAATACTCTCAATTTATGAAAATAAAATGCTTACTAGAAGAATTCCAGTTCCACACCAGCTATTCCTCATTCCCAATGAGAGTCGAAGAAAAAGGGTGAAACAATAAAGAATAACGAATATGTGTCAGTTCCCTTAAAAATAGCTGTAAAGATTAAACTTTCTAAACATAGGGGGAAAATAAAGAGTCCTTTAAAGGTGTCAAACATTGAACATCAGCGACAGGAGGTCAACCATGTCAATGAAAGAAAGGTGTTGTTATAACCCCCATTAGGATTCCAAGTTCCAACCTCCAAAAAGTGACCAATGTGCTCTCACAAGAGGAACGTCACTTAGCAGTTGAGCCATCATGGCTGTTAAGTTAGGTCAGGTGGTCACATGCCCCACAGAGTAAATGGTGCCCTGCCTCTTAATAGGTGGTGGATCACTTAAGTATTAATGAAACATCTACGCATTTCCTATACATGTCATATGGAAAAGCACGGTCACAATGAATTAAGTATCTAGACTTGTGAAACATATCCAAGTGGATAGGACACATTTTCATTTTAAATGTGACCAACAGAACGTGAAAAGGAATAATGTAACGGAAAAAGATGAACTTATTACCTGGTGGTGTGTCCTGAGCAACATTTTGCAATTAGCATGAATTTCTTGGACTCGTGAAAGTGCTTTAAAAAAGTTCTCATTTAACTCTTCTTCCCTCAAAGCATTCACCTGCAAACATAAATATCTTATTTTGGCATCTTGTCTTTCAGCCTTCTAAAAACAATCTCCAATGCAATCTTGTGAATACAACATAAATCATATGGTTTCAAAGATTCAAAAGCTTCACTGCCTCTCCACAACCTCCTCTTGAGAAAGTTGATAGTCACGAAGAAAGCATGCTACAATCTCTTGGCGTTGGGTGGTGTTCTCAAGCTCCTGTTTGAGCCTCTCCGTAGTAGAGATGATATCCCCAGTAGCTGCACTGCAGCTATTCAGCGCCTTAGCAATCCTGTCAATATCCCAAGTATTCAATATCAATTTTCGACCAATAGGAAATCAATTGATAGCTAATACAGTAAATGTGATTCAGCAACAGCTTTCTAGTGTGCTGCCTTGACACTCTCTTGAATGGTAAGATGCAACAGATGTAAATTCCTTCACTGAAGAATTATACCTAATAGCTAGATGTCGACTATTTCAAAACAGTGATTCTGGTAATATAGATCCATCGTATCAAAATATAATTAGAATTGTTAAATCTCACCAAAGATATTAACAAAAAACAACTATTAAATAAGAACAAAATATAAAAACATCATAGCCACGGAACCTATAGAAATTTACAGAATCCACCTCATAAAAGCAAGAACGCTAAAGCATATGACACATTTCAAACATTCCACATATAAAATAATCATCAAATTCCTACACGTCCTCACAGCCAGATATTTAACTTTAAACAAAATCAGAACATACGACAATGATTCAGGAGAGCAGGAATAAGAAAATACTTCTCACAGCACTCTGCCAAACCAGCAACTTCTAGTTCAACTGCATCCAAAGCCTGCACAAGAGATCAAGGACAAAAAGTAGAAATTAGACCATCAACAAACAAGTAAAAGGAACAAAAGCAACCATTACAACAGAAACAAGGAAAAAATCCAGGGATGTAAAACCAATCACTATTAGAGCATAGAACTCAAAAAAATGAATAAAGGAGAAAGACACGATATTATCTGAAAACAGAAGAGGTGCATAAATTGTCCTTCAATTCTTTAGGCCTTTGCCAATTGATATTTAACAGAAAAATTTGAGTTTCACTTCATATGATTCCTTCAGCAAGTTTCCTCAAAAAGGAAAAGATACAAGGATCTAATCCCTGCCATTGTGTATGTGCCTTTTCTGTAAGATAATATTTAAATATTCCCATAATGTATACTCTATAAGGTAAGGAACTGTCAAAATAGTTAATAAAATCTAAGGTAATCATTATTATGGCTCTAACGTAATGAACTCTCAAAAGCAAACCAAGTGTTAAATATGCTTTATTAAGTTAAATAAAGCAATGGCAGAATAGCAAATGGATATTAGACACAGCTAAATTAAAGCTCCTTTTACCTCAGCAACCTGGGTGCTGGTATGGCACTTTTGAAACAGGAACAGGTGTACATCATGGATATACATAGAATATTATATATATGTGAAAAAAAAACATGATTAAAATTTATGTCGATCAGCAATTATTCATATTCATTTTCAGATGATAATCATGATCATTATTCAAATCATACAAATTTCAAATTCAAAATCATAAATTTGCCATTCAACAACTGACATTTAACATTCATGATTCCGGAATCGGATTTCTCATCCAGCATTGAAAAATCGTATGACATACAATGATCAGAAAGGTAGTAAACTTGATCATTTTCATTAATAGCTCTAGAGTCTTAAACCAAGCACATTAAAAAAATTCTTACTAGCATTTCCAAAAATAAAACCTCTTCACTGTCTATCGCTGTCCACGAATTTGCTGCAAGAAAAATGGCACTAAATGCCTATCTTTCTTCTTCCTCTCTGTTGAACTGTTTCTCCCTTCAATCTAAAAATGAAATGGTTAAAATGAAGTGTTTTTTTGTTCACAAGAGTGGTTAGGACGTGATGGGATAGGGTTTTGGAGAAGGGGGGCACCATTCTTCTTTATATTTTTGCATTTTTTAGCTTAAATACAATTTTCGTATGCAGAAATCAATCTCAGAGTACCCAATTTTTGGGTTAGGGATATCCAATTTGGGGTACATCCTGATATTTTGCACTTGAGGTACCTGGTCATATCTACATGGGGTGGGTAGTTCAAACTTTGAAGTATGCCACGATCAATCCCCGTTCCCAAGTTGGGTACAAGGTATGCATAACAATGCCTAATGCAAGTAACCAGGGCGTGCCGCGTGGGTGCACATACCCCAGCAGCGTAAATTTATATTAAGATACAGCTGAATACTGGGGACTTGTTGAGCACATCAAATGGCTGCTATACCCTCAAATGCTTAAAAAAAATATCATCAAATCCCCAATGGAATGCAAAGCACTCTCTAAATATATTGTCAAACACTGTCACCTGGCAGAAATTCATACCAAAAAAAGTATTGTCTCACAACTTGGTGTTTAAATTATTTAAAACAATGAAAACATAAGATGGACAGAGGATATTATATGGACGCAAACAGAAGGGATGGACGGATGAACAGAAGCAAGAATGATATTTTATTGCACGTTAGGGTTTCCATACAAATTAAATGTGAAAATTTGGGAGAGATCAGCTGAATCAAATTCCTAGCCAAATTTCTTACAAAATGGCCTGATTTGGCTGAATTTTGCTACTGTGATATTTTCTTTCTAGGCTATCACCGAGCAACCAAGAAAAAATTCAGCAACTGTCTTTTGTTGCTTTGTTGACTTCAGAAATGCTTTTGACACAAGCCTGAGACTCGAGAGTAATGTTTTCTCAGAGGTTACAAGGCATTGGTATTTTTTAGACCACAATAGCTATTATTTTTTAGACCCTAATAGGTTACAAGACTCTATTAAGTCTGTTATCAGTCAACTCCAATGTCTCACAATTTCACAGGGTCAAGAAAGGTTGTCCCCTTTGGCCGAACTTGTTCGGCCTATATATTGATCAGCCTGAATCCTTCCTTCAATAACATATCTAAGAGAGATGGATGTCTTTAACACCATGTCCTAAGCACCATCCTCCTTTTTGTTGATGATGCGATCCTTCTAGGCTCATCGCCTGAAGAACTTCAAAGATAGATTCATGCCTTTGCTAGCTTCTGTGACCTTAATAAGGCTTAGACACTTGAAAGTGAACCTTAGAAAACTAAGGTTGGTTACAGTTTTTAATGTTTCCAAAATGTCCTCAGCAAACTACAATTTCTTTAAAGGCAGCAAAAGTGAGGTGACCAGCTCATATACATACTTGGGAGTACAATCCATGGGTCCTGTTATGCCACATACAGTATGGGGATTTTTCAATTTTTGCACCCATTTTTGCTTCAGCTGTGATGATGAGTCCAGATTCCTTTGCCCACAGAAGAGATCAGTGATGAGAATGCCAAGAGATGATGCCATTTTATGCCATGATGTGCTGCCATGCCACCCATACCCCTGAGGATTCGTTATGGTTATTGCTTTCTATTGATGTTTTACTTCTCCATGTCTCATGTTACAGTACAATTATATGTTTTAAAAAAGTATAGTTGGTAGTATTGATCATAGGCTAATGAAGATAAAAGATTTTTGTTTTGTTTACACACCAATAACCAAAACAGTGCTTGGTATTTACAAGGATTACCCCTCTTCTTTGGCTCCATATCTGACCTTTCCACCTTGGTCATGACTCATAACACTCCACCTTGTGTTGTAATCCATGTGGCTTAAGGCTAATAGAGTGACTTTTGATCTCCCCATATGTGTCCCCTTCACCATGATTGACTCCATGTCTTTCCCTGTGTCTTGGGCCCACTTGTGTTGTAGTGACTCCTCATTACAGGACGCTTTCATGTAGAACCCCGTGGTCGGCTGTCAATAGTTAAGAAGAACTAATATTGAGCAATGTATCCCCTTAGATCTGAAATAAGAAGGCCTTTCCCTAATATGCCTCCAAAAGGGTATTTGAAGACAAGCTCCCTGACCAAGACTGCTTGTACCAGAAGCTGGTGTAAAAGAAAATCCGCACCAAATCCAAAAGAAATCAAGAGTGACCAAGAAAATTGCAAAATGAAGCAATCGAAATAAAAGGAAAAGAAAATCAGAAGTCTTACTTGCATATGCCTTCAATAAAAAAGGCTAATGTCTCCTCATCCAAAGGTCCAAGAAGAAGACGTAGCAAACAAAGCAAAAAGAAAAGAATAAAGGGGAGTCTGATTGCTAAGGTCAAAAGGAGGAATACCGCATAACACAAATCCCTGTTAAGACACATCCCTATTGTTCGTACGAGTGGTGAAGATCATAGAGGATCCCTATTTCCCACATCTTGAGTCATTCAATGATCAATCAACCCAAGCCAATTCACTTGACCAACCTTTGGACTATCTATCCACTCCATCCAAGAAAGAGCTAATCCTTGTAAATGTTTTGATGTTGATATGGTTTTGATGTGCTCCTAAAATATTCACCACTAATCTTTGTGAACCTTATGCTAACATGATGTGAAATTTCGCTAAGTTTTACCTAGTTTTATTTAAAGTTTTGTAATTAAAAAAATGTCACTGTTGAATTTTTAGAATTAGCATGAATACTTTTAAAAATTTGCAGACTACATAAACAAATGACAAGTGCAGTAAACAACATCAATCACATCAACACATTGAACACAAGATTTTTCACTGGTGAAACCTTTAAAGGACAAAAACCCCAAAAGCATTAGTAATTCATCTCGTTAAATGAGATGACTGAGTTTTTCCAAAATCCACAAACCCTAACTAGGTTGTACCACAATTACACATAAGATAATTTTACATCAAAAATCAAATTAGGGCTTGTTGCCCTAATTTATCTTTCACTACCAGATCTGTACTTGTCTGTTCAAAACTGTACGGAGGCTGCCCAAAAATTTTAACTACTGCCCAGATGCTTTGTTAGACTGCCCGAATCCTTTTCTGACCTGCCCAGCCAGCTGCCCGAACTCAGCTCAGTCTGCTCGAGCCCTAACAAACTGTCTGGATGCTTGCCCAGCCTACCCGGTAGTCTCTCTGCCTTGCCCGTGGTTTGGTATGCTTCCCGGAGGGCTTGCCTGTTGCCCGGAGAGCTTGCTGCTACCTTCCGGCAGCACAATACAGTTGCCTGGCAGTCTGTAATTGTTGTTGAGGTCTGCTGTTACAGACCAACAGCCTGTGGCTGCTGCCCGCAGCCCGGGCCTGTTAACAGCCCAAAGAGGATCCGGGTCTGCCTGAGGCAGACCGTGAAGGATCTGGGGCTACCCAAACCTTTAAACAGCTGCCTGAGACCCTAGAAGGAGGGCCAAAACCAAGAGAGGGTTGCCCGGAATTCCAACAGCTTCCCGAGAGGAGAAACAATGGCTGCCCGAGAACTTTTGCAGCTGCCCGTGAAGAATGGGAAGTGGTCGTGAAGAAGAAGGCAAGGTAGGGTTAAACCCTAGCACATAAAACTGATAAAACCTTGTTGTTGTTGAAACCCTAGCTTAGGGTTTAGAAAACAAGTGTGAATTCCCTGGCTAGACTCATCCATGCTAGGGCATCACATCAAACTTCCTTTTCTTCAATCACCTGTAATATCTTCAGTTGGAGCAGCTGTACCTATGAGCAGCAAGTGTGTGTGATAATGAAATTGATTGATCTTCTTTTATACCCTTTGAGTCACCTGTAAGGGGCACAAAATTAGAAAGAACAAAATATTATTATTTTATTCTTTTCTAATTTTGACTTTTGCCTTTAGCCTTCCTGTGGTCCAAAGGTCCTTATGTATTTTTTACTTTTACCTGTGGTTCAAAAGTCCTCATGTATTTTTGACTTTTACCTTTAGCCTTCCTTTGAACCCACTCAAAGTACATCATCATAAACAGAGAGAATTACTAACGCTTTTATCTCACACTCTGTGTGACACGAAGATCGGGTACTAAGGTGTCTTAACCAAGGGTAGCTAAGCCTTGGAGAAGATCGCAAAGCCCACTGATCGAGGGTCAGAGTGTCACACATGCCTATACCCGGTCTAGGGCTTATAGTGTGTTCTTGGTAGCAGACCAGGTGCCTCATCCATACACTGCATAATTTGACGTTAAGGCAATTACTTGGTAACAGACCAAGCGCTTCCATTCTCCTGGAGAATGGCCCTCAGCCACGGGCTGAGTATCTAGTCCTGGACTAGGTAAAATCCTGGTAACTGACCAGATGCCTCCATTCAAAAGAATGGCTACTCAAATCTAAGTTGAGTCTACCAGTGCTAGACTGGTTCCACATCTTGGTCTCGGACCAGATGTCACCATTCAACAAAATGGTCACTCAACTCAAGGTTGAGTCCCCCTGGTGCTGGACTGGGTCCACATCTTGGTCCCAGACCAGATGTCACCATTCAACAAAATGGTCACTCAACTCAAGGTTGAGTCCCCCTAGTGCTGGACTAGGTCCATATCATGGTCCTAGACCAGATATCATCATTCAACAGAATGATCACTCAGCTCTAAGTTGAGTCCACACCCTGGTCCCAGACCAGGTGTCTCCTTTCTCCTAAGAGAATGGCTCTCGATGTTGCTCAAAAAAATCAACAGTCACTCATCATAAAATGTTGTAATGTAAATGAGGGATAAGTGGTCTTTAGTCATGTTGTATAGGGGTATTATACTCAAAATAAATGGCATGAGACACCCTACACCCTTAGACCAATTTTTGAGTCAAGTCTTTGAGTTTTGACAGGGTTATGGTTAGGTTTTCCTAAGTCAGTCAATTTTCAGCATAAAATTTGGTTTAATTAAAATGTTGAAAATTGTCTAAGTCAAAAATTTTATTTTTTAGGAAATTTTTTGTGTTTAAGCCTAGGGGGACCAAGGCAAGTTAAAAACACCCCCTAAGACCCCTCATTACCCATTGTTCACCTTTTTCCTAAGGGGGGTGTTTTTCTCTCCAAGAGAGGGGCACACTTCATAAAGGGAAAAGGGGGGCAAGTTAGTGGGGGCCATGAGGGAGGTCCCACTTTCCTAAGAAGGGCGCCCCACCTCCCTCTAGCCTTTTGGTGGTCAAATAGGGGGGAAGAATGAGGTTTTCCCCATGGTTTTTCTCTCTCATGGAGGGCACCCCTCTTGGGAATTTCCATGATTTCCAACTGGCACACATGCAAGGGGCCTCTCTCCCTCTCTTTTCCTTTAAAAGGAGGCCTCTCCTCCTCATCTAAGTTACAATCTTTCTACTCCCTCAAGCTCTCTCAAGCTCTCATGCTATTTTGCTCTCTTGGTCTCATTTTTGTGAGCCATTGTAATTTCCAACCATTCTATTTTTAATAAAAAACCTTTGGAGGAGGTCTTGTGTTGCTTTGAGGTGATTTGCTCCTACATTTATATGTTTTCAAATGTTATTGAGGCGAAAGAGACAAACAGATTTGCCTTAGTCAAATATTTTCATTTTTGTTGTAGATCTTATGAGTTTTCTCCTTTGTATTTAAGAAGTTCAAACATTTCTTGGTTGAATAGTTTGATTTCTTGAATCATTGTGTTGGAATCTCACATTTCTTTGTGTTTGTTAAGCATATCTTACAAGTTGCAGGTCATCCAAGATTGGAGAGTGGAATTCGTTGGTTGGATACCCCACTTATTCAACCATTTGAAGAGCAAAGAGCACATTTTCTTCTATTTCCATAAAAAATTCTGCATTTCAATTCTATTTCTCATTTGTACACCTAAATCTAGTTAATCTTTCATTTCTAAGTGTATTTGAAGCTAGTTATTCATTAAAAATTTCAGAAATTTTTCTCATAATTTATACCCTAACACCAATAGTGTCCCAAAGTGATTCTGGGCAATTTTATCATTTGTTTGCTTGTTTTTTTTGCAGGTTTTTAACGGTACAAGGGAAAACTCTGCCCAAATTTGGCCATAAAAGAGTGCAAAGGGTTTCCAAAAAGACTCACTTGAAAGTCCTTTGCCAAGAGGGGCTAAAACCCATCTTCTTCTTCTTCATTACTCTCAAATTCTTTGCTGAAATTTATTCTTTCTTTGTAAAGGCCAAGAGAGTCTCTTGGGCCTAAGTTTCTTTTATTTCCAAGTAAATTTATTTCTTTAATTTTTCAACCACCCATTGCATGCAAAGGTAGTTGGGTTTTTCCACGCTTGCAAAGCAAGAGAGGAAGGGCTAGGATTTAATTTACTTTCTTTTTTTTAGCATTTGGTTCATTTGTTTTGCCCCACTTCTTCCTCTTTGAAGGGGATTGTGAGGCTAGTTCACATTATATTTCTTTCTTTATATTTTTTTTTAAATTGTTTCCCACACCTTGCATGCGAAGTGGCTTTGCTCTCCCGCAAAATTGTGTTGGCTAGTATTGTTTTGTTGTAAGCAACAATTTTCATTCTTTTGTTGAGTAAATAAGCTTTGCTTCACTCTTGCCCCATATTCACTCCCCTTACTAGTTTGTCCAATCCTAGGTGACAAGAAAGGGCAAAAGTTTGAGTTGGCTAGAATAATTAGGCACTTTAACAACTTATTTGGAAATTGAGAAAATAAGGATTAGTTTGTGGAGCTAGAGGGGTAGGGGCTGAAGGGAGCCCTGTGGCACTTTGTGGCATCATGTTGAACACCCGGCTTTTCTTTGGAGCTGATTTGTGGAGTGAAAAGGGAACTTTGTTGTTCTCTTGTTGAGCACCCAAATCAAAAAATAAGGGTTAGAGGTAGTCACATTAGATTAAGATTTTTTCTTTTCTTTTCAGAAACACTATTTCCCTAAGCTAAATTGAGACCTAAAATTCATTAAAATATACAGGACCATTTGCAAAACCTTACACACACTTGTTATTTTCACATTTACTTTTCAAACATCTTTCATTCAAGTTCTTTTCTTTTCCAAAGTAGGTTTTGTTTCGTTACACGCAAGCTTTTACATTCATTTGACTTTACAACAATTCCTTGTTTGTTTTAATTTCAAAGTAAAATATTTTCATTGTTTGCATATAGTTGTATAATCTTGTTACATTAAGCAACTAAATTCACTTTTTCATTTGTTGCGACACACTATCCCAATAGATAAGGCATTGGTTGCAAGTAACTAATTATTTCATTTGTTGGTTTGTTTATTTTTCAAGAAGGTTTGACTGTCATCAAAATCTGGGTTGCATTTTGCATGATTGCTTGTCACCAAAATCATTAAGCAAATTTAAATAATAATTTAACTCCTAAATCTATACTTATAAAATATTTAAAAACTTAGTAAATAGGGTTAACCCCGCTTGGCTCCTTTAGGAGTTGGGCCTAAACAAAGGAGTTAGGAATCGAGGTGACAGTGGGTCCTCGACTCGTAGCTTGACCCCAAGGACACATTGAGTGGGTTGGAGACCTCTCCACGTTTGGAGGTGTGTATTAGACAGCAACATGACTTGGTCATCTAAACCGGACAACAGAGCATACACTTATGTCATCATCATTCAGCTATTATATGGCTTTGGAAGCTAATTTGATCCTTCCATCACTGGTCTCATGCATATTTGGACTAATAGGCAATTAATTGAACCTTTCCAAAGGTTTAATTTAAAAAATGCCTAAGTCCATATTTAATTATTTGGATCATATTATAAATGGCATTTTCAGAGGAATTTCAGTTATGGTTTTGATTGATATAATATAGGTTAATTGAGCCTCATCAAAGGCATTTCCCCCTCAAGTTTTGCAAGGATTCAGCATTTTGGGATTAAGAGGCATTTATTAACCAATTTTCTAAAGTCTAATTTAAAAAATGCCCAAGTCTAGCTGGGTAAATATTTCAGCTATACGGAAAATTAGAATTTGAGAATTTCGCATGGTGGGTCCTCCTAAAACACTACATGGACTTCCCTTGTGTCAATTTTGATCACTCAGCACATTTTATTAGCCTATAAAATGTGCTAAGACGTGTTCCAATGTCTATAAAGATCGACAAGGATTTGTCGTTAGGCGTGTAAAATTGCGGTTGGGGGACCCATATCGGCTATGAATACAGAAGGTTCTTAAGTGCAGGTTGTGTCCTAGATATTCTAGGGGGTAGTGTTGGCCACCATTGTAACTCTTGTCGATACCCCATACAAGTAGTATCGCAATAAACAAAACTTGAACATGGAATTGGACTCCATGTACTTCGCATATAAAAAAGACCCCCTTTGTTGGAATTATGATAGGTATTGCAATCATATGGAAACAGATCAGATTGTGATATGGTTGTCATTGATGGCAAAACATAGAATATGATCTAGATAAGCAAAGGACTCAGATGAATAAGCAAAAGACTCGGAAGAATCGATGGTTTGTACAGAGATCCGACGGTCAGGAGTAAACCCGCAAAGTTTGAAAGAAAATCTGATGAACAGATCCGACGGTCAAGAGTGAACCCACAAAGAAATCAACGGTTCAGAAGAAAAGCGGAAGGCAGAATGCGAAAGATAAGAAATCAAAGTCTAAAATAATATGGATTTCCGCAACCCGGTGTCCGCTAGCGGAATGCGGAAGGCAAAAATCAGATGCCACGCTCCTCTTTTATGCAATCTCTACATCGACTATCACACAATTCAATCAATTCTAAATTTAGCAAAACCACTAAATCTAACCAACCCAGCCAATGTCCCATGCAGCGCTCAACAAAGAGCGGACTCCAATTCTGTGGTGAACTGGATTTCACAGTAATTTCGTGTCCATCCTCTGTGTTTATACTCCGGCTATTTCAATGAGCGAAATCGTCCTCAAGTGTTGGATCTCTGCCAACTTCGATCAACAGCGAACTCCAAATAGAACAAAACTAAATTGCATTAAAATTTCGCTCCCATCTCCACCGTTATCTCGCCTACTAGTTGAATCTGCATAATAGTTGAGGACAGTCAGATCTAGATCGACGATGGACCTCAAATATCATAAGGTGAATTTGATATAAATTTCGCGCACATCAGGATTTCATTAATCCGTGCTAGTTCTCCCTGCGAAATAACTCACAGTCATTGATCTGGCGAAATAACTCACAGTCGTTGATCTGTTTTGGTGATTAATCTCCTTCGTCAATCTTGATCCTAATCCCAACGATTAGTTTCATATTTCGCAACTCGACTGCCCTTTTATCCTCCGCGCTCTTTCACCAACGAAATTCATTCTGGCTGTAGATCTTCGACACCTTTAGATCTCTACCACACGATCTACAATCGTGGAGACGATTTAATTTTGGCACTGTTGGGTTATCTCAGGCATCAAACGGTTTTGATCAGTTATGAAAATGAACAGTCAGGCATACGAACAGGTGAAGGGTTCAAAGATTGATAAGTATAAGAGGATGCGGGTGAAGAGAAGTGGGTGTGCTCTCTGTAGGCAAAGAGTTGGTGCATGGACCGTCGTCAAAGTGAGGATTGCGGAATGAAAGACGACTCTGAGTTCTTTCAAGAATATCTAGAACAGAGACAATGAGAGGAACAAAGGTGCATAAGCAAATCCAAAAGTAGATCAGAACAGAGTTGGTATGCATTGTTATATCTGTTTTTCTACATATTGTAATGAACGTGTTTAAATCTAAGGAACAAGGGTGGTAGGGTGGTGCTAGGAAAAGCATGTTGTCTTCTCTGTACAAATTGTAGCATGTACAAGTAGAAGTTGGTGCTTCCATCCAGTAGTAGCTGGAGAATGTTATTTTAGTGGGTGTTAGGAAAAACATGAGGGTTGGTGCTCTTCGCAAGAAGGAATTTGTAAACAGAAGTTCCTGCCTCATTTGAGTAGGTGCTCAAATAAAGATAAATATTTGTCTGTCTCTATCATGTGTGTGTGATTGATGATCATCATTCCTTCTGTCATACTTGTTGCATTATCATAACTGTAAATCTGTAATCAGTAATAATGGTTTAAATATTGAANAGCTTTAGAAATGACTGATTCACCCCCCCCCCCCTCTGAGTTATTTGAATAATCTCAACACCCTTAGAGCACTTGAAACTAGCCTATCAACCGTGTTGTCATTGTAGTGCACCGAGCACAACATTCAGGAAGATTACTCTTCACATACCTGGGTAGTCGGGTGATGCGGCCAAAGGATATGGTGGAATCCTCCTTGGTTAATGCTTTGAGTGATTGGGCCGAGCATCATTGTTGGACCCCGCACATAGATCAAAGAGCTACATAGACATGACACTCTTATTGGTCCTAAGCCAAATCCAATGGGATAACACTTACTAATAATCTCATATACATTGCTTTATTATTTACACCTGTAATGATATTTAAATGTTATGGGTAACTTCACATGCACACATCAAACCCGCTGAAAGTTATCTTGAACTGCATCTAGCTAGGGGATCTATATTCTCAAACCGAAGTTCAATTAAAGCCTTGGCTTAATTTTCACCCCCATAAGTGTGCCACATTTAAACCCTTTTGTAATCATCTCAAGTATACTATCTTCAATAATCGATCAAGCTAGTACCTGAGAAAGCTTGATAACTTATGGCAAGTATTCGAGAAAACTTGGTTGGGAACACCTCCCGTGGTTAGTCTAGGTTTACTTAGGTGGAGTTAGAAGACCTAAAGAGAGGGGATTCTACCCGTGACTTAGGGGTAGTGTCCTGAGGTTTTGTCGGGTTAGTGAGCGATTAATCCTTGTAATCTATAGGTTGCTAGGTTTTACAACAACATTTTTGGTGTCGTTGTTGAGAAGCAAGGTGTATACGACATATCTCGCACCTTAAGCCAAAAATATTGTCTCTGACAACATTTTTGGCGTCATTGTCAGTGTAATGTCCCAAATTTTACATTGGGTCACAATGGCCAAATCACATTTTCCATATTCATGAAAGTTGTCATAGGGATGCTAAAAGTCAAATAATTGCCAAGGTGGAAAATCACTAGTTTCCTAGCTTGGGGCTGGAAGCTTTGAGATTTCGAATAAGGGGGATAATAAATGATGTTTAAACCAGTGTTATCGGAACCGGCAAAACCGGCCGGTCTGACCGGTTCACAGGGTCAACCGGTCCGGTTCAGTAAAAAAATTTGCAAAACCGGAAAATGGACCAAACCGGCCACTGAACCGACCGGTTCCGTACGGAACCGGCCGGTTCAGTGGCAGCCGTACGGCCGCGAGCCAGGGACCCACGTTTTTTAAATTTTTTTTTACAAAAACAAAAAAACACCTAAACTACTACTCCTAACCTAACCCTAAGCCTATCCTAACACTATTTAAAGACCCCCCCACCCCCTACATTTCTCACACCATTCATTGCTATCAATTTGGCAAACTTGAGAGCACAGTTCGTTGGGCAGTTTTGTGGTCTTTTGCAGCTGAGTTTTACCGGTGGTTTCCAAGAACTTGTTGGGCATAGTCAAGTGTGTATTGCAGCAAGGATTTGGAGGAGATTAGAAGCATCATATTTTGCAGCATGTTTGGAGCTATTACGTGGACTGTTTTGGAGATTATTGAAGGCTTTTGTGCAGAATTTGTGGACTGTTATCACGAACCAGCA
>LPNX010802464.1:0-32888 GCA_001517045.1 Pseudotsuga menziesii | reverse complement strand
GCAGAGCCATTTCATATATCCTTTGCAACTTGACTTACCCTTTTACCGGGAGGGGATCTTCCCCCGAGTGTCGATATCCTACACATGTTTCCTTGCATTGAGCATAGCTATGTTCCACTGCTTGGAACTAGTTTGTTTTCCCTGATGACACTCGTCTCCTCCTAGTCTGTAACTGTAAAGCTAGTTTATTCTTTTTTCAAGCTTTTCAAATAACTGAAAAAGAGCAAAAAAAATTAAAAAACCAAAAAGCCGGACGGGAAAAGATGTTATCTTTGGTAGCTGTCGAGTCGTGTCACCTTCGAACAGAGCACTGTATATCACATCCGTTGGTTGGGTTATAGTTTGACTTTAGGAGCTGTACTCGTTTATCTGAGTTTATCTCCATCGACTGGTTATGCTTCCAGTCCATATGGAGCCTCTATTGGTGCCTCCTGCATCATAGAGATGTCCCAGTTTTTATATTGAGTCTATGCTACCTGTATTCAGTCACCATACGCCGTTATGCTCTTGTTCGAAGGAAGTTGAAACCTGAGTCGTCCATTCCTCAGTTATCTTGACTTTGCATGTCGGCCATTACCGGTACAGTTACTGGTTTGTGCACCTTATGATCGAGTCCTTCCACATCATACAGCTTTGCTGAGTACCTCGTGTTGGATGATGGGGGATGCCTTAATGCCCTCCTTCCAGCGGATTTCATCCCATTGACTTCAGATCATTTATTCTGGGATTGGAGTCTAGAGTCATTTTTGAGTGCCTTGAGACTTGCAGTCATCAGTGGCAGGTTCTCTCGCCATCGACAGTTTTGGGAATACATCAATGTCCCCTGATCGATGGATCGTCTCAAGTGTTCGACCCCAACACATTTATTCACACTTGTTAGTTTGCACTCAAGTACCTTGATTCCCATTTTCATTATCGGTGGGTGATCTTGCATCTATTAACGGTATACATCAATGACCGGTAATCAGACGATGGACTACTATGTTCGACCTCGACATCTCTATTCGCATAGTAGGACATGTACTCGTAGCGGTTTGTGTAGAAGACCTTCCAGATTGGTGGCATCTCTTATATGCTACCTCCTTGATCGTGCCAGTGTTCATGAGATTTCAGCTCTCGTGACTTGTTCCAGTGTATGTCAGACATTTCCAGCCACTATGGAGATCTTGATCTATTGTATATCTTCAGCCTTGTGAAGATCATGGTCCTTTGTATATCTTCATCATGGAGATTCTGATATATGTATATTGTACGTGGCGATGACCACATATGTTGTATCATGTATCGTGCCTATTCATGGCCATTGTACTCTTATGTATCTGGGACTGCTAGATGTATTTGCAGATTATATGCAGAGTTGTATTATGGTATTATGCTGATTGGGTGGCTGGTCTTCCATTTGGGTACCTTCATCACTTCCTTCCTGGGATGGACTTATAATGTATTTCGGCCATCGTATATCCCCTCTGATCTCATACATTAGGGGGCATCTGTTATAGTGGATTTCACCACACTAGGTGAATCACACATTGTATGGCCTTCCCTTGTCCCGCTGCAGACTCATTAGCCCCTTTGGACAACTTTATATCTTTTTATGTTACCTTGATCATCCCTAAAAACATTAGAATATTGATATACGTGGATTTTCCCTCGATATCCGCGTACATACGCGGATATTTCCCCTATAGTCGCGTACATCGGGATGTGTACATAAATCCAAATCCTTTTGGATTGTTCCTTGACTTGGATCTGACTCATATGACTCCTGGCCTTCCATATTCCTTGAGATCGCACGGATTCGACCCTTCAGTATCCCTTTGAAGAACTATATAAGGAACCCATTGGTACATTGAAAGCATGAGAGAACTTTGAGAGTAACAAAACTATAGTCCATTGTTGCCAAGATCTATGCTTGAGTCTGCATCCCTTTGTCCCTTGGAGCACTGTTGTGTTCTTCCCAAGCTTGCCTTACACTAGTAAGCTTGCTATCGAAGTGATGGAGGATTGAGGTGGTGGAGGCATAAATGGGGGATTCAGTTTCTCCGATTCGCAGACGTGCCGTCAGAGGTTGTCACTTGTAATCTCTGATTCTTATTAATAGAAATATCTTTTCCTGTCCAGTAATGTGTATTTGAATGAATATTGTTTCCATTGGAATATGTCAAATGCTTTTACATTATTGATTATATATGCTAGAATAGATCTAACACCATGAAATATAGTATGCTTGTATTGTTTACTTGTTGTTGAGGACGTGCTATAATAATTCAAGCTGAAGATTGGAAAGCTCAACGGGGATCTACTACAACCGTCCGGAATAAGGGATGAGGTTCGATCCTTTAGTGTTAGATTGTTTATTTCTATTGCATATTGGGAAAGATTGATTTCTGGAGTCTAGCTGTCTGTTGTGGTACCCCAAGCCATAGGAATTTCTCTCCGTAACATGGTCTGAATGGTTCAGATCCAAAACAAATAGTTCATGACAGGGTTGGAATACTTTTACTAGAAGCTATAAACAACTGGAATGAAATATTTTATGGAGTGATGTGGTTCTTCTCTTATGACAAAAGGTCTCCAAGGGAATACATGCATAAAAACATCAAATATACTAGAACATCTTCCATAGATCTATGTCAGTGATTAAGGAATATGAAAAATAACATGCAAGATTATAACATAACAAGTATATGGGAAAGGAACCAACTTTGCATTAATAAAATTAAGAAAGAGTTTACAACCTATGCCTTAGTGGTGATATTCTCTTTCACAAAACAAACATCTTGTCCCCAATAGCTCCAACTTGCTCTCTCAAGCTCACTTAACTGATAAAGGCTGGAATGTCAAAGCAACAACATAAATTTACTCTCCCCTCAATCATGGAGAATGAGTCTGCTTTTATAGGCTCGGAATGGATAAAGATGGTTGATAAATTGCTGGGTGAGGTGGCTAGGAGATCCTACAAGGATGGATCCCGAGGCCAACTGACCTTAGTGATTAGGGATAAGGGTGTCACAAAGGATTCTTTCAAGAAGCTTCATGAGAACCTATCTTTTGCACTTTTTACCAAGGGCACCGCTTCTTGTTCACCATGACATAGTGGTTTTAGGAAGAACTGTGCATTTCTTAAAGGGTAAAGGCGATGCCACCGCTTACTGCCAAAATAGTACAGGTGTTGTTGAAGAAGGTACCTCTTTTTGACTAAAGGGTAGAAGTGGTTCTATATTTTCATATACAAATTTGATGTATGGACCAATGTTCTAACTTCACAATTTGGGATTGAGGGAAACACTAAAGTTTGGGATCTTATCACATACTGATGACAAGATTTAGGTATAACATAATGCCCCCTAAAGCATGAGGCTAGAGGGATACGATAGGCAAGAGATTTGAAAGAGCAAGTTATCACTTCGAGGAAAGAATTAGCTTGATCAGAGATCATCAACCAGGCATCTGCAATACATCAATACTTTTGACTCATGAGAAAATGTGTCTTCATCATGGATGCATACCAATACAAGGCAGATCCATGAGAGAGATAAACAAACATGGATACTAGAATATAGCGTATATCCATGTGATAGAAGACTCAAACTTGGACATAACTACCAGATATACAATGTAGATCTATGTCATAGGGACGCAAATTTGAGCATAGCCACGACCATACAAATGTGCATCCATGCTCGCACTTCATACAATATACTCCATCGCAACCTGGGGAGAAAGCTATGAGTGCTTTCCAATAGACACCCAGGGTCTTTGTCTCGTCTTGCATAAAGTACAATTCTATCCATGTGATTACAACGATCTAAAGTCGAACTTAATAGAAACCACTTGATTACCGGTCAATCATGTGAATCATTAAAAAGTGCGAGGGAGATAACCATTAATGTTAATGATTCCTAAGATACTCTAGTACAATCTACTAAGTGTGAATAGATGTTTTGATGTCGAACACTCAGTCGAATATCTTGATAAAAGGTCAATGATGTGAACCTATGTCGAGAGCGAGAGAATATGTCATTGAGGCCTATAGATCTCAAGGTACTAAACTTGTTTCTAAGACTAATTCTTGGATGATGAGCTGATGTCAACATGAATAGGCTCATCAAAGGAGTGCCATGATGAATCCCACATCAATGACATGAAACTCAGAACAAGGTTTTGGAATGTTCTAGATAATGTAACCATCGGATTGACTCAAAAGTACTGACACAAAGGTTGTTTAAACTGCAGAGGTAATCTTCTAACTTCCCTTTTAACATCAGGCAGCATGACAAAATACTTGGCAGCATTGACTTGATGAGGTGGAACAAAATACGACATTGGACAATGCATTCTTTGAAAGGCTCAAAGGAGTGACATGACTGATGAAAGTGGATCGGCTCAGAGACAAGCTGATTTACCCAATTGACTGAATGAAATGTAGACAAGTGCCATGCTCAAAGGTGACAAAAAACTACCATTTTATTTGAAAAATGAATTGAGTCCCTTCCCTTAATTTCCCCATCATGATTGATGAGTTTCTCTTTTTTTCATTTTTATGAGTCTAAAGAGGGTAACAAACACTGATTGTAGCTTATCCGAAGACAAGTCCATTTTCATACGTTTTACAAACCTGAGAAAGGAGGGGCTCGTTCCCAAAAAAGGGTCTCTCAGTGTTTAGTTTAACAAGTCCAACGAAGACAAAAGAAGACTCCAAAGGGTCTTTTTTCGTATGATTTAGTCTCTAGGGCCCGAAAAATTGTAAAATAATACCCAAGAGAACTCTTCTAGTCATGATTGGCTGGAGTGTTCCTTTTTCATAAATAGTCCATCCGAACTGAAAAAGAGATAACCTATCGTCGGAGAGACGACTCTTCAAATACTTTTATGAGTATGAAGAAGACAAGCACTCGACAATATTTTCATATTTAAGGAGTCCGAAAAAGAGTTTAAAGGAGATTCCATTAGGTCTCTTTTCTCGATAAAGAGTTTTACGAGTCTGAAAAGAATCAGAAAAATACTTGGAACATTGATACTGGTTTTTGAGAGTGCGATTAAAGTATCGAAACAAACGCTCGAGGAATTTTTCCGTTTTGAAAAGTATGAAAAAGTCAAAAACGAACTTTCCCACAGACTTTACTACTTATTTTTGTCCCTACAAGACTTAAATGACCATTATTTTCCCAAAATATTTGAAAAAATGACTTTCATGAACGATATTAAAGCTTATTTCTATAAAAATGATTTTAAAACATAAAAAACCCTAAAAGTAGGCTATAAAGGTATAAGTAAATAGTAAAAAACAATTCATTTCACCATTTACCAACCTTGAAGATCATTTTGGGTAGTTTGGAGCCAAAACTTCAGCTGAAGATTACGGGAGCATCCACCGTCAGTTCCAAGTAACATCTAAACCCATCCTCTTTCCTTTTATGGTTTCCAATCTTTAATTTTCATGGTTTTTTGAGCTCATAGGCCAAACCTAAAATGGGAAATGCGAGAACCTCTCCTAGCCCTTATGGGAAAGGCGGTGCTCAATAGAAACCGCATTTCTTCATTTTTATATAGGCAGTGGAACCACTCTATCTTAACTGGATAGAGGAGATGTCGACCATGGGCTTCAAAAAACCAATGGGTCGACCAAAACAAAAAAAATTAAGCAATTTTAATGATGACAAATTCTTCTAAATGGATTTTAAATTGTTTTGGGCAGGTTTATTGGATCGAAAAGAGGTTATTTGGAAAGAGAGACAACAAGATGACGATGTTAGATTTTTATCATTCAAGCTAGCATTATGATCTTACGATATTTATATTAATCTTGCACATTGATCTAGGAACAAATAATCAATCTCATCAAGAAATATTCAACAAATAACTCAGAAATGGTGTTAATCGGAACCAGAATGGTTTCCTCTTTGTATATTCAATAAACAATGAATAGTTACAATAACAATGTCAAGCAATAGCTTGAATCAATGAGGAATTCAAATACCTAAGGAGGTCATTCAAAATCAATGAGTGAGTCTAGCTTAACTGACTATAAGCCATTGGTTCACACTCTGTTGACCACTTGACCAAAACCCTAATTGACTCACCAAACCCTAACTAAAGTCAGAGTGCAATAAATGACTGAATCTCAACTGAAGGAGATCAAACACATGTCATAGTCAGCCAACCATCAAGTTCTAGTGCTCAATGAATTCAATGAACCCTGATGAGGTTAATTGAGGCTGAACTGATCATTAGAAGTTGGTGGAGGCACCCCTATTGACTCCAATCATTAAATAATAATTAAATAATATATTCAATGAGAGGAGGTGCCTTAACTAACTGGTTGAACTGATTGTAACCACCAGTTAGCAATTAGGTGTATAAATATCACTCAGATCACCCCCGGAGTGCTCCAGTTAGCCTCCTTGACTGTAGGAGAAGGATAAGTTAGCCTCCTTGACTATAGGTAGGCATGGGTGTGACTGGATGATGTCAATTAATTCTCCACTGATGTCAATTAATGTTAATTATACTTAGGATAGTGGTTTAACTAGGCCAATTTGACCAAAAAGAGTGTGTATGGTGGTAAATGTCTCCAACACCCCCCCTTAAGCTATACTCAAGAAGAGTTAGAAAACATAAATGCATAAAAATGATAGGGCCCTGGAAACAAAGGCCATAGGTCACCCTGTACAATAAAGTAATTGCTTAATATAACCAAGGAAACGGGGGAAAACCTCATGGGAAAAATACCCCCCTCAAACTAAGCAGTAAATCAAGAATTGGTTCTTTTATGCAGAAACATCCTGCGACTATGCATGTGAAAATATGAATCCAAACTAAATTAATATGTCTGGAGGAATCTTCCACTTTGGAAGAAGAACAATGCACTCAACTGAATCAAAAATATAAACAGCTACACAGTGAAAACTGGACCCGTGTAGAGCGTCTGAAATCATCTGAAGAGAGAGAAAAGGTTCTTGAGGATTTGAACCATGTGTGGAACACTCAAGAAACTGATATGTTTCAGCCTTGAACATAAAACCATGAGTGGTAAAATCAGCCCCAATTTTTAGGAGCAAGTGTCCAAGCGGATGCAGAATGTCTTCCTCTTTACTAGTTCTGTGAGGAGATGAGCATGTGACCAAAGGTAGAGAAGCCCTGGGACTCTGGAGAGTGAATGCTTGAGCTCCATAATATGATATAGCTTCATAAATATCTAATTATTCACAAAATTAAATATCAGCAACCTCATAAGAGGAAACTAACACCAAATCCCCAGCAGCAAAATTGAAGAAGAACTGCGGTACTTGATTTTTCACACCGGAATTGGTGAGAGCAGCTACAAGCATGACTGAAAGCTCTTGGATTTTAAAATATGAACCAAATAATATCAGATCTAAATAATTTCACAACAGATCCCAAACTGTGAAATGAAATCAAATCCCCAGTAGCAGTTTCGAAGGAGACTTGAGGTACTTGTTTCTTCACACCGTTGATGAGAACACCTAAAAGCAGTACTGAAGGTTTATGAACCTAAAATTTTGAACCAAGAAATATCATATCAGATCCAATAAGGTTCATATCAGATCCAAAATTATGGTCAACCGAGACTCTGGATGCACAGTTGTCTTTTTCTTCAAAATTCTAAATTTTGGTGCGTGCGATCCTGTAGGATTTTACTGGAAGATCTAGATCATGGGGAGAGATTGTGTCACTCTTATAACCTAATATTTTCCAAAATATCCAATTTTTTACATATTTTCACACCAACAGCAACATTAGAGGGAGAAAAATCAAATTTCTCTTCACTTTCGGAAGCAATTACTGGTAAATTTTGCACAGAATTCAAAGCAAAATCACCGGTGAATGTTTGCATGGAAGTGCAGCAGTATTTTTCTTCAATATTAGAGATTTGAATGTCTTCTTCTATTTCAGCAATATGAGGAGATGAGATATCGGAGATCTCATGAACTTCCGGAGCATCAGGAGAAGGAGTCATTGCATGGAGACTTTCTTCATTTCGAATTGAATGTGTAGAAGATTTTGCTTCATCTTCAGCTTGAAAAACTTCATCAGAGAGAGTAGAGGCCGAGAATTTTGAGTAAAGAACTCTTGTGGTGCTGGATGTGATCTCCAAAGTGCTATTATGATCCCCATTGTGCTTGCCAAAGGTTCTGTCCGATTTTGTCTAGAGATCCTTTGGGTATTCAGCAGAACCAATAAGGTAGTGCAAGCTAGGAGAAAGGGCCAAACATATTGCTCCAAAAGCTCTGTCACCGTAATTTAACCAGTCATTCTCATTCTCATAATACTCTTTTCCAAGTCCAATAGGCACCTCATAGATACCTCGTCTCTTTAGAGATGCAACCATCTTCAACTTCCATTCTGAATAGCTTGTGAATGGGGTGAGAAGAGGGACTGGTGAGTACATTCGAAGTTGTACCTGTTAAAACTTGCAAATCACAACAAAAGGGCACCGTAAGGTCAAACATCCTGCACATTTTAGGCTTTCATCACACCCAACATATTCAATCAAGCAAGCTTGATCAACAAGTTCTTTACTTGGGGTATTAAGTGGTAAGTTTTGGCTTCTGGTGCAGTGCTAGATTTTTGAGCTATTGCTCAAATTTCATGCAGAAATCTATCAAAAAGCTTGTTTTTGAGAGATAGAGCTTCATCCCTCTGTGAGCTCTGATACCATATAAATCTTGCACATTGATCTAGGAACAAATAATCAATCTCACAAAGAAATAATCAACAAATAACTCAAAAATGGTGTTAATTGAAACCAGAATGGTTTCCTCTCTGTATATTCAATAAAAAATGAATAGTTACAATAACAATGTCAAGCAATAGCTTGAATCAATGAGGAATTTGAATACCTAAGGAGGTCATTCAAAATCAATGAGTGAGTCTGGCTTAACTGACTGTAAGCTATTGGTTCACACTATGTTAACCACTTGACCAAAACCCTAATTGAATCACCAAACCCTAACTGAAATTGAAGTGAAATAAATGACTAAATCTCAACTGAAGGAGATCAAACACATGTCATAGTAAGCCAACCATCAAGTTCTAGTGCTCAATGACTTCAATGAACCCCAATGAGGTTAACTTAGGCTGAACTAATCATTAGAAGTTGGTGGAGGCGCCTCTGTTGACTCCAGGTCATTAAATAATAATAAATAATCATTAAATAATATATTTAATGAGAGGAGGATCCTTAACTAACTGGTTGAACTAATTGTAACCACCAGTTAGCAATTAGGTGCATTAATATCACTTAGATCGCCCCCGGAGTGCTCCAGTTAGCCTCCTTGACTGTAGGAGAAGGCTAAGTTAGCCTCCTTGACTGCAGGTAGGCATGGGTGTGATTGGATGATGTCAATTAATGCTCCACTGATGTCAGTTAATGTCAATTATACTTAGGATAGTGGTTTAACTAGGCTAGTTTGACCAAAAAGAGTGTGTATGGTGGTAAATGTCTCCAACACTTTAACTAAGAGAATAACATGCACAGCAATAAAACACAAGAGACAAGAGACACAAAGGATTTTCCTGAGGGAAACTACTAAGGAGAAAACCCCACAACTTCCTCAGAGATAAAATCATCAGAAAAGTAAAACCCGAAAAACATAAAGATGATATCCCGGCAGCAGTAGTCTCTCTCTTTGATCCCATCAACTTCTCTCTCACTCATGTGCCCCAATGAGTGAGTGTGTGTGTGTGATAAATAGAGAGACTCATTCTCTATTTATATTCTTTTGTTCACTTGAAACCCACTACAACATGTCGGTCTTGTTTAACAATTACTTACTAGAGCCGACATCTCTAGGAGTGTCTAATAACCCTAGTGCCCCACAACTTGTGGGTACTTTGCCTCCTCCGACAAACAAGGAGGTTTATCCTTAACACAATGGTGGGGACTATTGCCCTAACTTACAATGACTCACCTAGGGTTGAATTCTCTAGGATAGTATAATAACCCTAGGGCCCCACATCTGCGGGGACTTTAACCCTTGACCAATAGGAGGGTTACCCACAATGACTTGACATGACTTGTTACATTATAGAAACTTCTCGGAATAAAAATCATGGTATAACATGAATCAATTACATTACAGACATATCCCAGAATAAACATCGTAGTACAATACATAAGATATACAAATCAATAAATTCTGAAGTTACAATTACATCAACACTCCCTCTTAACTAGGAAGGTATTCTCTTGACACAATTTATCAGCACAAGTCTTTTTATCTGTATCATCTCGATCATCATTTATTTCTCATCATCTTCATCTTTAATTCATCTTCATTTGGATCTGGATCATCACTCGATCTGGATCGTCATCACTAGATCTAGATCATCACTCGATCTGGATCATCATCACTAGATTTGGATATCACTCGATCTGGATCACCATCACTGGATCTGGATCATCACTCAATCTGGATCATCACTACTGGATCATCACTGCTGGATCATCATCATAGGTGCTATCTCATGATTCTTCTCATCACAGGAAGTTCTACAGAGCCATCCCTTTTTCATGCTGGTTGTAGGCCTAGCCTCCATGTAGGTCTTCTTCAATGCTTATATCTGACCCTAAGTCAGAATGGCCCACCCAACACTTACATCTGATCATGTAGGATCCAATCCTATAGTCATATCAGAAAGGTACGCCCAACACTCACATTTGAACATGTGGGAACACCTCCCACAACACTGTTAGAAAGGCCCAGCACTCACATCCATCAACCAATGTCAGAAAGGCTCAACACTTACACTTGGACATGCGAGGAACCAATCCTCCATGCCGAAAGGCTCTGCACTTACATCTGACAACCAAACATCTGAAAACCAATGTCAGAAAGGCTTAGCACTTATATTAGACCATGTAAGGAACCAATCCTTCATGCCGAAAGGGCTCTACACTTACATCTAACAACCAATGTTAGAAGGGCTCTATACTCACATCTGATCATGTAGGAACCAATCATACAACCAGCATGAAAAAGGAACCAATAATTGATCCCATAATCAACTGTACCCCTTAGGTACCTTACTGCATGCTTTGCAACCATCAGGTGAACATGTCTCAATGTGTTCACAGCAAATCAAATATCTAGTCTCGTATTTGTTAGGTGCATCAAGGACCTAATCCTCTGATGATACATCGTAGCATCAACCATCTCTGATGAAGCATCACTTAATAGCTTCATGTTTGATGCCATAGGTGTGGTCATGGCCTTGCATTCCATCATCCTGAACCTCTTCAGGATCTCTACTGCATACTTCCCTTGTCCAAGGAAGATTCCATCTGCATTTTTCCACACCTCCATGACTAGAAAATAGTGTATCGAAACATAACAGGAGCATCACTGGTCTTCCGCCTTCAACCTTGAAGCAAAGGTTGGAATCCACTGTACTCTCAGTAAAGCCTAGATTCATGAGTAATCTATCCATCATGTCGTACCATGTTGAACCTCAAGATATTTTGTAGTCACTCCCTCTGAAGTAGAGCATCATACTCCCTCTGTCTTTCGTACTCTATGCACTAAAACATTCTGTACCGAAGTGACAACTAGCTTCCTATGCTACTAATATTATATGTATCCAGCTAGTGTATAGGATTTCATCTTCAACCTTTTGGAAAAGGTTAAGATCTTCATCAAGCTCATCATGTATGTGTTTCAACTCCCACTAGCTGCAAATGTCTCTTCGTAGTCTATGCCTTCTTTTCATGAGAAGCCTCGTGCTACGGATCGTGCCTTGTATCCCACGATGTTTCCAATTACTACATGATGGAACTACGAACTTCCCTTCACATATTGATACTGCATACTAGACATCATTCTTCTTGAACTGGTCTTCCATTTCTTCTTGGTTACTTCTTCATAGCTAGAAGGTTCTGCATCAATGATGTCGATGCATTCGTCATATTATTCTTCATCTTGAACTGTCGTCACTTGTTCTTCGGAAAAAGTCTCATCCTTCTTTTCTTGTAGGTGAGTATGTATGCGATCTTTCCTACAAGTCAAATGCATTTGTATGATTAGAAACATTTCATAAGGAATATTCATACTGGCAAATTCTTATGCACAAATATATGATCATGCAACTACTTTGGCCAATACAACATTCATCCATATCTCACTGAAACTTTTCTACATGCCTTCCATCTCTACCAAGACAACATTGAGATTGTGCACTAATCCAATATGTTAGAAAATAGGTTTCATTCTAGATAAGTAGCAATGGAGAGTTGTATATAACCATGAGCTACTTACCCATCACATGCATATTAGTAGTAATTAATGCAAACATTATATCATGCATAATACATTAACTGAATATAAAAAAATGCATAACAAAACAATATCATGAAATGACAATTGAATACTTATCTTTATTTGTTTCATGGGTAGACTCCTTCTTGAGCCTTCAACTTCATCATAGTCTTCATTCATAATAGCATCGTTTCTTATCCAAATGCTAAGATGGATAAGGGGTTCTTCAAGAGTTGAGTTCTTCATATTCCTCATCGCTTGAGGGATCTTTTTTGGATGGTGAGAGCTTGATATTCAGTTGCTCCCATATTCTCTTCTCTTCTTATGAGACGAGCTTCTTCTTCTTCCCAGAGTCTGCTGAAATTAATCACATCCTTTTGGCACACATTCCTTGAATCAATGAATCCCATGATCCTTGGAGGCCATTCAAGGTGGCTATCATCATTTCTGAATTCTCCACTTCTTCTTTTACTGCTACAAGTTATTCTTTGATTTGAGAGACCCTTGTGAAGTATGACTGTATGGTCTCTGCATTCTAGATCTTCACTTTCTCCAACTATTTTCTCAAAGTCATATTCTGATATATGTTCTTCCCTTCAAATAGCTTGGTCAAGGAATCAAACATCTCTTTAGGATTATTTAGGGAAGACACTTGTGGTATAAGGTGATCCATGATTGAATCAACAATGATCTTCTTTGCCTTGACCAAGTTCTTCTGGTGTAAGGATTTTAGCCTCATCTCCCTCTAGAACTGGAACCTCTCCACTCATGCGGGTGTCCAATTCATTTTATTTAGAGAGATCATATACTTCTATGCTTGGAATTTGTTAACTTTACCAAGATTATCATCAAGCTGATGTGATAGATCACTTTGAAATGAGAACCTCAAATGAAAATAACAAAAGATTAGATCTTACAGATTTGAGGTGTCTGTCCTGGTTCCAGAGCTTGCTGATCTAGGGTTTGTCAAAGAAACCATAATTTTCAAAACTTGGAATCTTTAAGATATGATTTGATATAAATATATATCTCTTCAAATTGAGTTGTCCAATGTACTCCATTTCTGAAAACAGTGGAGGGAAGCTCCCGGAACAGGAAGCCCTAGTTTTTCAATTTCTCCTGCAGAAATTCCTGATACTGCTTCTATAGTATCTCCAAAAATACTACTCCTCTATGTCTAAAACTTCTCTCTAAGGTATCTTCGCCTGTTCCTATTTCAACACCATAGGTTTCATCAGAATTGGTTTCACCAATTGGGACTTATGATCATTTTCCCAAGGTGGCCTGTTACAAGACTATTCATAACAACGAAGTTGTACGGACTACCACGTGTCATTGTTTCATATTATAGGTCTAAAAATTGAACCATAGAATGCACAGTCCATGCCATTTTTGGAACATATTCATAAATTTCATTTGGACCTCTCTAGCCCAAGATATAGCAATTCTCCCCAGGTGTTATGTTTAGGGATGAATTCTGGAAGAGGTTGGAACCCTAACTTGGAGGGATCATATCTCCCATAATATAGCAAATCTGAGGCATGAAAAAATAACTGGAAGCATTGAATTGATGAGGCGGAACAAAATACGACATTGGACAATGCATTCTTTGAAAGTCTAAAAGGAGTGACATGACTCATGAAAGTCGATCGACTCAAAGACAAGTTGATTTACCCAATTGACTGAATGAAATGCAGACAAGTGCCATGCTCAAAGGTGACAAAAAAATGCCATTTTATTTGAAAAATGAATTGATTCCCTTCCCTTAATTTCCCCATCATGATTGATGAGTTTCTCTTTTTTTCGTTTTTACGAGTCCAAAGAGGGTAACAAACACTCATTGTAGCTTATCGGAAGACAAATCCATTCTCATATGTTTTACGAACCTGAGAAAGAAGGGGCTCGTTCCCAAAAAAAAGTCTCTTAGTGTTTAGTTTAATGAGTACAATGAAAGCTAACTCGGTATCATTCATGTTGAGAGAGTTTGAATGAAGAAAAAATAAGACTCCAAAGGGTCCTTTTTTCGTATGATTTAGTCTCTAGGGCCCGAAAAAGTGTAAAATAATACCCAAGAGAACTCCTCTAGTCATGATTGGCTGGAGAGTTCCTTTTTCATAAATAGTCCATTTGAACCGAAAAAGAGATAACCTATCATCAGAGAGACGACTCTTCAAATACGTTTACGAGTATGAAGAAGACAAGCACTCGACAATCTTTTCATATTGAAGGAGTCCAAAAAGAGTTTAAAGGAGACTCCAACAGGTCTATTTTCATGATAAAGAGTTTTACGAGTCTGAATAGAATAAAAAAAAGACTCAAAACATTGATACTTTTTTTTGAGAGCATGATCAAAGTATCGAAACAAACGCTCAAGGAATTTTTCCATTTTCAGAAGTTCGAAAAAGTAAAAAACGAACTTTCCCACATACTTTACGGCTTATTTTTGTCCCTGCAAGACTTAAATGACCATTAGTTTCCCAAATATTCAAAAAAATGACTTTCATGAATGATATTAAAGTGTATTTCTATAAAAATGATTTTAAAACATAAAAAACCCTAAAAATAGGCTATAAAAGTCTAAGTAAATAGTTAAAAACAATTCATTTCACCATTTTCCAACCTTGAAGAGCATTTTGGGTAGTTCGGAGCCAAAACATCAGCTGAAGATTACGGGAGCACCCACCGTCCATTTTTCACATTGTCAGTTCTAGGTAACATCTAAACCCATCCTCTTTCCTTTTATGGTATCCAATTTTTAATTTTCATGGTTTTTTGAGCTCATATGCCAAACCTAAAATGGGAAATGAGGGCACCTCTCCTAGCCCTTACTGGAAAGGTGTTGCTTGATAGAAACTGCATTTCTTCAATTTTACATAGGTGGTGGCACTGCTCTATCTTAACTGGACAGAGGAGGTGTCATCCGTGGGCTTCAAAAAACTACTGGGTCGGCCAAAACACAAAAATTTAAGCAATTTTAATGATGACAAATGCTTCTAAATGCCTTTAAATTTTTTTTGGGCAGGTTTATCGGATCGAAAAATGGTTATTTGGAAAGAGAGACAACAAGATGAAGATGATGTTGATGCCACAAGAGATGCGGGTTGTTTGGGTGCCCTACGAGGTTGTGGCATTCTGAAGTTCTTCTGGACCCCCCAACATGATTTCACATCCCCACTTGTTGGAATATATCCTACAAATGTGGAACTAGGAGTAACAATACTTTGAGGTAGGAACTCATGTTTTGACCATAGAGATGGAGGACATCTACTTCCTAATAGGGCTATCTATACCAGGGGACCCTATCTCTCTTACTAGTTCTCGAGGAGGGGACATGACTACTCAGGAGCTGATCAATCATCATTATCAGCCTGACACGAGAATGTCAGGTAAGAAGATTCCAATTAGGGAAGTGGTGGATATGCCACTTCATACTATTATGTTCATCATGTAGAGGTTGGATGGAAGCCAAGGACCTCATCAGGAATCCTAGGAAAATATTCTATATTCCCTGGAATTTATAGCACCTATGGTTTACAACTAGGAAGAAGCACTTCTTCCTGTATTCAAGGACCAGCTGACAAAATGTCGACAGGGAGAACTAAAGCAATTTGGTTTTGGGTCAATTTAGCCTGCTTATTATTTAAGAGGGTGCCTCTCATGAGACCCTAGGTGATTTTCACTGAGCTTAGGGATAGAGACCCATGCATGTTGAGGTGGTTTGAGATCATGGCTAGTACAGGTGGTGGCGGGGCCAAGGTGAAATTGAAGGCCACTTTCTTCCATTGCCTACGAGGCCAAATCCTCATGATAGAGGATTATGCCTATGTAGGGACAGATTTTAGAGGTAACCATGATCTACCACTACCACCTGGTGCTCAGTGGGGGGATATTGATAAGAAACAAAAACCCTAAAATGATGATAATGTTTTTATGTTTTTTATATTTTATGTTTTTTATGTGTAGTAACAAGACCTAATGTTTACATGCATATGTTGGTGGTGCATGGCCTGGAGGATCTTATCCTATGGATAGATGAGCTAGGGATCAATTTGTTCATAGGGGTGATGACCACCTTACTGAGTTGGAGGAGAAATTAGAGCAGATGACTCTTGACATTCCTAACGCGACGATAGATGACCTCCCCATGAGGTATCAGAGACATCCTACAGGAGTGCGAGGTCATTTCAACCGATTGCTTCATAGGGTAGCACAAGCTATCATGAGCATCACTAGATAGTGGACTACATGATGTACTACTGAAAGATGACTAGCTTCAGGATTTCTTGTATGATTTTGTATTTCCTGAAAGCCACAGTGCTTTAGACGAGGTCTCGTGACCACATTTTTTGTACAAAACACTTTATATATATATATATACAAACTTATTATTGATGTTTATATGTCTCAAATGGAAATCATATCTACATGAGTTTTATGTGTCATTTATAGTTTATTTTACAATGAACCATGTTTATTTTACAAGTTATGAATGGGAAATATACCAGACTAAGATGTAGTTTTCCAATAAATAAACGATTGTATCATATGATCTAGGGACATTCTTGTAAGTGATACACTAGAATGACCTCTCTAAACAATGCACTCTCCTAAATAAATGGAGGAGTATAGGGTTTCTAATGGTATAGACATGGTTTATAAGAAAAACCACTAATTGTCAATCCATAAACACTACCAAGTCGTGAATGTCTCGAGATGCAGCCTTTGTCAGTAGACCTATTATTGTCTGATACTTGGTGATGTTGTTGGTAGCAGGACCATTACAAATTTCCCATGAACTAATCAAGTCATGATCCAGAGAATAGATAACCCAAGAAGCTGAAGCAAGGTTCAGGTTATGATGGCATGCACCATCAATGAAGCCATAAAAAGCCAGCCGATCTGCATAACCAAAACATGGTATAAATAGTTTGGACACTAAACTCAACACCATACTAAATCAAGAAACAACAAAATGAAAGCCAATAAAATACATATATACAAGATACCATACAAAAATGATCTAAGCATAGTACCTCTTCAGGTACAACCCATTGCGAGGTTGCCCAAAGGGTATCCTATCATAATCCATGAGCTCATAAGATCCTTTCTCTAAAACTTTGCTGACGACAAAGGGACCATACCACATTGACCAAAACTTCCCTTTACCTAATTTATTGTGTCTCTGATTGTAGGATAGAACTAGGTCACCTTCATTTTAAACCTGAGGCTGAACAAATTTATCATACTGGGCCTTGACATGTTTCTTATGTGCCTCATTAGCTAGGGAGCCATCTCTTCAAGTTTCATCAAGATTAGTCAGGTATAGAAATATCTCTTCCTCGGTGGAAGTGTTTGGCAGAAGTTCTAGTGCAAGTTTTAGTGAGGGAATCTCGCATTGGATAGGAAGGACAGTTTCTAGTCCGTAAACTAACTGGAATAGTGTGAAACCAGTCATTGTTTTTACTGAATTCCTGTAAGCCTAAAGGGAGGAAAAGAGAGTTAGGTTCCAGTTGGAGTTATGATCTCTAACCATCCTCCACAACATGGTTTTTAAAACTTTGTTAATGGCCTCGACCTGACCATTAGCCCGCGGATAGTAAGCTATTGAGTTTTCATGGCGAAAACCCGACTTGGTACTCAACTCGATCATCATCTGATTCCAGAAATGTGATCCATGGTTAGTGACAATAGACTGTGGGACTCCAAACCTAGATATCACGTGATTAAATAAAAATAGTGTGGGCTATAGTCTTACCATCCTATGCATACGTAGGCAAATCCTTATCCCATTTTGTGAAATAATCGACGGCTACGACAATGTAACCATGCCTCTTGGCTGAGGTAGGCTTACAATGCATAACGTCAATCCCCATTTGGAAAAAGGGCCAACTACGATGACGGGGTGTAAAGGAGCAGGGTGGGTGCACTTTTTTGGATAGAAATGTTGGCAGGGTGGGAATTTCTTAACAGCCTCGTGACAGTATTTAAATATTGAAGGCTAGAAATAGCCAGCATGTAGGATTTTCTGGGCCATAGCCATCCCAGAAATATGACAGCCACACGCTCCAGAGTGGAAATCATTAAGGAATTGTTTATCCTCTTCATGTGTAAGGCATCGTCAGAGAATGGAATCGATACCACGTCTATACAATGTATCATTTAATATAAGGTAGTACTTCACGTGGTGACAGATACGGTGATAATCATCACAGGATTTATTGGGCTGAAACCTTTGAGTTTGGAGATAAATGATTAAATATCCATTCCATGGGTCTGTTGTGCTTATCAAGAACATGAATTCATCTAGAAATGAATCACTGGGCTCATTATCGATCAAAGCATAGGGAAGGTCATACATCATCTCTGCAAAGACCAAGGATTTCTTTGAAGTGGCCTTGGCAAACTCAAGGTCGAATTCTTGTAGGATGAAAATACAACGAGAATATTTTCCCCCTAGCACCTGATGAGTTAGGATGTAGTACATAGGGTTCTGATCTGGAAGTACCATGGTAGTGTGAAGCAGGATGTAATGACGAAATTTCTGAAAAGCAATGGCAGTAGCCAATTCTATCTTCTCCACACACATGTATCAGGTTTCAGGATGAATAAGATTCTTACTGGTGTAGTATATCACATGGTCCTGACCATTAGGATCTTCCTGCACTAAAACCATCCCAATGGTAGTAGTGGAGGTAGAAACATACAAGAAAAAGTACTTTGAATAATCCATGGGGTGTATCATGGGTGAATGAGTCAGATCATGCTTGAGATTATCAAAGGCTCGCTGGGCTTGGTCATCCTAGAAGAATGGAGTGTTGTTCTTCAGGAGACACATATAACCATGCGTTTTCTTAATGAAATTGCAAATGAAACAGCGAAGAAATTTTTCCTTCCCTTCCAAACTTTGGAGTTCAACAATATTTGTTAGGGTAGGTAGGGCTAATATACCAGCAATACTCAGTGGATCAATCTGGATGCCATCCTTAGAAACCACAAATCCAAGAAGGCGTCTCGTCTCAATGCAAAAAACACATTTGTGTGGAATGAGCCATATGTTATAATGAGGACATCTCAGAAAAATGTCTCTAATATGCCCAAGATTGTCTTCCCATTGTTGTGAATGAGCTGGGAGATCGACAAGGTATGGCTCCATGATGTTCTTAATGTCATGAAACGCATAGGACATAACACACTAGAATGTAGCTCTGATGTTTTTCAGGACAAAAGGTAACTTCATATAGGAAAAATTTCCCCACATACATATAAATTCCATTTTGTGTTGATTGATGGGAAATATCTCAATCTGATTATAGCCAAAAAATCTATCCATGAATGAGAAGATGACACTTCCAACACAGTTGTTGATAATATGATCAATATGCGGAGTCATAAAATTGTCTTTGGGACAAGCTTTATTTAGGTCTTGAAAATCGTTGTAGACTCTAATGGTACCCTGCTTTTTGTTCATAGGGACAATGTTAGATACCCATTCCATCAGGGGTATGGGATAAATAAATCATGCCTTTAGAAGTTTTTCTACTTTGGCTTTAATAGCCGCAACCTTCCAGGGATGGACTTGATGCAATTTCTTCCTGATAGGTTTTGTTGTGGGATAGGTTTTAATTTCATGAACCACAATAGACGGGTCTATCCCAGGAATTTCTTCATAAGTCCAGGAAAAAATATCTTGGAATTCTTTGAATAATGGTCTATATGCTTCAGTTTCTTTTGTTGATCAGTTCTTCCCTACGTGGACATGCTCAATGGTTCCAAGTTTGACTGCTATGTCAACTGGGGTTGTTTTAGTAATGCTTCATAGGTTTACTTCAGATTCCTTATTTTGCAACAATACAGGCATTTGTGGATGGGTGACAATATCAATACTGATAAGTGATTCAAGGTCAAAACCCACCAAAGTGGTGTTGGGAAGAAAAGAAGATCGATGATGATGATCTTCCCGAATGGGTTCACTCTCACTCATGATCTCCATGATGGACTCATCTGAAGGAAAAGTCTGTGTGAGATAATCTAGAGTGGGAAGGGAGGGTTCCAACTAATAAGGCAGGTGGTAAGGATTCGACACCATGAGATGAAGGTCATCAACATGGTCATTGGAAATGGATTTGATAGCATCATACATTGCTTCATGTGGGCCAAGCAAGGATGAATCAACAATTTCTTTTCCCTTGGTACTAAAGCCAGTTGTGGAAATCATATTTACTGTTGCCACTTCTGTACTAGGAGGGGCTAACAGAAACACACCCATGAGGGTGGAGTCTTTCAGCATATCTATCCCAATTGACTGATAAAGAGGAGGGGAATGACCTAGAATAGGGATGTTATTCGTCGTAGGGGTTGTAACATCCGACGTACAATAGTCAATTTGATCAATAGTCACAATACTCCCCATATGTGGAAATTGGAGAGTTCTAAATACTGTCAAAGCAACATCGGTCATAGCATAAAACCAATTCCTCCCCAATAGGATATTGTAATGTAACAGGGAATCAACCACTTCCACCTAAATGGAAACAGTCTTTCCCCCAAGCTAAACAAAAACTGATGGAAATAGACCATGGGGTTGGAAACCTCATCCATCAAAGGCTTTTAAGGTAGTGGGTGATTTCATAACCTCATGAGAACCAATGGCTCTCCAACTAGCCATAGACAAGACTGAGGTCGAAGCTCCTTCGTCCAGGATGGTCCGATGGTCATTTCTCTCAACTACTTTAGAAGCAATCTGAAATGTGAGTTGGTGAGGCAGTCTAGATTTATAGTTCTCTACATTGAAATGAATCAAGTTGGTATTATTTGGGTCTAATGTCCCCAAAGTTGTTAGCAAGTTTTTACGTTGCGTTGGACAACATTGGAGTACCTCCAGGGTGGACATCGCACAAGGTTCCTGAGCTAGGTCTTCAACAACATTATAGAATTGCGCAGCTCGAGCATTGGGATTGAAAACAGACTTCCTGAGGCTAGCCTTAGGTGGTCATAAAATTAAATCAAGATTATGTTTTTCGATCACGAGAGGGCCATTAGATGAACATGGGGGAGAACTAGTAGAAGGAAATTTGTCAGAAGAAGTATTTTCGTCCTTTTTCTATACTACCTTGTCATAAGATTGACTACGAGTACTTAAATTGATGGTCTCATAAGACATCATTCTGATTTATTCTGTGGAATTGGAGGTTATTTGATTAGACATGTGGTCTATCAGTTGCTGTTGAGAGGGAAAAGGATTACTAAGAACTATTGGTGTGGGGTTACTCTTCAAAAATTTATTGATCTTGTCACAACGAGGACATTCTTTTGTGAAGTGATCTCCGCCACACAGTAAGCAAGGATATTTGGATTTCCTATTCCCTTTATCATTCTCATTGTTCATTGGTTTCAAGTTCTCCTGTTGGTTCCCAGGTTTCTTGTTTTTACCTTTTCCCTTTTTCTTATTGTATGGTGCTTGTGAACTTTAAATAGAATTCACCTCGACGGAAACCGTAGGAGTTGAAGGATCAATGGTAGAAGCATTTGGTTGCTTGGTAGGTTTGGATATTGATGAGGGATGGAATGAACCAACCACCCCGTCAACAGGAGTTTCTACTGGTGGCTTAGTAGGATCTGTGCTAGGGAGAGGATCTTGCAGAATTAAGTCATACATCATTCCGGATTGGGAATAAACCAAATCCAAATACTGAGTGTGACTGATATCCTGCTCTTTAGTAAAAACACTTCCCATAGTCACATATCGAGAGATAGGAGGCCAAAATGACTTAGTGAACCAATCAGCTAGTACTTGGTCTGGGATGGGAGATTTAATGAGTCTTCTCTGCCTTCTCCACTCGTGGATATAGTCCGATATGTGCGTGGAGGTGTTCTGACGGAGTGACGTTAAAATATCCATACCTATTTCATAATGAATGGGTAGACGAAAGTGGGTAAGGAAAATAGTTTCCAGAGAGGTAAAGTCCACAAACAAATGTTGTGGAAGTTCATTGTACCACTTCACATCCATACCGGTCAATGTGCACTAGAAGAGCCTTAAATGAACAAAATCATCCATCGGGGAGTTTGAGGAACACCATAGATGGAAGGTCATAACATGGTGTTTGGGATCATCTCCCTATTTTCCATCAAATTTTGGAATGTCCAATGGCAACTTTACCAGAATCGCGGGCGAAGGGTTGTGTCGAATGGGATCATTTATCAATTTGAACAAATTAGGTAAATCCAAAGTTGCTAGGAAAGGTAACTGACGATTAGGTTCCACATACTGGTAGTATTGATAAGGCATGTATCCACCAGTAGGACCATATGTTTGACTAGTATACATGTTGTTGAAATGGATGATGAGATGATGAAATTCCTGAATATCCACTTAAATGGGGGTGACCTCCAAGGTTGAGACTACTAGGACCACCAGGACCACCAGGAGGAGGACCTTCAGGGCCATCAGGAGGAGGACTGACAAGACCACTAGGACCTATAGGAGGAGTACCACTAGGACCTCCATGACCTCTAGGAGGAGGATGACCATGACCTCCAGGCCCCCCAGGGGGAGGACCTCCATAAGGTGGTCCTTCTATGCCTCCAATAATATGAATAGGTATTCCTCCTATTGTTGGCATGTAAGACCAGTTGGGTTTCCCCCACTGTGTAAATGTATCCACTAGGTATGGAATTCTAGTGTATGACATTCCTGTAGAGGTAGGTTGATAACTCATATTCCCTACAGGTACTTTATTTGCTGGGTAACGATAACCCCATGAGGGTTGATTAACTGCAGGTTGTGCTGATAAGGGCTGACTTGAACTTAATCGAAGGTTTACTGTATTTGATGCAATTGTGGGAGGAACATATACTACGGATGGTCGAGCAATAGAGGTGTGTCTATTATTAGTAACAATTCTACTAACGGGTAATGTAGGTCACGTTGGGGGTTTCCACTGGAGATTAGAAGGTACTGATATAACTAGAATTGAAAGTTTCCCCCATCCATGGAAGACATGGGATGACTAGGAACAGACCTAACATTAGAAACTGTAGGATTGGAGGTTTGACCTGGATTTTGTGAACTCTCAAAGTGATCTAGAATAGGTTCAATAGGTCTCATGGAATTAGCAAGTGAACGGTATCCAGTGTAATGTCCCCCCCCCAAAAAAAATAAAAATTATTAGGCTAGTAAAAACTACCTATGGGGAACATTATTAAACTTGTAGAATATGACGTACACTGAATGTACCACTGTTTGGTTGTAAGTTTTTCTTATGTTCTATCATATTACTTTCAGTTATGAATATTGATGTATTTTACTTACAATGTGTTAATGCTTGTTTGCTAGATTATTCTTATGGTTATACATTATTGTGTATGTGTCATTACTTGTTTATATTCTTCATTCATTTCTACATAGTCTTGTTATTTATATGGTTCTAACATAACTTTGTTTTTGGAACTAAAGTGGGTGGAGTCGTGGGACTAGTTCTCCCATGACGGTTTGAGAGGTAAAGTGTCTACTCGTCTAGCAGGATTACTTAGTTTTTTTGAACTAAGGCACCTCTTGACTTGTTTAAGTGTAGGTGTACCTAGCGATGATAAACTTGTTACATAAAACTGAAGCTTGTTCATTAAAGCACCTACTGTTTATTATCAAGTATTTTCTGATCAATTATTCCCATCCCATCCTATTTGTATTTCATGTTTATTTTATTATAAGCATTAACATATCTTTTATTTTTATTGGTAGGTTATAATCTTGGTTAAAGATCAAACCTTGATTTTATACATAACAAATACTACCATGGAATATTTCATATGCCATGGTTCTAAGCTTAATGCTTAGGAAAATGGGAAAGCAATGGTTTAAGGCTTAACCTATGGTTATACGATACATAAGATACTTATGCATTAGGGATTGGCTTTAGGTTAGTGTATATATTGCATGGACTAAACATTATAATATACCTTGTATTAAGCATTGGGGTGGTGATTTATAACACATGGTTTGACATTATGCGATGGGTTTTAAGGCCTTGCACAGAATGGAGACCAATGATAATGAAACAATTGTAAACTATGGAGATGTGGATTTTGGGTTGATAATGGACACCAGGCTGGAGCCATTAATGCTTCTCAGGGTTTGGTGCAACCCAAGCTTAGGGGTTGGATCCACAAATGACTTGGTCATTTTTCTTGGCTTGGTAGTGGTTTGGTCTTGGCTCTGCACAGTGGATGGAGGCGACTCCATGGTTAACGAAGGTATGCTTCATTGATTTCTTGACAACGTTTGATGTTTGTTTCGTGGCTCACTCAGTTTCATACTTCTCATCCCTCGTCGTTTTGGTCGTTACAAGTGAGAGGGTTCGTGTGGAGTGGGATGGCTCAAAGCTTTGTTGTTAGTTTAGAGATGATGCCATAAGGTGCACGGTAATCCTTTTAGACAAGCCTGCACATGTCACCTCTCGGCCTTATGGGTAGGAATGGTTTATATCACGTTGCTGGTTGGGGATTTACTGTGGGATTTTGATTCGCCTTCGGTCATGTGTTTACAAGGTTTGGGTTTGTAAAATAATGGTGTTGTTAGCAGGGAATGGGGAACCTTGGGACTATTAACAGACTCTATGTTTTGTTTATGTAAATCATGTTTTGATTTGGGGCTTTAAGCCTGGGCAGCACCATTGCTTGCAATGGTGCCATAGCCCTTGGAATGACTATGTAAAATTCGATCGAAGACTTCAATGGTTACTGTGTAAATAAATCTATCCTGTGTTTTTTATATTGTGTTGTTATTTTTAAAGCTTGGATTAATGTGGCATTCGCCTTCATGGATGGTTTGTGTATAAATGATTATATTTATTTATTAGCTGTAATACTTGACAGCATATGGGTTGAGGTCATTCCGTGTATGGCATGACCACTACCCATGGTTGTTGTGATAGCTTGGATGGTTGTAATTCTTTACTGTTTCATTTATTAGTATGTAATGTGGAATGTGAAAGAGCTATGGGTGTAAACCCATGATGGCTATCATTGTTGTAGGTTGACTTGTTGACAGGAAAGATTGTTATCTATATGTTCAGTGTAGTTTATTTATAAGTCATGGCTTATGTAATTGTTGTGCATAGCTTAGTAAAGGTCTTACGACCTCCGGGTGATGATTTTTGTTTTAATTTAAAGCCCGTGTGTTTAGATTTGGGGCTGAGGTTGAGCTTACAGTGTGATTGCAATGTGAGGGTCTCATGACCTTGTTGTAGAGAATGTATTTTATTATTGTAGGCCGCATACACTCTGTGTATAGAGTAGCCATGATAAATGTAGAATTACTTTACATTATTCGAATGCTGGTCGTTGTTGATGTAATGAGTTGTTTTTTAAGGGTGGTTGCGATTTGGGGCTTAGGTGCCCACAGGATTCGATTCCTACCCTCTATTGTATATTTATTTGAATTGTGTATAAGTTTATGATATGGTTTATAAAATTGGTTATTGTGTATTTAATATTTACTGTGGATTTTGATACAAAGGGCATCATAAATTATGTAAGCGAAAAATTGCAAAGATAGTCTACAGGATTCGTTCTTGCAACCTTAATGTGATTACATGGTTTTAATTGTTTATATTATATTGTTCTTTGTTTGATTATTAAACGATGGATCTGAATTGATATTAGATGGGACTATTCGATTTATGGCATACAATTCCATTATGTAGATTTATAATATGAGGACTCTGGATTCTAGTTAGGAAAAATATACTTTTTTTTAGACCAATGAATGGTCACAACACTTAATTTGTTTATTTGCTTATGATGGAGTTATTTTAATGGAAAATATTTGGTAGTTAGCATGTAATTAAATATGCAGACCTTGAAAGGTATTTGTTGGTTTTATCTTGGATTTTAAATGGAATGTTTATAAATAGTGCTTTAGATATAGTTATGGAATTAGTAGATTAGATTTGTATTTGTATTTTATATTGGTTGATTTATATATTTATATATATGGTAGTTCAGCTGTAGATAATAGCTTAGGTTAATTAGGTTGTAAGCTTATACTTTTATATGTATATCTTATTTCTGAAATAGTCTATATAAATCTAAAACATGCCTCTACTGACAAATGGAATATATCAGTAGAGTTTATAAAAGCCAAAAAGAACAGATAGGTAATAGATCTGAAATAAAAATCTAGTTTGAATTTAACACAATTTCAACAGTAAAAATAATACAGGAAATCAAAACGAGGGTACAAATCCCTTGATAAATATTTATAAATATATTAAAATTTCAGAAGCAAACTGAGGAATAAACCCTGGATAAATCTAGTATAGAAACTAACTTACAACCTAGGGTTATAATTTAAAATGTAAACCCTAGAATATTTTAAACAGAGAACCAAGCATATAGGGTTAGGAATTTCAATGTAATCATTTACATAACATAGCCAACATTTATTCTAGGGAAATGGAATAGGTAGTATAGGGCTTCATACCTGAAAATTAAAGCTCTTTCAATGGATGAACCTACAAACTCAAATAACCAGCATTAACAATTCATAGATAGATCTGACCTCTGTATATATGACCAAATAACTTGAGAACTACTACGTTCCACCCAACCATGACTCATAACTGTTCCTGGTTTAATCTGGATCCCCCTGAGCTGGACTCCAACATGCAAGTAGCTTAGAGATCCTAAGGCATGGTTTCCTATCTGGTATATCAGGTCTGGATGAGTTCTCCTTTTTCCCTTCCAGGAAAATGTTCTCCAAGAATTCACTTGAGAGCAAAATAGGCAGAATAATGACTCCCCCAAGATAGATCAGAACCCCAAGCCTTTCCTTGGATTGAGTCTTTATACACATACTTTTCATTCAAAAGGACAATTAAATCAAGAAACCTCAATTTCTTGATTTAAACCTCTTTTAATTAATTTGGGTCATTTTTAATACTTTAACTTAGGAACTTTCAACTAGTTCCTAATTAGACATTTGTAGGTATTGTACTATTTATTATATTTAAATAATAATAAATGATTGATGGAGCTTTCTTTATTTCTTTCATCATTAATATTATTACTATATTTATTCTTTATACATACCATGTATAAAATACATAATAATATAACATTTGTTAACTTTTGTCTTTGGGCATCATATACCATGATCCCTAGACTTAATGACACTTCTTCATTAAGGTCATGTTGGCAGCCAGCAACAACCTCTTCATCTTATTAAGAAATGAAGAGAGATCAGCTCTCCATGTGATTTATCAATGGAAAATTATGAAAGAGCACCTTCAGAATCATTGATTCTGAAGGTACTCTCAATCAAAAGAAAGTGATATAATGATTCTAGAGCTGAAAGAAACTCGCTTATAAACTTGACCTTTAAAACAATTGCTAGCAGTCTCATAAATTTCATAAGTTTATTAAAATCATTAAAAGAAATTCATGTGGTTTAGGAGTTTGAAATAATGGGTTGAGAAGAAATTAATAAAATACATTTTGTGTTAAGTAGGGTATTATTAGTCCTAAAACTAGGAGTAACTTTCAAAGTTAATATCATATGTAATACCATACTACGAACTTTGTAAATATGAATAAATGTTGTTTACATAGGGAAGTTTTACTTATGTTTTATCATTCAAATATCCTATATAACGTTAGATATGTGTCGATAGGATGTTTGAAGGGTTTAAACTTAGTTCTGTACATACATAGCAGAGATATTAATCTAGTTATTTTATCAAAGCATTGTTAACATTAGAGTACGATTTTATTACCCTGCATACCACTACGTAACATGATAAAATAGGGATGATTGTGTGGATTAGCTGGCCATGCAATAAACCAAGTGTCAAATTGATAAGTGATCAACCATTTGGATCGATGAGCTGTTAAAAAACTTGGACTTCACCCCTTGATAAAGTCGACATTTGTATGCATGTGGTAATATCGTGTTGACAGTGTTAAATGCTAACAGTCATTTCAAATTACGCCGTTGTACATTTAATTATGAACCTCTGTCAATCATCAATGGTTGTAATGATGATTCTATCAGGATTCATATTGCTGAGTCGCCAATTTAAGTGGTGATCACTAATAGACATGGTTAAACGTAGGTAAACTGGCATAGGTCATGGTATAGTGTAATATTTATCACTGCTTGAATTCCGCTAAGCTGGCGGGTTCAGAGATTAGATTTCTGGTCAGATTTGAAGCATGTGAAGATTATCTATCATGTCGTGCGTATGGATACCTATTCCCTCTATTTTCACTTCCCCATTCGTTTCGCGACGAAGCCCAGAAAGTGCTGGAGAAACCATGTCTCCTCTGAATCGTTTTGAGATTTCAGGGTGTGAACTGATTGAAGCTAACCAGGAAGCTGCCAAGAGATTTGAGAAAATGGGATGGGCACATTTCTTTCGAATCTTTGATGGTCACCATGTGGAAATTACTAAAATGTTCGCTATGATTTTTAAAGATGACAGGGTGCGAATTGGGGGTTTCGAATTCGTTATCAACGAAGATAAAATTGCTGAAGCCACAAAACTTCCACAGGTTGGGGAATGTTGGTTTAAAGGCACGATGGTCAACAAGAAGAAGTGTTTGGCTTTATTATTGCCATTACCAGACAAAACGAAGCTGAGGATAGGCGTGCCTGTAAAATTCCTAAAGCCCGAATGGAGAGTTTACTATGAAATTTTAGTAAGGTACGTGACATGCTGTGGACGCTATTCCCATTTGCACTTGTATCATTTACGGTTGCTGTTAGCAGTTAAGGGTTGTAAACTTAATTTGCCCTTCTATATTTGGCAAAGTCTTAAGAAAATGTCACAATCTGTTAGGAATTTTAATAACCCTGACAGTAGTCTGTGTCATCATGGGTTGATTAAAATTCTACTGCAATTCCAATTATCTGCTAAAGGCGTGTCATGGGATAAATTTCTAGTTGACTGTAAATTGGGGCCAACACAGTACTGGCCTAATCCATCTCCATGAATTCGTAGAAGACGAAAGGCCATAGATCCTGAGGTTAATAGCTCAGAGGTTAAGGAGCCAGAGGTCGTAAATATGCCCAAAGATAATGAAATTAATGAAAATGCTGATAGGGTTTCAGTTCCTTGCGATTCTAGGGAAATGTTGGATAAACCCGAACCTGGTAAAAATGATGACAACCCTGTAAAACTAAAAGAAGGATTAACCGAAGATGAAATTGATAAACCTACTGAATGTGATAAAGAGTCTATGCATAAGCTGAACCATTTGGCTCAGGTTTGTTGTGACAAGGAAGGGTTGAACTATGAAAACTTATCATTTTCACGTAGAGTTACTAGAAGCATGCATAATCTTCATTCAACTCCAGGATATAGGTCCAATCAACAGACTTCCAAATCTATAGCTACTAAACCGACAGTCGTGAATATTGAGGATGATATTCCGATGCCTGTCCCTAACACAATGGATGTAGGGAATTCTGCTACTGCGCAGGGAAGTGATGTGCAATCAGGTGAGGTTGAGGGCAATCAACCAGAATTAAACGTTAACTCTGTTGATCTTGAACCATTGCACAATCAGCATTATGACAGTCCTCGTTCTCCTCGTGTAACTAAAGAGGACGAAACTCTGCAACAGGTGTTAGGTAATGTATATCAAGATAAAATCACTGAATTTAAAGGGAAGCTTAAACAGTGTCTATCCAGCACAGCCTTATTGGAGGAAGAAAACAAAACTTTCAGGAAAGAATTGCTAGAATGGATTGATAGATGGAAGAAGGCGAACATGAAGAAAAATCAACACAAGAAATCCAAGAAATCAATACTAAACACAAATCAGCTGCTACTGGAGTGAATTGAAAAACAAAATGTTGAAATTATCAGGCTGAAGGCTAAAATGGCCAAAGCTAGAAGAGTAGTCGCTCTTCATAATGAGGCTTAATAGTTTTTCTTTTCTCTTATGTCACAGCATAACAGGTAATGGTTACTTTGATTTTGCATGCCTGTAAAATCAGAGATTTAACAGGCATGCATTTATAATTTTTTAAATATTTCTGTTAGCTGTGTTAAACTCATTTTAATATGATGCGTTGATTGAATTTAATGCAGGAAGTCTCATCATCGCCTTTTTCTAGAAATACAGGACGTGGTTATACGATGGCATGGGGATATGGCTGATTTGTTACCAGGTGGAATTTTATCAATGGTCAAGAACTTTCTATGATACCTCGACTCAGGCCAGTCGATTTCTATTTCTAGTAATAGGTGTAATTAGATGCCCTTTTGGTTAGTAGTTCCTATAATGTAGCAAGCATCTTTTATTGCAAAAAAACCAACTCTTAGTAGTATATAAGTTATGAGTTTTGATGAACTTGAGAGAATGGAGTGGTGAAGAAAACTCACGTGAAATATATTTTGTTACTAGTACTACATCATACTCGAAGCTGAAGCTTTATATGAATGATACTGGACATCTGCAAATGATACTGTGACTGGTATTTCATTTTGGATTTATATATATATACATATATTTCAGTTTATTGTCTTCTGTTTATAAATGAACTCTGTGTGCTGTGACACATTGATGTTTAAATATTTTTCTCACTTTATCATCTCAAGTTAGTTGTTGAATAAATATTTCATTATGGTTTTGTTTATTAGTGTGTTCACTATAAACATCAGTTTTAATGATATACTTTTCTGTTTATTTCAAATTTCATTTGTATGTTAACGGTGAATTTTAAATAAGCACTATTTCAAATTCAAATGACTGTCTTGACAGTTAATTATTAATCAGTTTTGGAAGTTGAAATTGACTATGTGTTTATAGGGTAAATTTCATTTCTATTATTACATAGCACAGTAACTTTATTTATGATTTAAATCTGTTTGTTTAGATCATATTTCAGTTTTTCTGTTATTGATTAATAATTAATATAGTTTCAAATTTGCTCTCAGCTGAGATAGGGTTAAATAGGATAGATAGATCAATTAGTTTTGAATTTTACTTTATTATTTTTAATTAGCACTGTTAAATAATTTTGCATACTATACATAAGTTTTCATATTTAGAAAACTTCCCAAAAATCGAAGTCTTTCCTTAAGAAAGCAACCTTAGTATATTTTAGGTAATTAGGTAGGATAAATATTAGAATAGGTTAGATTTTGCTGGTTTTAAGTTCTCCTTAAGAGACAAACTAGCTGGTAGCAGGACCATAACCTGTGAGGTTTTGTTAATCCAAACACACCGGACGCTGCTCTAAGCTGATTGTGTGGACTAAACCTCCTTATTGGCTCTGATTCATAAAATCAGGCCAACAAATGGCACTAGAAGGAGGGCCGATCGGCAAGTAAGCCCTTTTGAGCTATTTCTTTTAAATTTTGATCTATTTTAAAAATGGCTCATATTACTGTTTTAGAACATGCTTTCAGCATGCATGGGCCTACTGGAGGTATTTCTGAAAGTGCAGTAAAACTCTTTCAAAGGTTAAGTTTTGATGGAGAAGGTAAAATGACTGCTTTGAAACATCTCACTGAATTTATAGATATTTGTAACCATTTTCGTATAGTATGTGAGAGTACGATTTGCAGGCTTTTTACTGTCACTTTCAAAAGAAGAATTCGAGGTTGGTTCGAAATGTTACCAGCTAAGTCCATTCATTCATGGAAACATTTCGTGGAGTTATTCATTGATGCACATGAGGATTATAATTATCAAGCGTTGAGGTATGAGATTGGAAATCTTCGCAAACAAGAAGGTGAATCTACTAGTACTTTCTTTTCAAGATTTATGTCAATGCATTTTCGATTTCATGAGAAAGATCAATTTTCTGCAGAAGAAATAACAGATTTATTTTTATCTCTTGATTCTCTTTCCACTTTATATGATCAAACAAATCATGATAAGCTTCAAATTAACGATATGCATGTTGATGGTTGCATCACTTCATCGGTTAATACTGATTCAAGGTCTAATTTTATTGATACAAATTCTAACACTAAAATCATTGAACATCAACAAATCTTAGGATCGTCTAATATACAATTTCAAGAACAAATGAATTTAAATTCAACACTTACATTAACAAGTCATTCTCTTGTTCAAACAATTGTAGTCGAAAAGGAATCGATAATTTTAGGACCTAAAACCTAATCTTTGAATGATCATTGCATAAATCATGATTTTGCATTTTCTTCTTCTCAAATTGAAAAAAATTATCTCATTCCTTCAAAAAATATATCAGCAAATCAAAATATGGATAATGATTTTCCTCTTGAATCAGTTAATCAATATTGTCCTTTGCAAACAGGAACATCTAATTCTCAACATTTGGAAATTTATCATGCTTTATACCCGGATCTATTTACTGATTATAGTTCAAGTCCAGATACTAAAACACTATGGTCAGTTCCTATGCAAAGTGATTTGTTGTATAAGAATGAGGAAAATATTTCTATTCAAGATATTGACGAGGAAAATAATCTTATAAATATTGCTCATGAATCTCATGCATACAAAAATATTGAAGAAGTTAAGTTAGAAGATAAAACCATTTCTTATAATGTTTTAAATTTTGGCAATACTAATCTTTTTAATTGTAAATTAATCGAATCGTCAAAACCT
>LPNX010802437.1:1775-55428 GCA_001517045.1 Pseudotsuga menziesii | reverse complement strand
TATATATTGTGTCTCAATATTGTGCTTTCGTGTGTTCATCTTTTGTATCTTGCCATCTTGGATTATCTATAGTTAAATTGCAAACTCCTAAGCAACTCATTCACTTTAACATCACAACACTAAGTAATCATCCTTAGTAACTTAATGGGGTCTACCCCCATTGGCTTCAGTAGGAGTTGAGCCTAAATGGAGGAGTCAAGAACAAGGTGACAGCCTTGACTCAAGACTTTCCCCCAAGGACACACTGAGTGGATTGAATATTTCTGCCACGTGACCCAGGTGTGTGAAAGGCGGCAACACAGACTCCGAGCATGAGCTGGTTGGGTACACAGAATCCAATTGGCTGGGTGATTCTATTGATTGGAAGTCTACTTCTGGATATGTCTTCATGATTGGTGGTGGCCCCATTTGCTGGTCTAGTAAAAAGCAGGCCTCCATAGCTTTGTCTTCAGTAGAGGCCGAGTATTGAGGGGTGGTGAATGCTTGTATCCGAGCTATTTGGTTGCAAGGCATTCTTTCAGAGTTTGATCTTGGTAGTACTTTGTCCATTGTCCTCTTTTGTGACAATCAAATTGCTATTAAGATATCCATAGATCTAGTTACCAGGAAGAGGACGAAGCATGTAGAGATACACATGCACTATATCAGGGAGCTAGTGCATGATAGGACCATCATTCTGCAATACTTCCCAACTAATGAGCAGATTGTAGACATCTTCACCAAGATAGTTTTAAAAAAGAAGTTCACTTACCTCTATTCAATGTTGGGGGTGAGTTCATCAGGGTGATCCAACTACTTTTAGTGTTCATCTTGAGGGGGGGGGGGGGGGCGCAGGGGTGAGTTTCCCACTGGGTTTTCTCTCTTTTCCTCACTTAGTTTGTTTTGAGCATTGTTTGAGTTTCATTATTGTACAGGGTGACCTATGGCCTCTGTTGTCGGGGCCCTAAAATTCTTATGCACTTTATGTTTTCTACTTCTCCTAAGTATAGCTTAAGGGGGGTTGTTGGAGACATTTACCACCATACACACTTATTTTGGTCTATTTGGACTAGTCAAACCACTATCCTAAGTTTTATTGACTTAATTGACATCATAGGAGCATTGTATGACATCGGCATGAGCACACCCATGCCTACCTTCAGTCAAGGATGCCAACTAAGCCTTCTCCTTCATTCGAGGAGGATAACTGGAGCACTCTAGGGGTGATCTGAGTGTCATAAATGCACTTAATTGATAAATTATGGTTACAATCAGTTAAATATAAGTGGTGAAGGTGCATCCTTTCATTATATTGATTATTTAATTAATATTTAATGAACTGGAGTCAACCAAGGCACCTCCAACCACCTCTGATGGCCATTTTGACTTCTGTTAACCTCATCGAGGTTCATTGGAGTTATTGATGTGCTACCACTTGTTGGTTGGCATGCAATGACATGTGTCTGAGATAATTTCAGTTAGACTCAGTCATTTATTGCACTCTGACTTTAGTTAGGACTCGGTTGAGTCAATTGTCACTTGATCAGTTGGTTAACTAGTGTGTTTACTATGGCTTACAGTGAGTTAAGATAAACCCATTCATTCAATTCGAATGACCTCCTTGGGAATTTGAATTTTCTAGCATGCATCTTGCATGATCATTGTATTGTATCATAATTCTTTCATTAGATTATACAGAGCTGCTACTTCCATTGCAACACCATTTTGCCAATTTTATGCATATTTGTCTGTATTCCTTATGAGACTGTGTTTTCAGTTCGTAGACCATTGTGATAAATTAATAGAAGCACCATATAGACAAACAAGGGTGCGATCGACACAAAAAATAATATTCCATTTGATGTGCAAAAGGAAAAATAAGTATTCCTAGATACCAAACATGAGTTCATCGACGAGAATCAAGCATCGACTTCTGTCGTTGTACCACGTCAAGGACCAATATTGGGCATGCCTCAAAGATTCGAGTAGTTACTTCAAAAGAAAGCAATAGAAAAATTTATTAAACTAAAACAAATATTTAAAAGTTGTTTATCATTACTAATAGACAAATATGTTGTAGCAGAATTCTCTTCTTTAATAGAAGAACTGCTAGTAGATGTGTGACCATAAAAGAGGGTTAACCATATCGGGAAAATATTGAAAACTGGTTGTGAATTGAGAATGATTTCCCAAATAGGATATTACCATGTGGACCATATTATTCTAGAATTGGGTTCTAATGTTAACATTCCTACTAGATAGACATGGGAAAGAATGGGAAATCCGATAGTAGTCTGGTCTCTTGTCTAGCTAAGATTAGCCAATCATTCGAAGGTTTTATCTATTGGTTGACTCACTCAGGTTCCTATTGAGAATTAAGTACTTCACACTTACACAGACTTTCAGGAGATCGAAATTGTTGATGATATGAATCTGTATCAGGCATTGCAAGGGATCGACTGGGCCATTGATAATCAAACTATTATAAATTTCAAGAAGAGGATATTAACATTTGAGCATGTAGAGCTTAGTTTTTTCGTGCCACTTGATCTTCTAGAAGGCCAAAGATATGTCAAGTAAGTAAATAATGAAGTAAAAGATGGATACTTGGACCATATATACAATATGGACGATTATGTGGATTCAATGCTCGATGAAAAACATAGTACTACACATCGGATTTAGGAGAAGCTTTAAAGAATTGGCATAACCGACTCCATGAAGTATTAATGTGAAAATCCACAAGAATTACAAAATTAGTGCGATGGGTAGGTACTGAGGTATGTGATCTTCCTACCTACAAAGATTTTCCTAACCTGGAATTTTTTTTTAGAGAATTTGAAGAGAAAATAACAGAACCTTAGCATTTGTTAGCTATGGACTTTGCATTAAAGGCTATACTTGCGAGATGGTGGGTGGCAAAAAAATAGATAAGTGTATGACCATGTTATGTTATTTTCCAGATAAAAAAATGTTGACAAAGGGAAGTGATCTAATGATTCCCCTCCCATAGAGGTGAATAACTCCACAAAATAAGACCTGTATGTGTACCTATCTTCTAGAAGTATCCATTTAGACTTAGATGCATGGCCAATTGATTTAGGTGCTCATTTTCATATGTCTCCTTGTAGGGAGTGTTTTTTCAAAATAGGAAAAGTATAATGGAGGTGATGCTCTCTTCTCTAGAACTTGGTTGTGACTTGGTTTTGGATCAACAATTCCTTTGGAAATTAGATCTAAATTTGGTTCTCCCTAGAACTTGCTTCCGACTTTGGTTCTAGCTCAATGATTCTCTCTAGGACTTGGCTCTGAATCTAGTTTTGGTGTAGTAGTTCCTCAATATTTTATTTAAATTTGTAATCCTCGTATTCTACTTTCAAATTATATAGATATATTCTTGCATGCATTAATATTTCATATACTACAAAAAATATTCATGGATATGCTTCTCAATAGAATTTTAGTGAATGTTTCCACCCATCAATAAAAAAAATACATGCATTCCTCAAACATTCCTTTTTTTGTTAAGAAATCATGAAAAATGGTCTTCATTAAGAATAAATTACACACTAACTCCTCATTATAAACATTGATTAATCCAAACAATTAGGTAATGGTATATTAATATTTACAATAGATTTTCCACTGCACAAACTACAAACCAGGTTTTTCTCATTTCTCCTCAGAAGACATAAGAATAACATATTAGTAAATTAGGTTGGCTAATGCATATATTACATGATGTTTTCATTTTTTTTTATATAATTATAAAACTATGGGAATAATGTGTACAATAAGAAGGAATAATAGCCAATAGAGAAGAGAATCTAAATGATAAAACTATGGGAAGATAGTTAACCAATCTTATAAAACTATGGCAAGAATGTGTACAAGAAGAAGGAAGAATAGCCAATAGAGAAGATAATCTAAATGATAATGAATATAAATCCCTAACTAATCACACTAAGATTGGGAGAAACAAAAGGAAGAATCAAGGATCACCTTCCAAAACCCTACCAGAATTCAAAAGGAATAAGAAACCTAGAAGGGATTATTCATCCTTTGAATGCTACTCATGTAATAACATGGGACACATTGCTAGAAATTGTCCTCTTAAGAAAGATACGTTCTTGAAGAAAACTCGAAGTACCATGCCCATGCAACTAAAAAAAATGAGCCGGATAAGGAATGGACCACAAAAAATGAAGACTCTAGTGAAGAGTATGTCCTAATTTTAACTCTCACAGGTTCAATCACTCATGGAAGTAACACTAGGCTTATAGACAGTGCTTCTTCCAAAAATATGTCAGGACATGAAGATTCACTCTCTTTTCTTACCCAAAAAGGATATTCACGCAAGGTACAACTTGGAGATGATTACCGATACCCCATCAAAGGAATGAGAGAAGCCTCATACAAATATTGTGAAGATGAAATAAATCTTATATGTTCTAGGGTTGAAGAAGAATCTTCTTTCTATCTCAGCTCTAGAGAAGAAAGGATTTAGAGTTGCCTTTTTAGATGGTGAAGTTCTTATGTGGATGGAAGGAAAAGAGAATAGATAATGCTATTGTAATTGGTTGTATCAAAGAAGGATGAATCTACAAATTGAAAGGGAACATAGATTCAACCCTTATAGCCAGTACCATCAGTCCATGTGAACTATGGCATAGAATACATGCTCATGTAAACTAAAAAGAATTGCCAATTGTGAACAAGGTTGTGATAGGTCTACCGTAGATCTAGACAAATCATAAAGGAGTATGTAAAGGATGTGCTCAAGGAAATAACACCAAGAATCCATTCCCAAGTAGTAAAAACAATGGAAAAGGGATCTTGGATATTGTACACTCAGATATGTTTGGACCGATGTCATCCACTTCCTTAAGCAGGTATTCATATTATTTTTTTTTATTGATGATTACTCTCGTAAGACTTGGACATATTTCTTGAAAGGAAAAGATGAAGTATTTGGAAAATTAAAGGAATTTAAGTCTCTTTTGGAAAATCTATCCGAAAAGAAGATCAAGACTTTGAGATTAGACAATGGAGGATAATTTACTTCAAATGAATAGATCCATCATGGAAGCAGTTAGAACAATGGTCCATGATCAATACATACCTATGCACTTATTGGCTGAAGCAACAAGAACTGCAGTCTATATCCAGAATAAAATATTTCACGGTCCTCTTGGAAACAAAACCCTAGAATAAATGTTCACTCATGAAAATACTGAAGTAAGCCACCTACAGATATTTAGTTATCCCATGTACTTACATGTTCCAAAGGAGAAGAGATCAAAATTGGACTCTTTGGGAAATAAGGGAATATTTGTTGTATATAATGAATAATAAAAAGCTTATAGAATCTATATTCCAGGATTCCGCCAGATCGATGTCAGTATAAATGTTACATTTGATGAATATGTAACCTTCACCAAATCCAGAAATATCTTTGCTGATGATTAACATGAAGAAGAGGAGGAGAATACTAGAACCACATAATTTACTAAACCACCAGTTAGAGACATTGAAGAAGATCCTATACAAGAATATCATGACCTAGGAGAACCCCAAGGACTCATGGAAACACCCAGGAGATGATCTCAACAAAATAAGACCAGCTTGGGATCGTGATATAATCAAAGAAGCAAAAAGATATGGTGCACCAAAAGGAAGCAAGAGACAAAAAATCTATTCAAACTATTTGGCATTAATGAAAAATATTATTGATGAAGAACCCACATGTTTTGAAGAAGCTTCAAATAATAAAGAATGGTTAAAGGCCAATATTGAAGAATACCAATAAATAATAAAGAATGATGTTTGGGATGTGGTGCCAAGACCAAAGGAAAGGTCAGTAGTTTCTTCAAAATGGATTTTCAAGACAAAGCATTCAACAGATGGAAGTATTGAACATTTTAAAGAAATATTTGTTGCAAAAGGATTTTCACAAAAGGAAGGACTTGATTATGAAGAAACCTTTGCACCAGTAGTAAGATATACTTATATCAGAACTATACTTGCCTTGGAAGCCAAGATGAAATGGAAGCTACGTCAAATGGATGTAAAAACAACTTTCCTAAATGGTGTGATAGAAGAAGAAGTATATATTAAAAAACCACCAGGATTTGAGACCCACGACAAGGAAACACATGTTTCCAGATTAAAGAAAACTCTATATGGGTTGAAAAAAGCACTCATAGCATGGTATGGAAGAATTGATGGATTCCTGATGAACTTGGGCTTTACGAAAAGTAAACTATATTCCAACATTTACTATAAGGTTGAGAATGATGAGATAATGATATTACTATTGTATGTAGATGATATATTTTTTACAGGAAAGGAGAACCTCATCAATGAATGTAAGAAGAAACTTACAGTGGAGTTTTAGATGAAAGAACTTGACAAAATGCATTATTTTCTTGGTCTTGAAGTATGCCAATTTCTAGATGATATTTTCCTAAACCAAGGAAAATACATAGTATATATTTTGAAGATATTTGGGATGATGGATTCCAAGGAAATTAACACTCTAATGGTGACAAACCTGAAGTTCCTGAATAATGATTCTCCAGAAATGGTAGATGCCACATTATACAAACATATTATTGGCCCATTGATGTATTTGACAAATACAAGACCAGATATATGTTTTGTTTTGAACACCTTGAGTCAGTATATGGTGGAGCCCCAACATGTTCATCTTATTGCATCAAACATGTGATGAGATACCTAAAAGGTACATTGGATTGTGGCCTCATATATGCACCCGACGGTGAGTTCAGATTGTGTAGCTATACTGATTTAGATTGGGAAGGAAGTGCTGAAGATAAAAAGAGCACTTCAGGATTTCATTTCAGTTTGGAATCAAGAGTGATCTCATAGATTAGCAGAAATAAAACCAGTTTTGCACTCAATACAACAAGGGTTGAGTACATTGCAGCATGTTCAGCTTGTAGTGAATAAATATGGCTTCACAAACTATTGGCGGGATTTTTTAATGTTGAGATAGATGCAACTTATATTTATTGTGACATCCAGAGCTGCATCAAGCTAACATAGAACCTGATGTTTCATGATAAGTCAAATAATATAGAGATAAAGTATCACTACATCCACGATATGGTGTAGAGAGGAGTTGTAAAGCTCCAGTATGTTCCTACAGAGGAACGAGTTGTTGATGTGTTGACTAAGCCTCCGTCTCATGTAAAGTTTGAACACTTTCAAGACAAGCTTGGTGTAGTCCAAAAGGACCTCCCTGGAAAGACAGAGTGATGATCAAATTATTATTGAGAATGATATGGTAATGGTATTCCAGTGCATAAAAGGCCAGTTGAGTTTATGAGTATGCTTATCAGGACCGACATTTATTTATAGATGAGTCTATCCTAGCATCTTATTACTAAGGGTGTTTATGGGGACAATAACACTGCAATGTTGAGAGTGATCCTAGAAATTACTAGCTAAGTATGGTCCTTCATATGACAATACTCTCATATGGTGACTGTTCCTGCATTAATTTGCGAATGAGATCTGTATTCATTTGTAGATGACAGTATCCTCTTTGAGGATAGTCTTGTGGACAAGAATAATCTATTATTGAGAGTGGTCCTACCACTTATCATCTTAGGATGGTCTTGCGAATGATAGTAATCTCATATGGTGAGTGGTCCTACATTCATTTGTAGCTAAAAATATCATCTTTGAAGATGGTCCCATGGACAAGAACACTCTCTTATTGAGAGTGGTCCTAGCACTTATTAGATAAGGATGGTCCTCCATACAATAGTACTCTCATATGTTGTGTGGTCCTACATTCATTTGCAGACGAGATTTGCATTCATTTGTAGACGATAGTATCCTCTTCGAGGATGGTCCTGCAAAAAAAAACACTATCTTATTAAAAGTGGTCCTAGCACTTACTGGATGAGGATGGTCCTGCAAATGATAGTACTCTCATATGTTAAGTGGTCCTACATTTAGTTGCAAATGAGATCTTGAATTCATTTGCAGATGACAGTATCTTTTTTGAGGATGGTCCTATAGACAAGAACACTCTCTTATTAAGACTGTTCGTAGAACTTACTGGTTAAGGATGGTCCTATGGATGATTCTACTCTCATATGGAGAGTGGCCCTGCATTCACTTGCAGACAAGTTCCTACATTAATTTTTAGATGATGAAGTTCCATCATTTAATTATTATGATGCTCAGTATTTTGCTATGGGATTTAGCTCAGTATTTGTATACTGATAGTGTAGGTGTTGCTCGAGATGATGGCAGAGATGATGATTCTCGATGGAAGAGATTATGATGCTTGAGGTGATGCCAAAGATGATGATGCTTGAGATTATGCAAGAGATGATGATGTTTGAGATGGTGCCATAGAAGATGATGTTATATTTTTAATGGTTATACCAGATATAAAATCATTTATCATAATAACACCATAACCATAAGCAAAGGATTATTGAAAGAAAGACAAATGTAGAAACACAAGAGAACACAAATATTTTCCTCAGGGAAAACACAAGGGATAAAACCCCACAAAATTTCCTCAGTATAGAATTCGACCAAGACAGTGTAAGACCCCAGCACCAAGAATAGTTTCTCATCTTCCACAATATGTTTTTTCTCTTTTTCTCTCTCCAGCGCAATACTTGAGTGTAGGATGTGTTATAATGAGATAGGCGCCTCACCTATTTATATTCATTAGGTGAGTGCCTCAACTAACTAACTAGGTCAGCTAGGTTCCCTAATTAGGGTCGACTTACCTTGGTAGACTCAAAATACATTTTATATAATACTTCTATGGGTACTATTTCCCTGACTTACAACGAAGGGTTTACCTCATGAATTTTACATGACTAATTACATCAAGGACATCTCTGAATGGAGCAATAACATCTTCAAAGGAGAATACAACAAAAGTACAATAGAATATCTTCCAAAGTTACAATACTTTTAACACTCCCTCTTAACTAGGAAGGTATTCTACATCAACAAAAACCATCATTACAACTGTACAACTGACTAGTGAATCTCTATATGTCATAGGAAGTTTTGGAACATCATCATACATCTTCATCATCGATCTCAGTTGGATCATCTTTTGCAATTTCAGTATGTAAATATTGAATCATCTTCTTGTATGTGTTGAATCATCTTATGTCAAAGTATAAGTACTAAATCATATTCTAGATCATCTTCTGTAGTATCAGTATGTGAATACTGAGTCATATTCTGTCATTTCAGTATATGAATACTCAATCATCTTCTGCCACATCAATATGTGAATATTGAATCATCTTCTGAACCTTCTTCTGTAACATCAATATGTGAATACTGGATCTTCTTAGGCCATATCAGTATGAGAATAATGAATCATCTTCTAAACCTTCTTCTGTAACATCAGTATGTGAATGCTGAATCTTCTTCTTGGCATATCAGTATGTGAATATTGAATCTTCTTCTGAATCATCTACTTTCCAGTATCATTGTGTAAACACTAAACCATCATTTGTAACATCAACATCTTCTGAATCATCTACTTGCTAACATTAGTGTGTAAGCGCTGAATGATCATCTTGTAACATCATCATCTAAACCATCATCATCTGCATCTTTAGTATGTGAATACTGAACAATCAACATCTATATCTCAAGTATGTGAATACCGAAAGCATCATCATCTGCATCTTCAGTATGGGAATATTGAAACATCATCATCTGTATCTTCAATATAGAAATACTGAATCATCATCATCTACATCTTCAGTATGTAAATACTGAAACAACATCTATATCTTCAGTATGGGAATATTGGAACATCATCATCTTTATCTTCAGTAATGAAACATCATCATCTGCATCAACAATTTATAAATACTGAAACAATCAACAATATCATTAGCATGTTAGTGCTAAAAACTAAATCATATGTAGTGCTATATCATCATCTACATTACCAGCACAGAGATGTTGGGGTAACATCATCACCGTCAACATAGAAATGTTGAAAAAACATCATCATCATCAACACAAAGTGTTGTGACTTCAACTAAATCAACATTAACAACACAGGGTGTTGGGACCACAATCATATCAGTAGCAACACAAGGTGTTGGGAGCACAACCATATCAAAATCATCAACATAATGTGTTGGGACCATAACCACATCATCATACAAATGTTGAAGCAACAACATCATCAATATTAGTATGGAACTACTGAAATTATCTCACCATCATAAGTATAGAAATACTGAAACTATCTAATCAACATCAATATAGAAATACTGAAAATGCTACATCAGTATAAGAATACTAAAACTATCAATCATCTCATCAATCAACAATCCAATATGAGAATATTGAACTTGCTAAATCAGTATAAGAACACTGAAACTTTCAATCAATCAACAATCATCAGTATGAGAATACTAAACTTGCTACATTAGTATAGGAATACTGAAACTATCTCAGCAATCATCTTAACAATCATTAGTGTGACAACACTGAGAACATCTCAACAATCACCAATCAACAGCGTAGAAACAATGAAACTATCTCAGTCAAACATCTCAACAATTAGCATAACAATACTGAAGCACACATCTCATCAATTATCAGTATAGCAATACTACAGCAACCATATCAACAATAATCGGTACAACAATACTGAAACTATCATCAGTATAACAATACTGAATCAACCATCTCAACAATCAACGTATCAATGTTGAACCAATTATCTCAACATCCATCAATATAATGATACTAAGCTCATCAGTATAAAAATAGTGAACTACACATCTCGACATATCAATGCTGAACCAATCATCTCAACATCCATCAGTATAACAATACTGAGCTAAACAATCATCAGTATAATAATACTAAACTACACATATCATCATATCAATGTTGAACCAAGCATCTCAGCAGCCATCAGTATAACAATACTGAGATAAACAGTCATCAGTATAATAATACTGAACTACACATATCAATAGTATAGAAATATTGTAACAACCATCCTTCCCTCTAACTATCTCGAAGCAACATCACGCTGAGTTCTCTAGAAGATCCACCTAGTCATTTTGTCTAACTTACTAACCCTTTCAAGCCAACAAGCCTAGTTAGACAGATGGATCTTCCTTGGGACCAACAAGCCTTGTCCTAGCTTACAAACCCACTTGGGTTAAACTGATCTAGCCAGACATACTAATCACCCTAGGATCAATAGGCCTCATATGACTAACCCTTTCAGGCCAAAATATCGTAGCCAGACTTACCCTACTCTAGACCGAGCTACTCACCACTGCATCCTTCTTCCATCTATTGTCACTCCCTCTTTCGAGAGAGGTCCTTTCAGACTACACCAAGCATGTCTCAAAAGTATTCAAACTTTACACAAGCCAGAGGCTTATAAGTCAACACATCTGCCACTTGTTCCTTTGTAGGAACATACTTAAGCTTTACAGCTCCTTTCTACAACTTGTTCTTTAACATTCTCTTTGTGTACATTCACAACTACATTGTAAATTTACAAATTGCATCATTCTTATTTTGTGCATCTGTAACTCCATCACTCTTCTCTTGTACATTCGCAATGGTATCGTACATTCACAACTTGCATTCTTCTTCTTTTGTGCATCTATAACTGCATCATTCTTCTCTTGTACATTCACAATGGTATTGTACATTCGTAACTTGCATCATTCTTCTTTTGTGGGTGATTGCATACAATCCTTCCTACAAATAAAATACACTTGTATGATTAGAAACATTTCATAACATATACATAAAAAATATATGTCATATAGTCATGCAACTATTTTTGCTAATGCAACAATCATCTATATACAATAGCTTTCCATATGTCTTCCATCTTTCCAAGACATTATTTCATAAGTAGCAATCGAGCGGTGTACAACAACATAAGCCAGTTACCCATCACCTGCATATTAGTAGTATACTACAAATATACTTATATGCATAAAACATTTCTTGAATATAGAAACATATCTATGTACATATCTTGAACAACTAGTGTAACACCCCAGTTTCGACCCCGTTTGCATTAAATGTATATGATGTATATATTGCAATTAATCATGGTGTGGAGCTAAAGGTAAAATCCCCACCATTGATTTAGCATTTTATGTTTCGGCGATTAAAAATCATTGCCGATGGTATTTTGTGCTAGTCGGCACATTATAATTTTGGACATCATGTAAATATGCAATTTAATTAAAAACCCACAACCAGCTATGTCAATGCAACAAATAATGAGATGGGGGCATGATTTCGTAAGGATAAGGGGGGTGGATATTCAAACCTTTGGAGCCAATGGGTAAAATCCAAATGTCAAAGGGAGAACCCATCAAACTGTCAACTACCTTTCTTTTCTTATTCACCCAATCATGTATTACTATGATAAGTTGGTTGACTTGGTTATTGCATGGGATGGACAAGGTGTGACAGCCCAAATTCGAATTGGAGAAGCCATCAATTCTTAGGAAATGTGTTTTGACTCCTTGGTCAAGTAAAAACCCAAAAACATATGCCATTCTACCATGCTTTTGATGTTTTTCATGTTTTCCTCACCATTTTTCCTCTGCGTGAGCTCTCTTAGGTATTCAGAACTTCCTGTGGCTGAAACCATTCATGTTTCTAGTTGTTACCTCATTTTTCTAAGGCTAGGAAATCGTTTTTGGTGATTATCAGTGGCTGAGTTTCCTTCACCATGTTTTTACTGCATTTTCCCCATTGTTTCCAAGTTGGAAATCGTTTTCTGGAAATGCCCAATCAGGGGAAGAAGAGACCCACTATTTTGGGTGTTGTTGACTTTTTTTTGCCATTTTAGGGCCAAAACGTACCTGGAAATTGAATTGCTATTAGGGAACTGTTTTACCCATCCTATAAATTCATTTTTGTTTCCCAAACTGTTCTTCCTCAAACCCAAAAATCGTATTTTGTTATGGGTGCATCTTTTAGCTTTGACCTGAATTGAATTGGGAGTGGAAATGGGATTTTAGCTTGCTTGATAAACCTAGTGTGTGCAAGAGCCTCACAGACAAAGCTAGAGGGTTAGATTTCTTCTCTACATCCCTTGAATAGCATTGGAAGGGAATTCATGGCCTGAGGGACTTTGTAGCAGAGAAGGGGATGATTCCTTGTGTTGGGTGTGTGTTGATGTCTTAGAAGTCATGCTAGCTCTGGTCCAGGTGTCCTTAGCTCTTTAGTGATCCCACTAGCTTAGATTCATCTCCTGATATCCTGATAAATCCAACTTTGTTGGCTTGGCTATGTATTGTTGTGTATCCTTGGCTGTGTGTGAGCTTTCTAGTTTCCCCTTACTCCTTGTGGAATCATGCCCAACTCAGGGGTGGAAGTGTTTCTGAGAGATTCATGAGCACACTGGCCTATGGTTGGGTGGAATGTTGCAGCGATGTAGCTGGTTGCAGGACAAGCTTTCCTAAAGATAATTATTCTTGTGCTTAAGTCCTTGCAACTGTGTTTGTTTTATGAATCAATATGAACAAGTTAAATGCTATGAATGTGTTGAGTGAAATGTAAATGCTTCCATTGTATATTGAATATTTATGTATCTATGCTTTTTTTATTTGCACTGCATTTTATATTGTGTTCATGGGGCTAGATTTCCTGGGTACATAGTTAGCATGTTCAATTGCGTCCTCTTCATCAATTGGAGGGTCAGGGACGTGACACCTAGATATATTGGAAATGACAATTCAAATACTTATCTTTGTTTTTTTTTCTTTTTTCGGTAGACTCCATCTTGATCTCTGTCTTCTGGAGTCTCTTCCAATGTGTTCACCTTTGTCGTCTGATTCTGAGGACCTGTTCCTATCTTGCTTATGATCGAAAATACTGAACAAGTATTCTTACACCACATATCACATAGAATTGTGTCTGCGTTTCCTACCAGTGCATCCCTTCTTATCCAATGATGGAATGGATAAGAGTATAATCTTTATCTTCATCGGTATAATTCTTCTGGATCATATGCCTTATTACTTGAGGAATATTTACTTGATTTATTCTTAGCTGCAATATACTCATCCTTTTTTGCATTGAGAGAAACAATCTACTTTCTACAACATGTTGGAGTATGTACTACTACCAACTCAATCAAAGTCATCATACTTTTGTAGTACCCTTTAGGTACCACGCCATTTTCTCTGCATATTTTACTTGGATAAGTAAAATGTCTTTTGTATTTTATCATGCTTCTAATCTCAAGAATCATGTCAATATTCTCAAACTTTGAGATCTGGTGTAGTCACTCCCTCTTAGGTGGAGCACCATCCTCCCTCTACATCTGTATTAGGACATTGGGGTGACAGGTAATCTCCTCTGTTGTTAGTCTTCTTTGTATCCATCTATGTCACTAGCGTTAGAGGAAATTTGGGGTCCAAAATGGGCCTTATAAGAAAATGTGTCAACAATAAGTTCTTGTGAGTTGGAATTCAAGAACCAATAGAATTCCAATAAATTGAGTCAACCATAATGGTTGAATTGACATATTTGTCATAAAAGAAAACTACTTTCTTTGTTCGTATTTTTGACATATCTCCCTATGTTTTAACTCAAATTTCAAGCAGGGGAGCTTGTTGGATGTGAAATTTAATTCCACATCCAACGATTACCCACACTGCATACTTTTGAAAGACCATGATACACCAAAAACAAGAAATACCTGAAAAAACATGATGATGTCATCATCATCACATTTTTTCAGGTCTTTTTTGTTTTTGGGGTAACGGGGTCCATCAAAAGTATGCATTGTGGGTACTCATTGGATGTGGAATCAAATTCCACATCCAACGAGCTCTCCCAATCAAAATTTGAGTAAAAACACAAGGANTTTTTTCCTCCAAAATTAATAAATATTATTTTATTATTTTAACTATTATTTTATTATTTTCCTTAGGAGGCCCATTTTAGACCCCAAAATTCCTCTAATGATATCAAGATCCTTCATCTCAAACTTTGTTGCAAGTTTTCTCTTGTCCTTTATAGGAGTCTATATTCATCCTTGTAGTAAAGGTTGGGATCTCCATCACTCTAGTTGATCCTCAAGTTTCTCATGTGACTGTATGTGCTATCCTATGGGTGCCTATTTGAACTTGTACAAATCCTTCTGTGCATAGGTGGTTCTCTATAGAGAGGCCCAAACCATATAGGTTGTTTTATTTTATCTTCTACTTTGATTACACCAATTGTCTAGTGTAATATCTTCTACTAAAGAGGTGTGTCTAGTTCCTATAATCGACTCTCTCTATTGATAAAAACCATGAACCTTACTTCATATCTTTTGATAATTTGAGTGGCTATGTATTTGATCTTCTTCATTAAAATTCCCTTCATGTCTTGAGCTCATATCCAAACATCATTATGTATGATTGACTGGTACTTCTAGAACATATCATCCTTCTGCTCTTCCTTCTTGGGACATTCTTTCACAAAGTGTCCTTTCACATCAGAATTGAACTATTGAGTTGTGATATGTCCTTCTATTCTTAGCGGTAATGTTCTTCATTCTTGCTCTTTCTCTTCTTGGCCTGAGTTGTTAGGGCTTGATTCTTATCTCTTCTTTAATCAATCATACATTTCTCCATATGTGATCTTCCTACTAGAAAAAATCCTTTGGCTAAAATTGGAAGACCATTCAGAGTTGTAATTTATGCTTTTGCTTCTTTGACATTATCTTCAACAACTTCTAATTTCTCCTTGAGATGAGATCTTCTTGTGATGTAATCATTGAATTTTTTCTGACATTGCACCTTCACATTCTTGAGATGAGTTCTGAAGGTCCTATTTGTACATTTTGATAGGAAATATCCTTAGGGGTATTCAAGGATGATACATGTGAGATCCAATGGAGACGGAAATACTCATCTTTGTTTTGATTAGGTCTTTCTTTTTCTTTACTTTGACTTCATCTGTGTCTGGATCTACAGCTCTTTCTTTGACATAGTTACTCATGCTTCTTTAAGTATGGTAAGCACTCTATAATTCCATGCTTAGAATTTCTTGACTCTTTCAAGATTGTCCTCAAGCTTGGTACGGTTTGTCATTATAATAAAAATGAGAACCTCAAATTAAAATAGAGAGGATGAAACTTACCAGTGAGAATGCTTCAACTTGATGCTTTCCTTTTGGAAGAATACTTCTCATGGACCTAGGGTTTGATAGAGAAACCCTAATTTTTCAACTTAGGTATCTTTTAGATCTGATTGTATAGAAAGATGTGCCTCCTCAAGGAAAGCTGAGTAGTATACTTATTTGCCCAAAACTGTTGACATAACTACAAAATATCTGATGCCCTAGTTTTATCTGGTAGCAGCGTTAAGTCAAAAAATGAAATTTCACAAAATGAGAAAATTATTACATAGATATATGTACCTTCCTAGGGAGAATTTTATGGTCCTCCTTTTTCAACTGATTGGTGGAGGGAAGTTCCCAAAACAGGAATCCCTAGTTTTTCTCTAGTTTCTTCTGCAGAAATGACTGTTCTTGTTTATGTGATATCTCATAAATTACAATGCCTATGTGTCTGAAACTTATCACTAAGGTATCCTCGCCTATCCTCTTTCCATCACCGTGGGTTAGAGCAGAAATGGTTTCACCAATTTGGACTTATGTGAATTTTCTCAAGGTGACTTATTTAAATACTATTCATCATAGAGAACTTGTACATAATTCCATGTGTCACTCGTTCACCTTTGGGGTCTCAAAATTTTACCACATAAACTAAATTCTATTCCCTTTCTGAAACATCTTACGAAATTTCATTTGGACCTTCCTATCCCAAGATATAGCGATTCTCCCTAGGTCACCTGTTTAAGGCTGAATACTCGGAGAGGATGGAACCATGAATTGGAGGATTCATATCTCCTAGAATATAGTGAATATGAGGCTGAATTTACACAAGGTACATCATGAATTTATATTCATCCTGTAAAAGTTTCGAATCATGATCCTTCTCCAGTATTGCGATATAACGAAAGTCCCAAAATTACTAGTTTTGGTCTTTTAGGGTTTTCAAGCATGAAACCCTAATCTTCAATAGTTGTAGTTGGAGCACTATTTTGGTTGCACAAAGACTTATTTCAGGGTAGATATAATACCATGTTATATTTTTAATGCTTATACCATATCTAAAAACATTTATCATAATAACATCATAACCATAAGCAAAGGATCATTGAAAGAAAGAAAAATGCAGCAACACAAGAGAACACAAAGATTTTCCTCAGGGAAACCACAAGGGACGAAACCCTGTAAAAATTACTCAGTATAGAATTTGACCAAGACAGTGTAAAACCCAAGAAATAAGAATAGTTTCTCATCCTCCACAATATACTCTTTCTCTTTCTCTCTCTCCAACGCAATACTTGAGTGTAGGATGTGTTATAATGAGAGAGGCGCCTCACCTATTTATATTCATTAGGTAAGTGCCTCAACTAACTAACTAGGTTGGCTAGGTTCCCTAATTAGGGCTGACCTACCTTGGGAGACTCAAAATACATTTTATATAATACTTCTATGGGTACTATTTCCCCGACTTACAACAGAGGGTTTACCTCATGAATTTTACATGACCAATTACATCAAGGACATCTCTGAATGGAGGAATAACATCTCCAAAGGAGAATACAATAAAAGTATAATAGAATATCTTCCGAAGTTACAATACTTTTAATAGATGATGATTGAGATGACATAAGAGAAGATGATTGAGATGACATAAGAGATGATGATGCTTGATGCAGAGTTGATGATGCCATAGATGATGATGCTCAAGATGATGCCATAGATGATTATGCTTGAGATGATGTCAGAGATGATGATGCTCAATGGAAAAGATGATTATGCTTGAGATGATGCTAGAGATGATGATTCTAAAGATGATGCTATATATGATGATGCTCGATATGATAGAGATGTCTTTGATGACAATGCACCATGAATGATGATGATGCAGTTGTGAAAACTTCCTATGACATATAGATTCAACAGTTAGTTGTGCATATGTATTGTTGTAGAATACCTTCCTTTTTAAGAGGGAGTGTTAAAGAAAAGTATCTGTAAAATATATTCTTATTTGTATTATTATTGTTATTACCCATTATACAGATGTTGTTCCTCCAATTAGGGATTTCATTGATGTATTTGGTCATGTAAAGTATTGAGGTAAATTCTCCACTATAAGTCGGGTCAGTCGTACCCACAAAAGTATTATCAAAATGTATTTTTGAGACTCTCAAGAAATGTCAGCCCTGAAAGCAAGGAGAATTCATCCTTGTTGGGTTTTTAGGACTCTCAACTTATTAGTATAAATAGGAGAGGCTCCTCCCTGTGAAAACCCACCAACAAAGCCTCGTCGACTGGGGTTCTCACTCTGTCGACGCCCAACCAATGTGATCTCCTTGAGCACTGGCCCAAAGAGGTTTGAACCTGCTCGACAACACCCATAGAGCAAATGAAGTCTCACTCAAGATGTCAAGGGAGAGCTGTCGGAACCAAGTTTCCAGCAGTAAGAAGGAAGGACAAGGAATTAGCGACTCAACAACATAACCATTAGATTCTTCAGAGATAGTTAATCAGTATCGAAACATTCATCACAGATCTATCACCATAACTAACAGATTGCTAACAAATCACATCATTCACTTATTCATCGCAACAGTAACATTCATTGATATAACAGATTCAACAAACATCCATCATTGACATTGCAACACATAAAGAAAGGAAAGAAATAAGAGACAAGATCAATTTAGGGAAACATCTGTCATGTCATATTACTTATATGCAACAAATCCAAATCATACAACACTTATCCACAGTAGGAGACTAATCATAACCCAATATTCAAGAGTTGGTTAACACAGATAGAGCCAAAACTGATCAAGAACAAAATGAAGTGACAAGATCACAATCAGATAACAAAATGGATTGATTGGTTGACGTTTCACCTCAATGATGCTACTATGATCCCCTTACAATTGTAATTCTAGCTCTATATATAGGCTTGCACCTTTACATCCAAGGTCCACTTCTAACTAATTTCTAACAATCTAGTGACCTATATCCACAAAATGTGGTCAAACAGTATAAAATTACATAGGAAATTCCAAAAATGGTTATTCTTCCATCTATCACACTAATTCGGTCCTGCATGGTGTCACATGAGCTTGCACAGCCTCCACGGTGCTGCACAACTCACTTACCCAAATCCTTGCCAACATGCCCCTAAGATAGTCTTGTGGCTCATCCTTGAGCCACATCAGCTGGCCATGATGTCTTCCTAGATCATAAAAAGAAGAAAATGTCACATATGCATTGTCGACTCATAGTTCTTGTTGCAACTGCTTCCTTCACGTAAATTGCAGCGGATTTAGTCAAACTTATAGACTTATATCTAATCGATGAGGCCATCGTGCTCCAACTTTGATGAATACTACCTCATTCTCCATTTATTTTCACCCTTCACAAAGTGTTTGTTGACCTGGTTTGGAGCCTCGCATCTGACCACTTGTCCTTCCATGCAGGCTGGCTTAGGCCACATCTAGCCACTTGGTCCTTCCTTGCATTCAATCTCATCCCGCATCTTCCCACTTGGTCCTTCCAGGTTCATCTAGCAACATTGAAAGGACCTGGTTCCCTATTCCTGTAGACTTAGTCAAATGTAGCAAGAATTATAGTCCCCTCCAGATTCCTTATGTGTGTCTGAGTCGGCACCTCAGACCGACTAGGAGAAACATAGCCAAGGATGAATTCTCCAAAGACTTCTATCTCTGCCATACTAATCCACGTTATCACAACTTGTTCATCGATTTCTAGTGAGATAGTATTCTCACTCATAGGTTTCCCTGTGTCCGAGGAGGTCTGTATTGCCCCTTTGACCACCACTGTCTTACGCAGTAGAGCTTCCTTCACCCAAACTTCTTCTGTAACTCTGCTTAGTGTAGGACTTCCTAACGGGGTTCATACAGCTACCGATTCTCAGCTTATAATATCAACTTCGATTGAGCGGCCATTATGAGTCACTCAGATGCAACAATATGATGGGATCCTTCATGCGTGTGCTAAATACATCATCGATTCTTCCATCCTGTTAGTTAGATGTGCTATCATTAACTTATGACATCATCCATACCGCTGTTTCCTTATTTTGACATTTCTTGACTATATCGGCACTGCTCAGCATGCCATATGCAAATCAATCTCATCTTTTCCAAATACACCATGTCCATCATGACCAAATCCTACATTGATGACCCCAAATCCGCTTGCAATCTCATCTCACTAATGGTTGGATCAGTCATAATTTCGCGTTGCTTCATCAAGCACCACCAGCTAAATGCTTTAACTATTTGTATTGATTTGACCAACTCACATCCCTGCGGCTGTCACAGGTGGTCTCCCTCACAACACTACTGATTTCTATCCTTGCACAGCCTCTTCCTCTATGCTCTCCTTGCTTCTATCTACCTAGTCTAATGAATTTTTTTTACCCTTGCGCAGTGCCTCAAGCATTGTGCGGCTTGAGCCCCATCCTATAGGGCTTCAAATAACTACCATTCATAAGTTTCAGCAACACTGCACCATCTAATTGTTGTAATTGAACTACAACCCCAGAAGTAATTGAATGAACTAGATATGGGCCTAACCAGTGCATCTGTAACTTACCTGGATGTTTCATGAACTTATTGTCATATAGCAGCACCAAATCCCCCTGTGTAAACTACTTATTATTAATGTGGCTATAATGCCACGCCTTCTATCGATCCTTCTCGACGCATTGGTGGAAACTTGCGATAAAGCGGTCCTCTTCAAGCTGGATCAACTGTGCGATGAGCTCCTCTAGTGCTTCCACAATATCCATGCCAGTTGTGGCAACAATCCTCAGACGAGGAACAATGTACTCCATAGGCCTGACTGCCTCTTGCCCATATACCAATTTGAATAGTGTTTGTCACGTCAGCCTTTTACACATGGTACGATATGCCCACAGTACCGCTGGAATTTCAAATCCCAGTTGTCGCAATTAGCATTACATACCTTCGTAAGCACGGTTTCCAATATTTTGTTGAAGGCCTCGACAATCCCATTTGCATGTGGATGGTATGGCGTGCTTTTCTTAGGCTGCACATGCAACTCCTCGGTTAGTGCTCTCACCGTTCGGTTGATAAAGTGACTTCCCTGGTCACTCATCAAGATCCTGGGACATCCATACTATGTCACAATATTCTTGAATATGAACTTTGCTGTTGTCGCAACAGTGTAGTCCGCAATTGGCATAGACTCCACCCACCCTGTCAGATATTCAGTTGTTGTAATGATGTACCATGCATTAGTCCTCTTTCCTAGTGGATTAATTGGTCACACAAATTCCATAGCCCATTTATCAAAAGGTTGTAGATTTTCCTTTGGAACAAGCGGAATCTCATCTTGTTGTGATGGTTTGTCGACGCACTGCCAGACATCGCAGCTCTGCACATAATCTGCCGCATCATTACATAAAGTAGGCCACCATATCCCAATGTACAACACGTTACATGCAGTATCCCTTCCTCCATAGTGGCCTCCCATGATTCTTGCATGTGCTTCTACTAGAATAGGTCCTTGCTCATGTGGTAAGATGCACCGTCGCAAGATTTCATCTGGTCCAAGTTTGTATAATTTCCCAGCAATCAACTGGAAATCTAAATCCTTCACTACCAACTGCTTCTTCTGACTGGTCGACAGGTCCTCAGGGGCATCTCCAGTTGTGAAGAAATGAATGATTGGAGCATAATGGTCCTCTACGACCTTTACCCAAAATAGTTGCGCATCAGGAAATCCATCATCAATATTTGTAGGTTCTTCTCCTGTCTCAATGCAGTACAGATGATTAGGGCCAGCATTCAACCGTCCTGGCTTCACAATTATCTTAAAGTCAAATTCTTGAAAAAGTAATAGCCATCGACAGATATTCCCCCCAGCACAGGCTTATTGACTAGATATTGTAAAGCGGAGTGGTCCATGAAAATTTTGAAGTGACTACCCAACATATTGTGCCTAAACTTATACAGCACGTAAACCATGTCTAAGCCCTCTCTTTTAGTGGTTGTGTAATTTTTTTCACCAAAAGACAGTTTCCTACTTGCAAACGCAATAAGATGATCGAGGTCGCCCTCACCTGGTCGCACAAGTACTACAACCAGCGCAATAGAAGAGGCGTCGACATGGACATGGAACTCCTTGTTCCAATCGAGGAATACAATTATAGGCACTGCCACCATCTTGGCCTTCAATGTATCGAAGCTTCCTTGACACTCCTAATTCCACTCAAATGCAACAACATTCTTTAAAATATTTTCCATAGGAGTAGTAATCGCACCATATCCTTTGATGAACTTGCGGTAGTACCCCGTGTGTCCCAGTGTCGCATGAAGCATCTTCACATTTGTCGATGGTGATAGACTGAGGATAAGCGCGATCTTCGCAGGGTCGGCCAACAGACCTTTCTTGCACACTATGTTCCCTAACAACATCCCGAATGGCGCACAAAAAATGCACTTCTTTGAATTCAATACAATTTGATGCTATGGACACCTTTCCAGCATCAATCGCAAGTTTTCTAAATGATCCTTAACCAGACCATAAACTATCCAATCATCCATGTATACCTGCAGGAACTTCTGAATGAAATATTTGAACGTAGTGACAACCACCTAAGAAAATATCATTGGTGCATTCTTCAATCCAAAGGGCATGACTATATATTGAAAACAACTCCATTCAGTGACAAATGTGGTCTTATTTCAATCTTCCTTTGCGATTCGGATATGGTGATACCCTGAAAAGCCATCCATGAAGGAGTACATCTCCTGACCGCCTACCCCTTCAAGGAACTCATCTGTAAAGGGAGTTGGAAAAGGATCATGTAGGCAGGCATCATTCAACTTTCTCAGGTCGACACAAATGCAAACCTCTCCAGTCTTCTTATCCTGAACCACCATAGGGCTTATCCATTTCGATTCTTCGACAGGATCAATGATTCTAGTGTCCAACATCTGGTCGAGCTCATCCTTGACACATTATTTGTATCATGGGTTTTGTCGATATGGCCTTTGTTGCACCGGCTCTGCATTATCTCCCCTAGATCCCCTAATATCCATTTCATTTCTGAGAATCGTATCGAAAAGAGATCCTGGAACTCATGCATTTGATTTGTGATCTCTGTCGTTGTCTCATCGTTCCAATAGTCCCCAATATTAGCAAACTTTGGGTTCTCTTCTATCCCAATGTTAACTTTTCTGATATTCAGCAGCTGACCCATGGGGTTAGTTGGTATGTTTGGTGCTACAACATCATGACTTCCTTCTGATTCCAAAATATTGAAATTCCGCAACTCATCATCATCTTCAAGTTCACCAGATAGATTGTAACGTGTCATCATGGATTGCATATGACACTGTGCATGCGGATCTACAGGGTATGTGACCGGGACAACCTTCAATACTACATCGTGGATGAGTTGGAGTGCATTGTGGACATCTGGGTTAGCATCCTAGAAACTAAAAGTATGTGCAAAGAAAATTGACAGCTCTTCCTAGGTCATTATGGTTCTACGTAGTTCTTCTACTACATACCAGGATCTAGGCATCTCATCCAAAGTATGAACAAAATCATGGACCCACTCATCCTTGGGTCACGACACCCATAAGACTTGACATTCCATCAAATGCCTGGCGGGGTCATTATGCCCATCATAATTCCCAATGTGGTAGATCTCTGAGTCACCCAAGTGCACCATCATTAATCATCAACATTGTGCCCATTCATGGATTTTGTGCTTATGAGTCGCCCACTAGTGTGTTGGGGTGGCCTTCAATGCTTCTTCTAGCTCCAACAACCTCTGTGGTTCAAATAATTTTTCTTCAAATTCTTTGAGAAATCCAGACAACTCCGGTAGCCCATCGCAGATCGATAATTTGATAATCTTAGTCGAAACGTGATGTAGGGATTGTGTGACCAATCCACACTTTCTAAAAGACACCTCATGCAGCCAATTTTGCCAATTTTATGAAGCATCATCAGAATCAGAGGACGCAAAGCTAGTGCTGCACCATCCGAGTTCTTCATCGACGGTAGGGTAGATATAGTCTTCAGAGATATTGTATGAGTAATCCCATCCTCTACCAACCTCATCCTTGACGGGTTCAATATACTAGTGTCCTTCATGAGGGTCCATGGGAGCAATGACCCTGATATCTTGGTTTTCGAATGTCATAACCTGCTTGTTGAAATTGATAACTTCCATGCTATCATTGGCCCACCCAATCCCCAGTAATGCGGGATAAGAGCCTCCACCGTCAACTACTTAAATAACATCAAAATTAATATATGTCTTCATAGCTTCGACATTAACGACCAGGTTTGAGACATGGCCAATAGGCTGAACTTTTGCTTGATTTACTAGTCGCAGTTGCACAAGGGGCCATCCCAACGTTGGATTTTCCATCAGCTTCCAAGTCTGCTTGGCCAAAATATTCACATCTGACCCAAGATCCATAATAATTAAATTGACTTCATAGTCCCCAATATGGATGTTCATTCTCATCTCTTTTCCTATATTTTTCTTCTCGAGGGAATTTATTGCAAAATCCTTCAACATCTGATTCTGGTGGTACAACAACTTGTCAATCTCAATGAGAGCCTTGGGATCTCCAGCAAGTGAAAGAAATCTCTCAAAAAACTGCTGCAAGGTAACATGTTGTCACAATGGTCCTGCCTCTATGAATGGATCAAAAGCAGATGGCATTTCAACAACAGGTGACTTACCCGGATTTCTATCAATTGCATGCTTGGCATTAAAGAAGGTATCTTTCTCTGTCGCAATATCAAATGCTGCCTTTTTATTCCCAACAAACCAAACTTGTTGATGGAGTCAATCTTCTTCGGTCATCACACCTGCACGAGTGACGACAGTAATGTCGACAGCCTAGGATCTGGGTTCTTCTAGAATCGTCGCAACCGTTGGTCCTTGATTTTGGTTCTAAGCTTGGTTCAAGGATGGATTTTGATTTAGCACTAGGTTCATAGGATGATTTTGAGTCTGTAGCGGGATCTGAGTCTGATTCTGTAATGGCTGCTGGTTTTGTACTTGGTTTTGGTTTTGGAACTAGTTCTGCAACTGAGGGATGTTCTCAGCCTATAACTTCGCAATCAACTGAGGGTGATTTCAACATTATGCTTGCTTGCTGCACAGTATGTACATAGTGCATGAGGACACTCCCTTGGATAGTGCCTAAACATGCCACAAGTGTAAGACTGGATTGAATCTCGACCTCATCCTCCCCCTCGTCTGAAGCTTCCTCCTCGTCCCCTAAATCCTCCTCAGAATCCTCCTTGCCATTTGTACTTTGGTTGAGTTGATTGCTGATATTGTGGTTGGGCTAGCTGCTGCAGGGATTCGGTTGTTGTTGAACGTAGTGCGCTACTTGAACATACTACGGTTGTGGCTGAGTGATTGAAAATTGATTGTACTGTGGTCACAGTCCAAACTGTGGTTATGCTATAAATTGCGGCTGTGAATATGATGGAATAAACTGCATTTTCATAGGTGGTGTATACTGCACTTGGGATGTCAGCTGCACCATCTATGGATTTTACTGCTGGATCCCGTAGGGATCCTTCCCCTTCACAAATTATGAATCATATGTCTTCTCTTGAGACAAGTCATAAGCTTGACAATCTTTATCCTCGTTCCCCATTGAGTGACAAAATGTGCAATACAAACTTTCTGCCTTTGTAACCATCTTCTACATGTAGCTACAGTTTTCATTTCGATGCCCATATACCTGACAGATGTGACACCGTGGCACACCAGCGCAACTAAAGGGATTCGGTGCTCCTAAGAGAAAATAATTTCAGAAATTCGAATAGGTGTCCTTGGTGTGTTCGTCCACATGACACTATTTGCACCAAATGTCATCATGTTCTTCTTTTTCCTTCATGATATCTTGTAGTTGGAGTTTCAAATTTGCTAGTTTCTCTTGAATCTGGTTCATTCTGACTGCAGTCTCCCAAATAGGAGAACCTTCTAACTTCATCGCGATCTCTAGAGATTCACTCTATGTCCCAATCTTTTGTTGCTTTAACGGTTGTATGATGTGTGATACTAGTGTAGCGATGAACCACTCCTTATGATGAACATCCCTCATTTTGAAGTTGACTCGGGCCATCAACATCTTAAACCGTTGATCAAAATCCCAAACAGTTTCATTGGGAAACGAATTGATCTTCTTGAGTTTTATAATATACTGGGCCTTATATTTACATTTCTTAAATTCCTTAAATAGCCCTTCCCAAATCTCATTCAGTGTTTTGTCGTGGTCCCTTGAGGAACCTGCCTGAATCTCATGTACAGTCAAGCACATGACCCCTGAGGGTGGTCTCCAACTAGTGTTTCTTGATATGATTGTCCACAATCTGTCTGGCAGGCCAGACTGCTTCACACAAGAACCAGTACTGCTCTGGGTCATCAGTCCCATTTCAATGGAATATTGGCAGCTTCATCTCGTCGCCCACCATTCTAGGCCTTCTTCCTCCAAATGGTGCTCTACTACTATATTGTTGCTGGAATGTCGAACAAGTCGACATAGAATGTGCTTTTCTACCTATTGGTGGACTAGTGTGTGGAGGTGTGGACACATTACTGCTAGAATTTGAGCTTATCACTACCCTGGGCATAGCCCAAGTCTGGTCATCCTTGTAATAAATATAGGGTTGCTTTGTCTCATGTGGTTGTTCTTCACGACCTTGCTTTTCGATCACAGCAGGACCTTCCCCTGTCCTTTTCCTCTTCTCTTGTCGAAACCTTGCTCCTCCCCTTGTACAACTACTTGTTTCCTCGGTGACCCTCATAGTCTCATAAGGAATCATACCCATCTACCCTTTATCTTTCCACTTCCCACCCCCCTTTTGTCGCAGTATCCACGACCTCCGCACACCATATTTCCACTACTTGAGGTGCATCTTTAGAATACCCCTCTCGTAGAGAAGCATCTTAATATATAATTGCAGAGACAGCAGGAACCTACCTTGTGGTCCATTGAAGAACTCTCTTTCTACTTCATTGTATGACTTATTGGTATCGACTGCAAACTTAGTGATGTATCCTTCCATAATACTATCCAGCCATACTTTGAAATCTCGTGATGCCTTGTTGTCAGTTTCATGCAATTCCTGGATCAATTCAGGGGTCCAAGATGTCAACTCCCCTCCTTCATGGTTGTTCTTCTTATAAGTGAACCGCACTAGCCACTCATACAGTATGATAGGAAATTCACAGAAGAACCATTCATAGGAACCGCTGTGGATATATCTGGCCAGCTAATCGTTTGTCGACAACTTCGGATTCTAATTCTCTATTTCAGTAAACTCTCACAGCTTTAGGTCGAACCAATATTTGATCTTCGGTTTAGTTGGATGCCACAACATATCCTCCCTTTAGTTGCAATGAGGCCCCGGCAATGGAACCATTTGTTGGCTAGAACCCACCAATAAAGCCTCGTCAACAGGGGTTCTCACTCTGTCGACACCCAACCAGCGCGATCTCCCTGAGCACCAACACAAATAGGTTTGACCCTTCCTGGCAACACCTGAAGAGCGGATGAAGTCTCACTTGAGATTTCGAGGGAGAGATATCATAACCAAGTTTCCAGCAGTAAGAAGGAAGGAAAAGGCATCATTGACTCAACATCGTAGATAGTTAATCAACATCGTAGCATTCATCGCATAACTAATAGATTGCATCATTCACTTATTCATCGCAGCATTAACATTCATTCGTATAATAGATTCAAAAAACATCCATCATTGACATTACAACATATAAAGACAGGAAAGAAATAAGAGACAACAATTTAGGGAAACATCCTTCATGTCATATTACTTCTGCGCAATAGATCCAAATCATACAGTACTTCTCCATAGCAGGAGACTGATCACAACCCAAGATTCAAGAGATGGTCGACACAGACAAAGCCAAAACTACTCAAGAACAAAATGAAGCGACAAGATCATAATCAAATTGCAAAATGGATTGATCGATTGATATTTCACCTCAATGATGCTACTATGATCCCCTTACAACTGCAATTCTAACTCTATAGATAGGATTGCGCCTTTACATCCAAGGCCCACTTCTAACTAATTTCTAACAAACTAGTGACCTATATCCACAAAATGTGGTCAAATGGTACAAACTTGCATAAGAAATTCCAAAAATGGTTATTCTTCCAGCTATCACGCTAATTTGGTCCTGCACGGTGTTGCATGAACTTGCACAACCTTCGCAGTGCTACGCAACTCACTTACCCAAACCCTTGCAAACACTCCCTCATTTGGACAAGTGGAACACTCAAGTAGTTGCACTAGAGAGAGAAAAAACAATCCATCTGGAGGAGAGAAAGTAGTCTATTCTTGTTCTTTGGGTCTTACACTGTACTTGGTTGAAGTCTATATGGAGGAGGTTTTATTGGGTTTCTTCCCCATGAGGGTTTCCCAAGATAAATATTCATGTTCTCTTTTGTTCTAGTGTGCTTGTTATTATTTCATAGATACTCTTGTTTTGGTATAATAACTTTTAAAATATTAACAGATTCTAGTCGCAAGACGAGGAAAAGCCACAAATGAAGGAGATGCGATAAAATAGGAATAAATCAAGTCGAAAACCATAGTTTGAGTTAATTTTTGTAAATATATACTTAAACTAAAAGCTTGCTATTAGTAATAAAGCATGATTGTAATTCAGACCGATAGTGCCTATTTATAGTTGTAATGATATGTATTAAATTAGAAAGACAACCTATTGACTAAGAGTTGAGACTCGGTCAATGGTTAATTCAATAAGTGTAAAAGTAGAAAAGATTATAAAAGCATGGACCCAAGCTGTGTGCATGGAGGTTCATTGGTTCGTTTGAATAGTAAGATGATTGCTCCAAGCTGTGTGTCGATCGCTTGATGAGATTTTTCATTCAGACGAAAAAGAGAATAGAGAGAAAGAGACAGAGACAAGAAACATAGAGTATGATATGAGAGAAGAATATGTGAACTGTAAATAATATCAAAAGAAGAGTTTGCAAGCTGAGTGTGTAGACCAAAGGTGCTAAACCAATTCTCATTTGAGATTAAGAGCACCTTTGTGGTTTTTCTCGGATGGATTTCCACGTTAAACTATGTGTCTATGTTTATTTAATCTTTGTGTTTATGTCACATGTATATTTGTGTGGATAAACTGATATGAATATGTCGAGCTGATCTATTGTGAATAAATAGTGATATACATATATGTCGCACATCTAATTCTATGGTACGGTATAGAATATGAGTTCAATATTAAATGTTTTTATGGTATATACTATTATCTATGTCGACGGATCAATAGGTTATATTCTTGAATGAATGTACGAGACAACATTCTATTTCCTTGTTTAAATCGAGTGATTTAAAGAGGATATGATAGAGAAATTCCCCACCGAAACTATAGAAACCTGGTTCTATGGAAGTTCCCATAAGATATCTCGGGTGAGACTTCATCTTCGTCGCAGGTGTTGCCAATGAAGATCCCCTCAGTTGGGCTGATATATTGGGTTTTGTTGATGAACGACATTTTGAACCTGGGTCAACAAAAAGCACACGAACAAATGGTTCTGTTGTTGGGACCGTGAATCATTGAGGACGAGGAAATGTTTTGGCACCCGATGAAGCTAGAAATTTGAGATTGGGTTGATTATAAAGAACTAGAGTTTGCACAAGAAGAAAGTAAAGGACCATAGTTGATCCCGACAAAATGGTTGGAGTGATACCTTTACACATACATCCATGAAATTGTATTTAGCGAATTTCTCATTGTATTACATGAGTGGTTGTCGAATCTAGCGACCCAGAAGAAAAATTTTCAGGATGGAGAACCTACAGAGTAGAGTCCTCCATTGATACAACGATTGAAAGGAACTAACAATCCTATATCAAGGGATGTCGAATTCTAAGTTGATAGCATTTGGAGGGACATATCACAGAAATTTGAGTTGACACAGTAAAATCATGCAACGAAGTAGAAAGAGAAATTTTCCAAGGACCCCCAGGTCAATATCTAAAATCTTTGAAACTGTGGATTAAGATGTTGGTATGTGAAAATGCGATCCTGAGAATGGATTTCAATGATTAAATATTTGTGTGTGGAGAACCAGGGTAATGGCACAAGAAAGATTGCAAGCATAAAGGACAAGAATAAACTGAGATGTTTTATTTCATTAGTGAGACTGAGAGAGAAGGTGGGTACCTAAGGAGTGGAAGAAAATTTCAGTCGAAAAAGAGAAGAAGGATTGTGATCAAGAGAGGAAGTTGCAGTGTGACTGTGTTCTAACCTCCCTCTAAGTGCTTGATCTCTTTATCTTTAGATGCTCAAGATCCTAACTTGCTCAAGACCCTGGTTTGAGGGGACTATGAATTGGCACTACACCTCGATGAAGATTCTTGTGACAAGGAAGAGGAGTATTGAATGATATCTAAAGAAGAAGAAGAAGAATCACCATATCCATATCAAGATTACGACATATGTGCGATGCTGCATACATCACCTAAGGTAAGATATAGAAACACATCACCCAGTGGTTTTGTTAAGCATACTAATAGTGGAAATAGTTAAGGAAGATATGCTAGTTCAAGAGTACCAAGAGTACGCATAATGGCTAGAAATGATATAAAGTTACCGATATTTAATGGAAATGGGTTAGAGGACCCTGAGAAACATTTGTTGTTATGCAAAGTTGTATGGACTGTGTGATAGGTCCAAGATGAGGCCATAAAGAAAGATCATATGATCACGACCCTCATAGGTTGTGCGCTTGATTATTACATGAAGTTCTCTTGGTTCCAGTAGGAATCCCTCATAAAACATTAGATTAAATACAAATACGATTGATAGATGAATTCAAGAAACCAAAATCTGAGTGGCAGTGCATTATATAGTTGAAAGAGATTAAACAGTTTCCTAAGGAGTTTGTTTGTGACTTCACTTTGATGGCTAAATTAAGCTTTCAAATGTCGGGTGTCCAACACAAATAATGGAATTGAATTAGTTATCTTCAAATCCCCCATAATAAAAATTTGGTAGTAATTTTTTTGACGAAATATATATATTTGCACTAAAGAGATGCATTCTACAACCCACTAGGGAAGAGACGTGTAACACATGTCTTTTATAAAAAATAATAAAAAATTATTAAAAATAACATTTTGGCTTAAATTAAATTTAAATTATTTAGAATCACATATATATAAAGCAACATAAATTAGATAAAGGAAAAACATAAACATTGAATTACACATTTTCTCAATATTTCCACTCTAAAAAAGGATTTGCACCTTGAGATATTTTCTCAGTGCTTGGTAGATTCCCTTTTAGATGGATCTATGCTTGTGGTAGTAAATTTTGGCAGTAAAAGAAGTTGCTGAAGAGGTGCATTCTACAGCCCAATAGAGAAGAGATATGTAACTCTTTCCATGCTCATCCAAGAGTTGACATGTGTTATTTATAAAAAAAATAATACAATGTTATAAAAAATAACATGTGGACTTAAATTAAATTTAAATTATTTAGAATTGAGTATATATATATAACAACATAAATTAGATAAACTAAAATCATAAACACTGGATTACATATTTTCTCAACATTTCCACTCTAAAAAAGGTTTGCACTTTGAAAGATTTGATCCCTCTCAATGCTTGGTAAATCCCTTTTAAATGGATCTATGCTGATATAATTTTTCAATGAAAACAAAAACAAAAAAATTTCATTACCATACCTCTTTAATAATGGTTTTACGACCCCATGATGAAGTTTGGGGATCGAAGATGAGTTCCGAGGTAGGCCAATAATGTAAGTCTAGCTTCAAGGAAAGAACATGAGGTTTTCCATTCATCCCTATTGTCTTTACACGGACAAATTCCTCATCCTCCAAATCTTTTATTACATCTAAAAATGCTTCTAGATCGGGGGTTGGTTTTCCATTAACTTTCACTATCAACTGGCTTTGAGAAAGTCCATATCTATGAGCAGGACTGCCTTTAAATTGACGTGAAACATATACTCCAGGCCCTACTCCATGCCCTTCTTGTGGGAAAAATCCGAAGGAAGCAACTGCCAGGTGTGGTTTCTGCACAATACATCCACACCAATTGACGATGTGTGTAGTTCCAAACCCATCTCTTACATCAGTGCTCACAAGAAGCTCCATTTCCAAACCCCGTCGCAAAACTGTCATTCTTAAAATTCCTCCCTCACTTTGGCAAGCATTCTCGATATCCCGACAACTGGTAATTGGTTCCCCTTCTATGGCTAATAATATGTCCCCTTGCTTCAACCTATGTTCGGCTTGTGATCCAGCGAAACAAGTTTTTACCCGTAACAGTTGTCGTATAGCAAGATCCTTTCTGGCTAGCTTTTCAACCCAGTCTTGGGTTACTCCAAAGTTACGAGCGTTTGAAAGTAGCATTGAATCAAGTTCAACCTCTAAAAAACGGACAAGAGGCATGTGTTTCTTGAATCCATTTATAAGCAAATATGGTCCTTCACTGCCCTTTATGATCTTGTGTAACACTTCACTAATGTAATAAATTGGAATTCCTCTAGGGTAATGCTGTATTCTAGTGGTAGTATTGATTGCGAAGCTGCTCCATAATGCCTGAACCCTTCCACGTCCATCTGCAAGTACACCATGATAATTATTTCTCAAATCTGTATCCAATTCGATGACCTCCATGTTCATAGCTCTATAGAGGGGATAACTAAAGCGTTTACTATTAAGCACAGCAACTGGATTTGTGACAATGGACTCGCGTGATTCAGACTGTAATGTGTCAGTCAGCCCAATAATATATACGGCATCACCCTTATGAAGAGCAGGATCGGGAAGAAGAATAGCTGCACGTACAGCTTCAAATCCAGCTAGACCTAGTGCGGCAGGATCATACGCTACTAATGCATAATTGTGTACAGGATGCAGAAAAATAACCTCTCCAGGTATCTCCACTGGGCAGGCAGCAAATTCTAAGGTTACATCTGCTGCAAAAATGGGCACTGTAGTCTTATCAACTACAACTATACCCATGGTTTTAGAATGATAGATCACCAACCCTGTTCCAGCAAAACTGTAATTCTCCATAGCGTCAGTACAGGCAGATGGCGGTATAGAGGTGTTAACCCATACTAGTGTTGGCTCAATGAGCTTCTGAGCATTCGAAACAAATGTTTGGGAATCATCGCTTACATTGATTTCTAATGACTGCCCTGATGATACCAGCTGTTGGATTTCAGTATCTTTATGAGAAGAAGAAATTGAATTAGGACACATTGCAGGCATCCTTCTCCAGATTCCCCTGCTATCGTCTCGAATGTAGAGTTCAGACCCTGCAAACCACTCCTTCTTATCAACATTCACAATACCAGACCGAATTTGATGAGGATATTCAGGATCAACAAATTCTAAAGGAACCGCTGCCCCTCGATATAATTTGGACAGAATAGTTTCAAAATCTTCGACATTCGTCACTTCCTTCCCTCCTAGTTTTTTAATGATAGCATAGCGAGGAACACCTGCCCTTGACAACATATAGCCCGGTTTTGCAACATATGCAAGGCCACATTTCATCCCGAAATTCCTAGCCTGTTGGTAGGATAGAGGATGAATCACGCCATCACATACTTGCAAGAAATAATCAGGAGTTATAGAATGCAAGTCCTGAACCTCCAACTTAACATTCAGAGGAACACCACCCCTCTCAACCTCTAAATCGATAGTTTCTCCAACATTATCATCAAGAACTGTCTCGAACTGTACGAAACCTGTTACAATCTCACCATTCAAACGTACAACTAAATCCCCGGCCAACAATTGCATCTTGTCAGCAGGACCTTCCGGCACCACCGAATCTATAACAAGAAGTCCCGTCTCTGCAGGAAAAGCATCTCTTACAAGCTGTTCAGTCTCGCGTTGAAGACCTAATGGACGTGCCTCATTAAATGCTTTGTGAAGAAGGGTCATCTGAAGTGTGCCTCGAGGAATATCAACTGCACTGTAAAAATTGATCTCGTCCTTGAATTCCTGTATAATTCTCAACGCCCTTACAACTCTATCCAAGGGAAGAAAATATGAAGAAGAGGTATCTTCTCTGCCTCCAACATTTAGTCCAACTGCTTGTCCATGACAATCGATAGCAAGTGAGCCAATTGACCCTTTTTTTGTCCCCGAAGCTACCTGCATATAGAAGGTATTGAAGTCATTGTATGCATAAGAGCCACAGGAAGGGGTCTCTCTATCCAATCGGGCCAAGGTTCCTGCCATTACTGACAGCTTATCACCACTGCTATTACCCACAACCCGGATCTCCAATCCAAGAGTTGCAGCTTCTGGTGCAAGAGAGATTTCCTCGCATTTCATAGTCTCAAGCGCAAATGGATCAAAACTGAAAAATCCAAAATCATGAACAGGGTCGCGGTAAAAAGGATGAACTGGAATCTCATCGCCATCGAATAACGTAGCGTCGGCAAGAACAGGCCCGGGCTGGACGACTTGCCTGTTGGTGAGAATAAGGCCGCGCTCTTTATCTACTATGAAACCGGTGGATTCTTTGGTCTCCTCTGTCTCCGTATCAAATTGCCGAGTCGAAGTGACTTTAAGAACAACGACGGCCTTAAAAACCTTGTCAAAAGCTTTTTGCCATTGCTCTTCTTCAACTGCGACAATTTGGGCATCTGAACCATCAAGCGCCATGGCTAGAATTTTCTTCGGGATCTGCTTTTCGAATGGTCTAACTTCGAGTTCCTTTTCGAATGGTCCAACTACGAGATGAATTCTGTAATTTTTACTCGACCTTTCTCGAAATTTAAACTGAATTTCTTCTTGAACTGACCTAAAACGTCGCGTAGTTAGACGCGTCCGTTTCTTTGGAGTGAACGAAATGCTTTGATACCATAGATTTACGATATCATTTGGCTTTTAATATTTATCAGTGACAATATAAATCATAAGCATATATTAACTATTTAATGACGCATGTACTTGCTGACATGGGCCAGGAGGATTTAAAAGATTAAGATCAATAATATTAAGATCAATTATGGTCGTTATTTATGTTTTTTTTCATTGACTATGTTTTATTACGGTAGACTATATTTGCTTATGGTGGACTATCAAGGTGTAGATTTCTTTAATTTACTTATTTTGAACAAATATTTTATTTATGGTTTTCTCTCAAGCTTAGCTAGTTTTGTTTTAAGATAAGCTAGGGAAAGAACACGTTGCTCCACTTGTACTCATCACATCTTCAGGTATACCCCAAGTAGAGAGGGCCAATTTTTCGACCAGGAAGGGTTTTATTGAGCGAATGCGGTCATGGCTAGACCCTCTAGTCCTCCTCTAAGGGTACTATGGCATAATGGCATTGTTGACTGCCTGTTAATGAGGTGTTCAACCTTAGGGTCGCTTTCTGGGGCCCTTAAGGTTTGACCACTCGGTCTCATGGCTCCATATCTTGCTTGCACGCTTGGGTGGCCTATGCTTCAGCCACGAGACTTTAGTCTTTAGGCATAGACACTTCATACACTTTCCTGGCCCTTCGGTCAGTGGGTCCTTTCTCTCTCTGGCCTTCTTTCCTGAGAGGAAGGCATCATCAATGCGAGGTCGTTTCCATGCTTTGAGGAGGGTGTTGAGGGATTTTACAGTATTTTGAGGGTTGGATGGGGCATAGCGCCCTCCCTCCAACCCGCTTTGGCCTTCCATTCAGAGGGATTCACTTATTTGAGCATGTTTTGGCACCTACGAATGCATATACCCTCAGGTAGCCTACCTTAGTTTATATTTTATTATTTTTTTTTTAATTTTAAGTTGACATTTAATAATTACAAAATTACTTTTTTTAAGGCATGTCGACTTGGATTTTATTTGTAAAAGTGAGTGTGAGATCATATAAATAGATCTCCTTACTTTCATTTTAAATCAGAACTTACAAGATAATACACTATGCATCTCTTCTACCCTACATAGGATTTTCTGTGGAGTGATGTGGCTCTCTTGAGAAAGGAAGTTTTATGGTTATTCAAGATGTTCTTGGTTTTCTTTAGTGAAATTCTTTGTAAGGTGATGTTCTAATTTGTTGGATAAACAAAGCACATTGAGGTCTGGCTTCTAATCTCTTTGTTTGATTACTAGTTTTTAGTGTGTGTTCTTAACTAAGTGGTTTCCCTAGTGTTGCATTTCCTCCTAGGACACGCCAATTCCAACCTTCTTGGCAAGTAGAGAGACATCTTCTTGTGAGAGTCCTTTGAGTTTTTCCTTATTTCTTCTAAGATAGTTGCTAACCTAAGATTGCTTCCTCTCTAAGTAGGTCATCCTCCCCATATGCTCTAGGTTAGGTAGGGCTTTTGCTAGGGTTTTCCTTAGTTTTTCACACTTTTTCCTACAAAATCCAATCTAGGGTTAGTTTCTTAGAGTTGTCTTAGGTTATCCCAGCTTACTTTTCCATTAATATTTAGTTTAAGTTAATGTTAGATTAGGTGTTAGTATTATTTTTATAAAATTGTTAGATTAGAGTCTTTTCTCTGATATTTACAAATTATAATTGCATAATTATAACTAATGCTTTGAATAGTTAAACATATTTATCATAATTCCTTTTTATGTCGAGATAGATTCATTAATTCAAGAAAAATTCATTGACATAGTATTGAAATATTTTTTCTCTTTCAAGCATTTTTATTTCTTAGATATTAGTTGTATACACCTCATGTGCACACAACATCACTCCCTAATCTAAACTATCAATTGGTTTTTGAAACCAAGTAGAAATTTAAAAAAAACCATAATCTAACTCACTAAAACATCACTTGAGGATAATAAAAAAATTCATTGTAGTTGGGTTAGGACTTTTGTGATAGGAATTCAAACAATTACCTCTATTCTCTATACACTTGATACATAGTGGTTATCCATTTAAGGAATTGAAATCCTCTAGTACTATCAGAAACAGTTAAAATGAAATTGTGGGTGGGCTTCTCATTTCAAGATGGTAAGTGGAAATACTACAACTCAATGGCTTGGTGGTGCACTATCTCAACTCAATACTAAAGATCATTACTTTTGGGATGAAGTTGTAGGAAATTCATTTAGAAATTTCGAGGATTAAGGTATCCTATGATCCTTTAATTTTAGGTATATATCTAGAGGTGATACCCTTCGAATAGGGGATACCAAGGGTAGACGAAGTCAACTATGGTCGCACCTCTATAACTAATATTTTCATATTCAATCACTAGGTTTGGATAGGATTTATGCCCCTATTGTAGTCTAGTGATTCAAAGACCTGAATCGATGTTCTACTTATTTTCTTCTGATGAGAATTGACATCCCCAAAAAGGAAAATACTGAGAAATATTTATTTTTTGCATTTTATTTTATATTGTGTATATCTCTTAGGGTAGCATGACCTTTTGTTTTTTAAGATTGTTTTTTTACTATTTTCTAGATCGCTTGATACACACACATTGCACCTATTTCTGATTTGTTGATTTAATCTTTATTGACCATATCTCTATAGTGTTAAATAGTTCGTATCATATTTTGTCACTATATCCCCCCCCTAAAGTACATTCACATAATTCGGGGCCAATCTCATTAGTATGGTTTCATATACTGCACTATCATCTCCACAATTCATACACCAGTTGGACAAATTATAGAGTCATTGAAGAACTTCTCTGGTTCATCTGATTCGGACTCCTCATAGTTCGAATCACCTACACATTCACACACTACCAACACCATGTATTGAATCATCACCACCCCTAGTCTTAGGAACATTCCTAATCATGGTGGAAGAAACAACCCCACTCATAGTTGTGGACAAATCCCATTCTCTAGTGACAGAGCCACTAGAAGTGCTTCCACCAAAAGAACCATGAATAAATGTTGAATTTTTATGACTTAGCAGTATTGTTTTCAGTTGATGATAATTATTTCATAATAATTATTCAAACATTTAATTCATCCCACGATTTCATTGCATAAACAATATTCAATTGCGGCGAAAATAAAAACAAGAATCACTGAAATATAACCATACACAAGAGACACAAAGTTTTTACCTAGGAAAACATAATAAGGAGAAAACCAAACAAACTTTTTGTATAATAAATCAATCCATTTAAAGTACAATACCAATCATGAATATGAATCCTAGCACAAGAGATGTTTTCCCTCCTTCACAAGAAACCTCAACAAGGTTAGTGAGTCTCCCAAGAGAATAAGATAACAGCAAAATTTTACATCTTGCCTTGGCTAGGAATTCCTAGGATGTTTACACTTGGAGAGAGTGGATGTGAAGTTTTGTTGTGTGAAAATAAAGTATGTGAACAATTTATTTATATTCTTCAATTGACTTGAATTTTTCCCTTTTGAGGCTAACTTATACTTTTGGTGAGGGAAACTTGTCTTTTGTTTTCTAGGGAAAATTTGCCCATTTTACTATGGCAGTTTTGATCCTTCTTGCCTTCATATTTATCTAAGACTTCTTCAATGGTTTGTCTTGAATTCTTTGTTATTTCTTCATCATGGAAAAGTTCTCCTCATTTATTTCCATCTCCTTACATGCAAATAAAATTCACACATAAATATCTAATGTCGATCTAGCCATACTCTTTGAAGTCCGAGACACTTCTTAGAGCCAATGTAAAATTCAACATTAGATTAGACTTTGTCTATTACAAATAACATTCCCGATAACATAGAAAAAGTCAACTTACTCTAATTAGAATAGGTCACTCCATCATGAGCACTTGCACATAGAGTATGCAATGTGATCACTAGCCTTCCTTCACCCATATTCAATCCACATCACTGGACAAAGGCTAATTAGCTAACCCTTAATACACATAATAAATACACATGAATAATAAGGCATACGTTGATGCCATTCTCTACCAACCATAGGTCAATAATACTTATAACCATTATGGGAGAAGTATCTGCAAAATGTTTTCTCGATGAAGGAACCATGGAGAAACATCAACACTTGATCTTAGTGAGAGAGATTATGCATCACGCAAAGCAACACACTTGTGAGAATGTCCAATCGAAGTGTTATACATCACTTTCAATCATTAAACTTGGTGATAATTTATGTAATCCATCTTGGATGTGAACTGGATCTGTATGTCAAGTATTTCACTTCTACGTAAAGAATATGACTATTTGTAATAATACTATTCCAAGTCCATTTACCTCTCATGAATATATGTCATTCATCATTATGGTATTTAGGCCATTCACCTCAAGTGAAATCCTCCCTACTTGTTTCTATAACCATGATGGTGTCTAGGCCACTCATCTCACACGATTTTTTGTTTCTGATATGTAGAACCATCTTGGTTTTTCGAATCTATAAACATTCCCTCTCACTCAGAGAGGAATTATCTATCACACCAAACTTGTGCCTGAAGTACAAACTTTTCCTTGGACATAAGCTTGATGACAATGTCGACCATTTTCTCGTTCATGGATATGTGCTAGACCTTTACTACTCCATGTTCCACCATGTCTCAGATGGAGTGGTATTTTATCTCAATATGCTTCGAACAGTCATGGAAAATTATATTTTTCGAAATCTTGACACAACTTTGATTAACCCAATGTATCACAGTCGTCTCTAGCTCTTGACGAAATAATCCTCCAAGAATATTTTGAATCCATACTATTTCGCGACTTGCAACACTTAACGCATAATACTTTGTTTTTGTTGTACTATGCTTGATATAAGTGTGATTCTTCCTAAACTAAGATTTTATGGTTGATCCCAAGATGAAGAAACACTCGTATGTGCTCTTTATATCCATTACAACCCCTTCCTAGTAAAAATATGCATAACCCTACAACTTCACTTCTCCACCTAAGACTTATCTCAACGATATCTAATTTTGTCACATAGGTACCTTATCACATGCTTTGCTACAATACAATGGACATTAGAGGAAATTTGGGGTCTAAAATGGGCCTTGTAAGAAAACGTGCCAAAATAAGTTTTTGTGAGTTGGAATTCAAGAACCAATAGAATTTCAATAAAATAAGTCAACCATAATGGTTGAATTGGCATATTTGTCATTAAAAAAAACTACTTTTTTTGTTCGTATTTTCGACATATCTCATTGTGTTTTTACTCAAATTTCGATCGGGAGAGATCGTTGGATGCGGAATTTGATTCCGCATCCAACGAGTACCCACACTGCATACTTTTGACAGACCCTGCTATCCCAAAAAAAAGAAATACCTGAAAAACGTGATGATGTCATCATCACGTTTTTTCAGGTATTTCTTGTTTTTGGGGTAGCGGGGTCCATCAAAAGTATGCAGTGTGGGAAGTCATTGGATGCGGAATCAAATTCCACATCCAACGAGCTCTCCCGATCGAAATTTGAGTAAAAACACAGGGAGATATGTCGAAAATACGAACACAAAAAGTAGTTTTTTTCTTTCTTCCTCCAAAATTAATTAATATTATTTTATTATTTTAACCATTATTTTATTATTTTAACTATTATTTTATTATTTTCCTTAGGAGGCCCATTTTAGACCCCAAAATTCCTCTAATGATAGTTTCAGTTCAAGCTTAAATTGGATTAGAATAATCACTACAAATCAAATATCTCATAAAGGATATGATCAACTACATGTACATCACCAAATCTAAATCTGAAGTGGAGTCACTTATGTTCTCCATATTTTCCTCCATAGGTATAGCCATGGACTTGGAATCCATCATCCTAAATCTCTTAGGACCTCAACTTTGTACTCCCTCTAACTGAGGAATATCTTATATATTATCTTCCACACCTCTAATCCTAACAAGTAACGCATCAGGCTAATACCCTTAATCTTGAACTCATAGGCCAACACCCTCTTCCACTTGACACTAAGCTTATATATTCCTATAACGGAATAGATCATCAATCATACAATAACAATATCAAATGTACACCATGAATAACCTGGTCATAAAGGTTGGAATTCACATCATTATTTGTGAATTCCAATATCATCAAGTACATGTTTATCCTAGCATACCAAGATCTGGGTTCATACTCAAGTCATGACAAGGTCTTATTTACCATCAACATACTATGTTGGGAACACTCTACTCGCTCTATACCTGATTATTATGCTCTTTCTGCATCTGATTATTTTACATTCCTTTCACTTATACAATTTTTTCCCTTTGCATTTGATTATCCGTCAGTTTCACCTCCCACCGAGGGGTTCTACTATGTACCATCTAAGACTCCCTTAGGTCATGACAACTAGATAACTACATTATTGGGATTATTATTAATCCTCCCTTTGACCACATAGTCTAATTGTCCATTTCCTAGCTTAGGAGGTATTCATCACTCGAATAGTGCATGGGGGACACACATAGGGGACATATTCCACTTACTGCACCTAAATGCATGAGTTTATATTCCCCAGGGACCAATCCCTATAATTTAGGAACCCACTCTAAGTTCCACCAACGGTCTCCTTCAGCTGACATTGGTAAGCAATCAGTTATGTTCAATTACACTGTAGTTACCATCAGTTAGATCCCAATCAGTTAGCCTAGTGCCAATTTGCATGATTGAAGGGGGTGTGGGCACCTTTGTTCACCTACCCTCATTAGTTAATCAATTGTAGACTAAATTAGTTATTGAGAGTTGCATTAGTGAGCTCTAGTGGTCATTTTTCCACATCGAGTTAGCTCCAGATTCAGTTCGAGTTGGTATATTTGAATCCTATATTATGCATTGAAATTCTCATATATGTATAACCATTGTATTACATATTAATTACTAACTAATGGATTATGATGAATTATTCCAATTATTGGTCTCATATGTGTTTATTGTCCATGAATTATTGAGCTGATTTTACCGAATTGATTCTCTCTCTTCTACAATCTTATTCTCCATTTGAATTATGCAATATTGATGATCACATTCTTCATTAAATTTAACATGGTATCATAGAAGGTATCCATGCCTTCCTTGAACCTCAAAAACTTCCATTGATGCACCAGAAGCGATTGAGTTTCCACATAATTCCTGGAATAGTTGCATTGCTCCCTTTGGATTCTGTCTAGATAAGTCTATCCATGTGTGATGGACTAAGAGAAAGTGCACATGTCAAAGTGAAGGGTGTTTGAGATAAATTAATTTGAATTGAGTTGTTTTACAGTATTTTTGTAGGTACATTCAAAGAAATTCTGAATAATTGTTGATCAATATAGCTGTGAAATGGAGAATTCATTATTTATGACTCCTAGAATCCTTACACCTTTCAATTACCTTGATTGGAGGGAATATATGCAGATTTTCTTGCACAAAAAAGGTTTGTATAGGATGACAATGGGAATAGCGTTCGAACCCCAACTGTATATTGAAAAATTGAAGCATCTAGATAGGATTGATGAATACTTTTTCTACATGTGCATCCACATGTCCAGAGAGTTGTTGTTCCATCTTGATGGACTCAAGACTCTGACAGAAGTTGGGGATAAGATTGAATCCTTGTTTGGAAAACATGATGATCCGAGGGTCCATATCCTGGTGAATGAGATAATAGAATTACAACCCAGTAACTTTGAAACTATACAATAGCTTTTCTCAAAATTCAAATCACTGCTCATGCAATGCAAGCAATACAGGATTGAGAAGAAATATGAGCAATTGGTGCTCTCCATACTGAACAAAATTGGCTCAAAAATCTCAATATTTGTCTTTAATTTTCACTCTGGTATACTGACTACTCCTAATTGGTGAATTCCATCCCTTGATGCCTTCATAGAGTTTAATCCAAGAACAAGACAAGTTGATAAATATGGGATCCCTCATAGCCCCTCCAAATAAAGCTCTCTTAGATGGTGAGACAATGAATGCAAAAGCAATAAGGTTGGAGAAAGGTAAAGAGAAAATAAACGTTGAATTTTAATCTAAAGATGAGTTTGATCCATCATATGAAGCCTCGGGCTCTAGGAAGGACAAACATCAAAGGTATGTCAAGGGAAAATTCTGTTACTGTACGAAAGGAAACCATACAGATAAGTATTGTATGAGTAATACCATTGATTAGGTGGCAATAATCCTTGAGAAACACAATATTTCCCTCCATGAAGGCACAATAAATACTGACTCTAGAGAAAATACTAAATATCATAATGAGATATTCCATGCAATGAAGGCTATATGTTCAAACTTACATGCCTTCCCAATTTATTTAGGAAGGCTCCAATCATATGGTTACATACAGAGAATCATTATGTCCATTACAAGTTACTGATGGTTCGAGTATTCACATGGGTCATGACACTCAAATTTGAGCTAAAGGAAAGGGTTCAATCAAGTTAAAACATGGAATGCTCAAATATGTAATGTATGTTCCCTCCTTAGTTTAAAATTGGTCATCTCTATACACATATTTTCCCACCAAATGAGTGGTATTTGGTCTTGACTCAATGGAGATCTCAGATATCTCAACTGGGAAGATTATATTGAAGGGTGTTGCAAACCATGCCTCTAAGGCATATGAATTCTCACACTTTCTATGATACTCACATCCAGTACAGTCTTAGCTCCCATTTGAAAGGGGAGGAAAAACCATTCTATCTACGGCTTTTGCATATGATCATGTTTCCATTAGTGTTTTTGATTCAGAATCTAAAGCAGAGGAACTGGATCAATTAGCATATGAAATTGAATATGAATTTGATAGTGATCCAGATCCAAATCCAGTCCCTACTCCCAATCATAGTCCTAAATGGGCATAAAAGGTTATTGAGGAAACTGGGAACATGATTGGATAGCCATATGACATGAGGAGAAAAAGATCCCAGTTTCAAAAGAGAATCTTTCATTATGTCGAAAAAATTCACTTCCTTCATAGAGGTGCAACAAGCTCCAAGAGAGATGCTACATGATGGTAATTACTGATCAACAATTCTGCTAAGTGAAGAACAAATTGGATCATGTCACTCTTCCTCCAGAAAGAAGAGACAAAGGAAATACTCCTTCTCCTATCTATCATCGGATTGGAATGACATGGAGAGGTTCAAATGCACATTCCCTGGATGATAGTGCACAAAAGGACCATCACGCTGCTTCACTCAACCACAGAGATGCAGGTTGCAGAAATATTTTCACAATTTTTTTACTTGGGAAGAAATTTTCTCTTTATATGAAAGCTTGATCCTAATTTTCCTTCTTATTTTGATGGGTGGGAGTGGGGGTGGGGGGGTGGGGGGGTTGTGTTCCCTTGAGGTTATACTCATTTCCTCGATTTTATAAAGCAGTTATTATTTTTTACATTTATATTGTATGGGTGACCTTTGGTCTTAGTTTCCATTTCTCAGGTTATCCAAAGTCAGGATTAAGGGGGGTGTTGGGATTATTATTAATCATGCCTTTGACCACATAGTCTAATTGTTTATTTTCCTATCTTGGGAGGTCTTCATCACTCCACTAGTGCCTGTGGGACATACCACGAGACATCATCCACTTACTGCACCTGATTGCATGAGTTTAGGTTCCCTAGGGACCAATCCCTATAATTTAGGAACCCACTATGACGGCCAACAACAATCTCTCAGTCAACCTTGGTAGGTAATTAGTTATGCTCAAGTTACCATCAGTTAGATCACAATCAATTATCCTAGCGCCAATTCACATGATTGAAGGGAGTGTGGTCGCCTTCTCATTAGTTAGTCGATTGTAGACTAAGTTATTTATCCGAGGTTACATTAGTGAGATGGAGTGATGATTTTCCCACACTGAGTTAGCTACGGAGTCAGTCTGAGTTGGTAGATTCAACCCCTCTCTTAGGAATTCAAATTGTCCTATATCTATAACCATTGTATTACATATTAATTATTGATTAATAGATTATGATTACTTATTCCAATTATTGGTCTCATGAGTGTTTATTCTCCATGAATTATTGAGCAGAGTTTACTGAATTGATTCTCTCTCTTCTAGAATCTTATTCTCCAGTTGCATTCTGCAAGATTGATGATTTTATGCTTCATTAAATTTATCATACATAGCCTATATGATTTTCCCTCTTAGATGACAATATGGACTACATGCTTGATCTTATTGATCTACTTTGAAATCACCATTGAATTTCATTCAGTTCTTGACACTATTTTCCACATCATTATACATGATGGACTGATACTCATCCATCATGGCATCTTGTTGGCCTACTACCTCCTTAGGGATGTGACTCATTGATGCAATAGAAATTGAGAACCTATTAATTATTTTACTGTCCTTAAAGTAATATTGGTATGTTCATATCCTTCTTGCATCCTACAAGGTATCATAAATCTATGTTGACCTCCTCCTAATCACTTTATCATCTTAGCAAATTCATTGGTTCTATTGGCTCAACCGTCACATCTTGACTATCAGAATGATTATCACTATACTAGAGGGACACTCATCTATAGTAACCTCCTACTCCTCACTATCAAAATCCATGTGAAACCTTCTATATATATTGAAGGATACAATCTTATTTTTTTTCATCATCATCACATGGTTGTATGATGAATAATCAAAGATTCTCTCTAGCTTTCACTCCTGCAAATCCTTCCTCAGAAGTCAATATATAGTGAGAAAACTTGATCTTGAGCATAACTATCATAATTAATGCATATTCCAATAAGAACACAAATATATATTAATCGTGTATCTTTGTCTCCACAATAATCCATCCTATATTCTACTCTAGACACCATCTTGACCAAATTTGAAATTTTGATTAAAAACCCTAGCAGAAACTAGGTCAAAATCAAGGTTTGTGAAAAGTGAAAACTAACTCCACATGTAACCATTCCCTCCTAGGGTTCACTCCAAAAAACTATTCTTCAAACTGATGTGTGGTTAGAATATTTCAAAACTGAAATCCCTAGTTCCTTGATTTTGACAGAATTTACATCAAAATTGAATTTTCACAAAACTGAAATTTTCTTCCATGCATAAGTGCACCCTGCTAAGGCGAGTTGCAAAATTCTCTTTTCAAGTCCAATATATGGAGAGAAATGTCAAAACTTGGAATCCCTAATTTTCATATCCGGGTTGAAATAGTCTCTCTCGATGGCTTTTATTAAGATATGCTTGGATAACATGTTGAATTTTTATAACTTAGCAATATGATTTTCAATTCTTGATCATTATTTCACAATGAATCTTCAAATATTTATTTCATCCCACAATTTCATTGAATAATGAATATTCACTTGTAGAAAAAATAAAAACAAGGATCAATGAAAGATAGCGATGCAGAACAGACACAAAGATTTTACCTTGGAAACCCCAATAGGGAGAAAACCCAAAAATATTTTATTGGAAGAAATCAATCCAATTAAAGTATAATAACAACCATGAAGATGAACCCTAAGACAAGAGACGTTCTCCCTCCTTCACAAGAAACCCTAGAAAGGGTAGCAAATCTTCCAAGAGAATAAGGAATCCCCAAAGTTATACTTCTTTCCTTAGCTATGCTTTCCTAGGAGGTTTGCGCTTGGAGTGAGAAGATGTGAGTTATGCTACATGTGAACACTTTATTTATATTGCATATTTTACTTTACTTTCTCACTCTTGAGGATGAATTATACTTTTGGTGAGGTTGACTTATCTTTAGTATTATAGGGTTAATTTACACCTTTTATTGGGGTAGTTTTGCTACTTCTTTACTTCAACTCTCTTTGGACTTCTTAGATGGTTTGTCTTTACTTCTTGGTTATTTCTTCATCATACAAAATTTCTCCTCATTGATATGAATCTCCTCACATGTAGATAAAATTCACACATAGATACCTAATATTGATTTCACCATACTCATAGAAGTCTTAGACACTTCTTAGAGACAATTTCAAATTCAACACTAACTTAAACATTTCCTATTACACAAGTATACAGGATCCCTTATAACATATACAAGTTAACTCACTCTAATTATAATAGATCACTCCATCACTCCCACTCCCACATAGCGTATGCAATGTGACCACTATCGTTCCTTCACTCATAGTCAATCCACATGACTAGAGAAAAGCTAAGCATCCAAGATGCAATACACATCCAATACAGATGACTAATAAGGGATACAATTGGGCCATTCTCTACCAAAAACTAATCAATGTTACACATGATCACTCTAGAATAATGAAATACAAAATTTTCCCTCAATGCTGGAACCATGGATAAGCATCAACAACAACAATATTATTGATCCCTCTACTTTGGATATCACTGTGATCCAACCATTTATGGCTTGTATGAACCTCCCAAATATGGAAAGGATAACCAATGAATCAATTCATCATGACCTTACATGGAATCCAATGCCAACCAAACAACCATGGGACATACCTAAGTTCAAGGGGAATGTAGGAGAGCATACCCCAAATCACATGATGTCATTTTATTTACGTTTCTCTTGAAACAACATCATCAATGACTCCATTCACTTGTGTGTATTTCAGATAATCTTGATGAGTGTTATAGCTAAGTGGTACATTGAGAAACCTCACTGTACTGTTGGTGTGAACCCAACCAAGAAAACCCTGTCGACAGGGGTTCCCACTCTGTCAATGCTCAACTCATCGTGATCTCCCTGAGAATTGGCCCAGACATGTTTTACCCTATCCAACAACACCCACAAAGCGGATGAAGTGTCACCTGAGATGTTCAAGGGAGAGGTGACAGAACCAAGTTTCCGTAGAATAGAAGAGGACTATGGGCATCGGCAATTCATTGACTTATCTACCAAATATGACCAGTTACTTAATCATCGATAGGGACATTCATTGTTGCTCTTAAAATACTGCATCATTTATTCATAACAGAAATAACCATACTATTGTGCAAACAGATCTAAAAAGATAACACTATTTGTAAGCAATAAACATCGCATCATAGATCCATGTCACACACATTCACCATCAGATTCATAGAAATAGAAAGATAGAAAGAGACAATAAGATAACAGTAGTTTAGATCAAACTCCATCTTATCATATTAATTCTACGCAATCAACCACATATCCAAAAACAAACACCAATTCAATTGAGTTTAAAGCTCTCAATTCTCATTCTATCATGATTTTCACATTTATGATTCTTCTTCTATTTATAGGCTTGTGCCTTTACATTCATGGTACACTTGGATGATTTTCTAACTAATTCTTAACTGATTATAACAACTAATGACCAATATCCACAAAATACGGTCCAAAAGTAGACAAAGTAATATAAAATATTCAAAATAGTCTATCTTCCGCCTTATGTTCCATATTTCACTTCCATGGTGTCTTCTAAGCTTGTGCAGCATCAACAATATTGCGCAATTGACTTATCCCAAAACCACTATGAATAGGCCAACAAAACCATTTTTTGGTGCATACCCAACCAACAAAACTCAGTCGACAGGAGTTCCCACTCTGTCGACACTCAACTTGCCATGATTTTCTGAGCTTGCATAGCATCGACAATGTTGCGCAATCAACTTATCCCAAAACCACTTCCAACAGGCCAACAGAACCATTTGTTGGCATGAACCCAACCAAAAAAACCCAGTCGATAGGGGTTCCCACTCTATCGACCCTCAACTCGCCGCAATCTCCCTGAGCACTGGCCCAGACAGGTTTTACCTTGTCCAACAACACCCGCAAAGAGGATGAAGTCTCACTCGAGATGTTCGAGGGAGAGTTGATAGAACCAAGTTTCCGCATAATAGAAGAGGACTATGGGAATCGAAAATTCATCAACTTATCTACCAAATATGACCAGTTACTTAATCATCGATAGGTAGATTCATTGTTTCTCTTAAAAGATCGCATCATTTATTCATAACAATAATAACCATACTGTTGCGTAAACATATCTAAAAAAGATAACACTATTTTTAAGCAATAAACATCGCATTATAGATCCATGTCGCACACATTCACCATCATATTCACAGAAACAAAAAGACAGAAAGAGACAATAAGATAACAATAGTTCAGATCAACCTCCATCTTATCATGTTAATTCTACACAATCAACCACAAATCCAAAAACATACACCAATTTAATTGAGTTTCAAGCTCTCAATTCTCATTCTATCATCATTTTCACATTTACAATTATTCTTCTATTTATAGGCTTGTGGCTTTACATTCACGGTCCACTTGGACGGTTTTCTAACTAATTCTTAACTGATTGTACCAACTAATGACCAATATCCTCAAAATATGGTCCAAAAGTACAAAAAGTGACATAAAATATTCAAAATACTCTATCTTCCTCCTTGCACAGTGTCTTCTGAAATTGTGCAACATCCGAAATTCTACGCAATTGGCTTATCCCAAAACCCCTGCCAAAAGGGACACATCTCAATTTTTTTTTAGATACTACCTTTCCTTATTTTTTCCAACTACCCATTCATTATGATAAAAGATTCGATATCCTTCCATCTTACCAATAGAACTCCTCCATGGATATCACAGACCACATTTATGAGTGGCATCGACGCCAAATTTTGTGGAAGATCAATCTCAATGAGAGGATCTTTTTAAATTGGTTCCTAAAGTTCCTCCTCCCCACAATAGCTAAGGAAATTTCCTATAATTGCCCGTAGACCAAGAAAGGAGTCATCCTTAAGGCTCAATACTACAGTCTCATATATATGTAGTCCAACTAACTTTACACAATCATCCTTTATGCTCTTAGAGGAAATCCCTCCTAAAGACCCCAGAGATGCATCCCATTCAATATATGAAATTATTTGTGTCATTTCTTCCCTCCCTAATGCACACATTCCTTAACCTCCTCCTTCAATTGATTATGCATATAGTAACCCCTCTAATTTGAGAATAAGCAGGGTCCACCTAAACTTCATACTATGATATTGATTCCTATTACTCTACCTTACATTCAAGAATGAGTATCTCTTATGTACTTTGTCATATGGCCCCACTACTCATGGGACCTTGTGTAGTAGAACCTTGTCTGGTATTGTAACTATGGTTACATGCCCCCCTAACCATTAACATATATTACCCTTTTCATGTCTTGATGCCAGTTTCTCCAATACAATTGCACCCTTCCTCTCCCCCTTTCTTTTATGGGAAAGTCTATGTTGAGAAAAACATGCATACATGCATACCTAGTATGCACCTAATAACCAACAAATGCAACCAAAAATAAGAAAAATAAGGGGAAGAACAAAGGAAACAACCAATTCTAGGGAGGTGGAATTCAAGCCCCCAAAACCTCTCAGCAACATTGGAACCAATCGAAACCCTATAGATTAGGATATGAATAATCCTCCTAACTAGGAAAAAAAATCCTAGTTATGGGATAAACATCTATGTTGCTTTATTGTTCCTATGTACATTAAACCCATTATTTTCCCCATCTACACAAAACTTGCTAGCTATTGAATGAAGCTAATCAATGTGAAAAAACTACTTATCCTCAAGGGGTATTCACAATGTAACATGTGGGAAATATCTTATATTGGCACCATTCTTATTCCAACCTTATGACTCGGGGATCTAACATATCCTCATGTTCTCATAAAATGTCAACCTTCAAACTCGACATAACTAGTATGGCTCAGTAGTTGAAACCTCCATGGGTAACAAAGGAAAGGACTCCACTGAAATCAATGAATCATTCCACCTTCCTTGAATGATGAATGATGTAACTCCAATGTACATAAATTCCCTGATGTTGCATCACAAATAACCCTAATTCACATGTTTCTCCTATCTATAGAATTATGGAAGACTTGGCCTAGTTTCCTAATTCCATCTATACACAAAAGGTTTTTTTGGTACTTCCCTACATAGCATAAATTGTTGTTGTTTAGGTGCAATCAACCCATATGATTCCTAATTAATGAGCTATTATATTGATGACATAGAACCTCATATGCATTTGTCGGCTGGATTTTAGGTCCCTATAACTATCAAAAACCTAGTCATTAACTAGTGTATCATTGAAAAATTTGATTACACTTGTGTTATGTCCACTCATGTATGGAAGAAACTTGGATCCCCTCAACTTGTGCCCTGTCTCATGAAATTACGTTCTTACAATGGCCGCATTGCTCAACTGCAAGGTCTTCTCTAGAGTTTTCTTGTTGATTTACATTAGAAAACCATGTTAGTTGGCATTGATATTGTTCACACCCATTAGATTACAATCTCCTCCTAGGTTGTAGATACATGTATGTTATGAAAGCGGTATTCTCATATATATTCAATATTACGAATCTCCCTCATGAAGGGAGGATTGTAAAATTAGATAATGTATTTCCCCATTTTCTATAGCTCCATGGTCAAACCTAACCCACTCAACTCCATGGGTCCTAGTGGAGAAAAATTAAATACATTAATAAAGAGTTACATTATTGGCCAAAGTTACCTTATACGATTAAATTTTTTCATTAAATTAGAAGTAGTGATGTTCATAGTGTGATTAATTAATTATTAATATTCTTTTTGGGTTGTAAATGCAGCCACGTTAACCCTTAAATTATTGCCAATAAGTGGGTCGATCCCTAATGTTTCGTAGCATTGCATTTGACAACTTAATCATAGTGGGAAAGTTCCATATCATTGCTTTTGCCAACATAATCATGGTTTGAAGGTGCTATATGATCACCCTTCGACCTTGACCTGCATAAGGTCAAACACCATAATGTTAATTATCAAGCATGAAAACGAATACTACCTTGCAACAATATAAACTATATCTTATTTTATGTTAACCATAATGTAATGTATTTACATTCAACGAAGCATTATAACTTTGGAATATTGGAATTGTAATGTTAAAGCCAGTAATAATGATCTTCATACTAAAACCATGAACTACAAAGATGACTTGCTATTGTTAAGTCTAATTCAGTAGTTGGAGTGTAAAAGTTACTTTGGGAGACCTCACTTGAGGTTAGTTCATTTGATTATAGTATAATCAATGAACTTAAATTACAAGACTAATGAAATTTAAAGTGTAGTGTTATGGTCGTATAATTTATACAGCATTTACCTTGCGACCTATTACCTTAATGTAATAATGTTAACAAGGAGTCTAACCCATATTTTTTTACTTGTCAAGTGTTATTATTTTTATGAATTATTTTCTCAAGGAGTGACCATGTACAACATGGGAAGTAGTTCTTTTATCATGAAATATATTATTATAAATGTCTATGTACATAATTATTCAAAGAATTGTTTATTTACATGAATTGAGCTGGTGATAATAACCATTCAAAAAGGGCGACATTTAAAAGATGTAGTAGCCTCTTGTCAACCTTTAAATTCGCTAATGAAGATTACTTTTGTAGCTTTTACTAGTGCTAGTAATTTCAATAATTTTTATAGGCAATATTGGAAAAGAAATCTATGTAAACTGCCATCTCTGAATGTTCATTCAACTGAAAAGTTCATAGATATAACTGGAAATGACAATATTTTTCTTTAGTGTCTTTTAACCTTTCTCATCATATTTTGATTTAGATCAAAAGTGAAATAAAGGAGGCTATACCTGTAGAAGCTGAATAGTCCGTTTAACATGCGTTCTATTTATTTAGTTCTCTACTGAAAGCACTTGATAACAGCATATGATTTATTTACTCTAGAATGATCTGTTAGCAGCAATCCCAAAAACTTTACCTGTCGATCTGTAAGATAAAGGAAAACTGTGTGTGTTAGATTTACAGCTAAGTAAGCCCAGTCTAACGTAGTATATCCACTTGCTGTTGCAAACAGAGAACAATCAGAAAACTGAAGAAAAAAACTCAACTAACATTCCAACCAAGTAAAGATCTTACAGTTACAAAATAAATAACATTAACTAATCAGTATTTAACGATTGTGTTAACATACATTTATGCTATTTAAAAGTTTTTAAATTTTTGAAAATTTTGGGGTTTTGATATGTGGTATCAAAGCATGGTTCAAACACTAGGCCATAATGTGGCTCAATTACTTTCCGCATACAGTACAATAATATACTAACCAGTATTTTGTTTTTGTGAAAAAGCAGAAAATTATTTTCTTTTCTGAATTTAACAGACAGGTATGGAGAACTTAGGAGTGTATGCAACGGAGGATTCTCCTAACACGGGAACCAGACAAGTGCCCAGAGAATATGAAATAGAGGAGATAACTGTTCACTCCTCAGAACTAATGCAGACCATAAAAGGTTTGAAGACTGAATTGGAGTCAGTCAAAAAGGATAATGAACGAATTCTGAAAACTCAAGAGGAGTTAAATCAGATTTTAATAGAAAGATTTCAGACAGAAGGAAGAAACAAAAGGTCTGAATCTGAAGAAGCTAGTCAGCAAAAAGCTTCTAAAAAGATGAAAATAGCTAAATCTGATAGCAGTTCCTCATCTGAGGATTTTAAGGAACAACAGAGCTATTATTCTACCAGTGATAGTAGCGAAGCAGAGATGTACCAGAAAAAGAAAAAGTATAGGCCTTACAA
>LPNX010802434.1:863142-960245 GCA_001517045.1 Pseudotsuga menziesii | reverse complement strand
ACAAATGTACGTAAACTACACTATAGCAAAAACCTTTGATTAGTTTATGTATAAGCTCACCTTTAAAACAAATATGATTCACTTAAACATATATATAATCAAATGGGATTTCAATTAGATTATGTGATTCACAACTACCCTCCAAATGAAAATACTTTTGATTAACTATAATAGGAAATGAAAATTAAGATGCCAAATCGAGGAAACCTCATATTTTGATTTTGTTGTCAATGCAATAAAAGTAGATGCAAAACAAGATGCAAAAGTAGTTGTAACACCCAATGCAAAACCCGATGCAAAAGTGGATGCAAAAATGGAAGCATAAAGGGATGCAATAACTGATGTAAATTTGGATACAAAAAAATATGCAAACGTTGATGCAAAAGTTGAAGCAAAAGTGGGTGTAAAAGTAGGCACAAAAATGGGTGTGAATTGGGACGCGACAAAAGTGGATGCAATAGTAGATGCAAAAAAAGACGTAAACATGCATGCAAAATGGGATGCAAGAAGGGATGAAAATATGGGTGCAAAAGTGGACGAAAAAGTGGATGCAAAAGCGGATGCAAAAATGGCTGAAACAAAACGAGATGCACAACTAGACTCAAAACAGGATGTAAACTTTGATGCCAAACTTGGCGCATGAAGCGATGAAAAAAAAGAAGCAGAAGTGGATGCAAAAGTGGATGTAAAAACATATACAAAAGTGGATGAAAACAAGGGCGTAAAAGTTGAGGCAAACATGGACGTAAAAGGGGGCGCAACAAGAGTAAAATGTACAAACTAGGCTCAAAACCTGTCGCAAAACCTGATGCAAAACTCGGCGCATAACCAGGTGCAAAACCCGGTGCAAATTACGCCGCAATTTGCGTCAGATTTAGAAAAAGGATGCAAAAAACGCCTAAAATAGCACCAACCCGTGAAATTGCACCATTTTGTCCAAAAAATGAAGAAAAATACACTGAAAGATGGTCTAGACGCAAAAAAGGATGCAAAAAGAGACGCTAAATCTAGTTTTTGTTGTAGTGTATCTTCATCATGGAGATTCTGATCTATGTATACTGTACGTGGAGATGACCACATATGTGATATCTTGTATCATGCCTATACATGTCCATTGTACTCTTATGTATCTGGGACTGCTATATGTATTTGTAGTTATGTGTAGAGTTGTATTATTGTACTATGTTGATTGGGTGGCTGGTCTTCCATTTGGGATCCTTCATCACTCCACTTCTGGAATGGACTTATAATGTATTTCGGCCATCATATGACCCCTCTGACCTCACACATTAGGGGGCATCTATTATAGCTGATTTCACCACTCCAGGTGAATCACATTTTGTATGGCCTTCCCTTGTCCCACTGCAGACTCTTTAGACCCCATGGACCATTTTTTGTCCTTTGATGTTTCCTTGACCATCCCTAAAAACATGTGAAAAATGATACACACGAATTTTAAACTTATAAGCGTGTATATACGCGGGTTTGACCACTAAAACCACGTACATCAGGATGTGTACAAAATCCAAATCATTTTGGAGTTTTCCTTGACATGGATCCAACTCACTTGACTCCTGGCCTTCCCTATGCCTTGAGATCACTCGGATTCGACCTTTCATTACCCCTTTGAAAAGCTATATAAGGAACCCCTTGGTACATTGAAGGCATAAGAGAGAATTGAGAGCAAAGAAACTATAGTCCATTGTTTCCGAACCTTATGCTTGAGTCTGCATCCCTTTGTCCCTTGGAGCACTTTTGTGTTCTTCCCAAGCTTTCCTTTTGTTTGTGAGCTTGCTATCTAGAGATGGAGGATTGAAGTGGTGGAGGCCCAAGTGGGGGATTCAGTTTCTCTGGTTCGCAGATGTGCCGACAGAGGTTGTATCTTGTAATCTCTTATTTATATTAATAGAAATATATTTTCTTGTCCAATAATGTGTGTTTGAATGAATATTTTATCCATTGGATTATGTCAAATGCTTATACATTATTGATTATATATGCTAGAATAGATCTAACACCATGATATATAGAATGCTTGTATGTTTACTTGTTGTTGAGGAAGTAATCTATCAATTCAAGCTGAAGTTGGAAAGCTCAACGGGGATCTACTTCAACCGTCCAGAATAAGGTACGCGGTGCGATCCTTTAGTGTTAGGCATTTAATTTCTATTGCATATTGGAAAGGATTGATTTCTGGAGTCAAGCTGTTTGTTGTGGTACCCCAAGCCATAGGAATTTCTCTCCGTAACACTTACCCATGCTCTACTCTTTCATTTTGATGCAAATTTTATCAATTTCCATGGTGTATTTAGGATTTTAGGCCCATCTTAAATGCACGCCCTGGCCCACGCAGAAATCAAGGGTTTTTCCATGTATAGGTATAGATATACGTGAAAAATTCCCTCAAAGTCGCGTACATACATGGCTGTTTAGAAAACAGTCATGTATGTGGCCACGCTCAATGATTTTTAAGTATTCTAATGGATCAATCTCAAATTTTATGTGCATGATGGTTCTATAATGGAGAGAACATGAGCACGGTGATGTAGAAGGGGTAGGAAGGGTAGATATAATAGCTCAACAAGCTTTGTGGTCATGTGGGCTCTACAAGTTTTGGTGTCTTGGTGGTATATGGGCCAAACCAAGACTGCTGCAGATACTAGTAGACTACTAGGATCTAGAATTAGAGTCATTCCAGATAGACGAGATGTCCCTCGCCATAGAAATGGAGGAAATATACTTTATTACTGGACTTTTCTGATGGGGAGAAGCGGTGAATCTATGCTCTCGTGGGCCTGAAGGTGGCCTGACTATAGATGAGTACATTGCGGTGTACTGCTACAGAGAAGGTGGGGAGTTAGATCCCAACTAACTCCATACAGGTGCTAGGCCTAAAGGCCATTCTATTGACACTGTGCAGGATAGTGGGGCTAGCCTCACTCCACCAGGCCTTGCGGCCATTGATGTTCTATGCCATGGAGTGCATGAGGCCCACAGTTTATGACTCGAGTATGACCTTGTTGAGCAACATGAAACAACAACTCAGCAACTGCAAGATGGGCAGGGTGCAAAACTTCGGTTTCAACAACATACTGAGCATATTCTTCTTGGAGTGTGTTCTGGGATTGATCCCTAGAGCTAACGTTCCTCTACACGGGGTTCGAGATTTGGCCCAACGGTGTTGGGAAGATGTGATGTGTAGACTGGGTGGAGGTAGGGTGTCTAACCCCTATCCAGCTGATTTCTTTCTATGGTGGCGATGACAAATAATTGCCATCGATGAGTACCCCTATGCGGGGATAGTTTTTTGGGGAGACCCAGACATCCCGCTACCACCAGGATCAACATATGGTGACATTGGTAATGAATCTCGACCCTCTTTTTCAAAGTTTTTGAGTTATTTAATTTTTTTGTGTTTTCTGATTATATGGAATCAAAAGACATGTTTTTGGGTGACAATACATAGTGACATCTACCATATGCATGCAAATGTAGGACCATGACGGCCTGAAGGCTTCCCTTGTCATAGACGGAGGGGAAGAGGAGATGACATCACGGGTGTGGATGCGGAGCGGATGCTCCAAAGCATTCATACCAACTTCGTGAGACTGACACATAGGTTACCCATGGCACAAGTTGAGGACTTGCCTGAGGCCATGTAGTGCCAGGTGGTGGGTGTACCATGAGCATGGGTGTGGTTATTTCAACGGCTAGATAGAGCCGTGGTGAAATTCGACGATCACAACCCCTCTCCTCCTCCACAGGCTTAGATACCTGGGAGTGATACATTTTGTACTACTATGTATTTATAGTTTGGTGGATCGAGAGCCCCATTTTTGTATTATGACACTATGTATTACCACATTTTGGATGTTTATAAAAACTTTTATGATGATTGATTGATTTATCTACATGTGTAAAAATTTTGTTTGTGATGAGCTTATTTTTTGTACAGGATTATACACCTAATAACCATAGGTCTGGGGTTACCAACATACTCAATTAACTTGCAGACAATTGAATTCTAGAGTGTAGTAAAGGAAATAGGAGGATGAGAAAGACTTACTCGATTAACGAAGGTCAATCCTTGCTAGTCCTCTTCCGTTCTTCTTCTTCTTCAAAGTCTTCAAGGTTGCTCCTCTTTCACCTATCAAGAGTCAATCTTCCAGATACAAGATGATTCATATATATATAAGCAGGTTAGACAAATCATATAAAGTACTGAAACATAAACATTTATCATACCAAGATACATGAAACACATATGGAAGAAGGATTCTCTTTATTATCAATAATGGAAAGAGTTCAGGTTACAACCCAACGCCTGAGACAAGGACTCCTCTGTAGCCAAAGGATTCTAAGTTCCACTGCTCCAAAGAATTCTGTATACAATCCACCAGCATAATTTTGCTTTCCAAGTCTATATATCAAACACCCTCCCCAAGGCCTGTATTTATATGGAGGAAATAAGGCAGTTTCGAAGGTTGAGGAGGTTGAGAGGATTAAGGGAAATGGCTTAACTAATCTCAAATCAGCGCATGTTTTTATTTTTAAATGTTAAGGGACATATTCGTGGGTATGTAGAAGGACAACCCACGAATGATCGACGACTTTCTATAAGAGAAACCTGCGAATAGATCCATTTGTGACTTGTAGCAACCAACACTCATGAATGATGCGCGAGTTGTACATGTAGAGAGTCACGAATACAACTTAACATAGAAAAATGGCAAAGTAACTAGCTGGATGGAGGAGGAATGTATTATAGTAAGCCAATCTATAGTTTTATGGGAAAACGTCAATCCATAGATGTCCTTTTGCATGCCAACATGAGGGATGTTGGCACTCGGATGGAGAGGTGCCATTCAGATGCCCCCTAATGTGTGAGGTCAGAGGGAAGCGATGGCCGAAATACATTATAATCATCATCTTTGGAGAAATCAGAAATCCAATGGAACAGAGAGAGTACTTGAAACAAATACATAGTAATGTCATATACAAAGTTACATCTGAGGATGCTATGTTCAATTTACTGGAACACTAGCTCATTTACAATATTTGAGTACATCATATAATACAGGTAGAAAACCACGTATATTACAAAAAGTGGATCAAAGCCACAATATACAATAATGAGTCTTCAAAGATCTGGAAGCTGTGTATAGGAATAGAACATAAGCTTGCGCAACTTAGTCCATAGATGAGGAACTAAGGTCTTCATAAAGGATCCCAAAGAACCAGTACAATCCAAGCCATGTGAATAAGGGAAGCTGAAGTCGAACATGGAAAGGATTCAATAGTTTGTCAATCAATAGATGATAATCAACAACTAAAGCAAAGGAATTCACCAATGATGAAAGTGAACCCTGAGGTACCATCGTCAAAACTCTAGGTCTTCATCATCAGGAAGTGCTGAAACAGAACCATGCTGTGATAAGGAAGGCAATAGATCCTCCAACGGATTACAAGAGCGACTAGGAACTGGGAAAAAGAAGGAAGACACAAATAGGTAACAGATATAACAATGATAGAATCATGCTAGAAAGTAGACATTGGGAAGAGTCCTTGAACAGTGAGCACACCATAGAGATGACCCAAGGCAGCGTATAACTTAGAGAGAGAACAACTAGACTTATCTGTCATGTAGGAGACATGATCAGATTCCCCAGGTATAACGGACGAGAGGAGGAGTAAGAAACTCAAAGTGATAGCTGAACACAAGTGGACACTGAAACATGGATATTAGAAAACAAAGAGTGCTATGTTCAAGGATGACATGCTGCCATTACTGAAAACAAGAGAAAACTTCTTCCTTACCTTCCCTATTAAATTTTAACGAGTCCAGGAAAGCAAACTCGGGACCATCTTCATTGTTGGCAAGCTCGAAGAAAAGAAAGAAGAATGCTTGATAAAACACTAATTTGTGGATTTTACAAGCCCAAACTAGTACATGCTCGACGGTGTTTTCATAGTTTAGAGAGTCTAAAAACTCCAAAGAAAACTCCAGGGGGGTCCTTTTTTGTACAATTTAGTCTCCTGAGGCCGAAAAAGTATAAAACAAACCAAAGAAGAACTCTCTTAACTTTTGAAGAAGAAAAGGTGCACCTTTTTCGTACTTAGTCAGGAAGGTCCGAAAAAGGTTAAATTACCACCTACCCAACGCTCCTTCAAAAGCAGCATATAGCCTGAGTTTTACGAGTGTGAAGGAAGGCAATATCACTCAAAAAGATCCATTTGATTATGAGAAATGGGGCTTACAAAAATAAACTCGATGCTTTTTTCTATAAGGTTTAGCGAGCATGGAAAAGACATAAAGTACACTCGGAATCTTTTTCATGTTTTGGTCCAGAGCACGAAAAAGAGAAAACTAAGCTCATACTGGGGGTTCCTTTTCCGTAAGTTTAGTCCCTCAGGTCCGGAAAAGTGATAAACCTATGCCTGAGAATACTCTTCTCAATTCAAATAGAAAAGAGAGTGATCATTCCTCGTATTATTCCACATGGTCCGAGAAAGAGATAACCTACCACCAATGTGGATGCCCATTCACATATTCTTAACAAGCATGAATGGACAAGTTTACTCGGTAGTCAAGTCTATTTTGAGGAGTCAGACTTGGGCCTAAAGAAACTCAATATCTTTCTCGTAAAGTTTTAATGAGTCCGAAAAAGTCAACTCACTGCCTCCTTACTATTTTTAACGAGCTCGAAGGAGAGCAGAAAGAATGCTCTAAATGTGAGGAGACGAGTGTCATAGGCAAGCGAAACTAGTTCCAAGCGCAAGGAACAAACCTATGCATAATGCAAGGAAAGCGAGCAAGATAAGGACACTCAGGGAACATCTCCTCAAGGTAAAGGGTGTCAAGTGCAAAGGCAAAATGATACAAGGCTTAGCGACGATGAGAACAAAGATGAGGGCTTATACAATGAGCTAAAAGCATGGAAGCCGACATCAGGCTCAAAAGCACGAGCAGGGCACATGCAAATGCAATTACAGCTTGAACAACAAGGTGAGGCCAATAAACAGTTTTGAATCCAACTACAAATCCTGTCTCCAAGAAACAACAACATTAGAATCATGTTCAGAAGAAACGATCCGATGTGGGTCACTTTGGCAAAAACACATGTGGCTTTGCTATCTTCTATAAAAGGTAAAGTCAAGGCAGAATCAACCGAAGGAGATTCTATAGGACCAAGGCTCGAGGGTTTTTAATCAGTAAGATCAACCTCAGAAGGAGAGAAAAAATCACCAAGGGAGATAGAGTATGTAGGAACAAACTCAATATCACAGGAGTTGAAAAATTCATAAGAAAAATCAAACTCATCAGGATCACTGATTTGCGGTTCAAAGGAAGAGTCAAGAGACTCAACAAGACCAGCATAAGAAGAAATTTCAGGGCTACTAGGAAAATCAGGGTTATACTTAGTAACAATTGAACCAACATCCAAAAGAAGGTCAAACTGTATCAAAGACTCTAGGAAGACTTCATCTAAAGGAAGGAGATCATCCGAGATAGGACAGATGTCTAAAATTTCAAATGGATTGACAGAGTGGAGATTAGGTCCCACAGTCTATATAGGATGACTCACCTGGTCAACTGTTGGGACCAAGTCCCGAGAAGGTAAGCATGAAAATAAAGGCTGCTTCCCAGTAACAATTGAACACAAAGGACACGAGGCCACATAGTTCACCTGTGGCGGGGTAGTGTCTATAGAAACACTGGGAATCAATAAAGGAAAGACCTGATCTCTAGTTGGGTCAGGAGATGGATCAAGAAAATCCAACTGATCGATAGTGACAATTTCTTCGCCATGATTAAAGTACATCACACGAAAGAATGTTGACACCACAGCTTGCATAGCATAGACATAATCACGTCCAAGGAGCATATTGAAGTCCAAGGGGTCTTCTATCACCATGAAGTCAACTAAGACGGTCTTCCCACCCAATGTAATAGGTGTTTGAGCAAGAATTCCCAAGGCTATACAAGTTCTTCTATCAAATGCCAGTAACTGACTAGCAGTTGACACAAGGCTAGGAGATCCCATGCCTCGCCAAGCACGAGCAGAAAAAATACTAACTGAGGCTCCTTCATCAACAATATAATGAGCAATCATGTAAGGTTCAACTTTGACCTTTATCTGGAAAGGTGCATTAGAAAGAAGGTGCGGCTCAACTAGGCTATCCCAATCAAAGGAAGCAATCCGAGAGCTTTGTGGGGGTTAATACGAAATGAGTTCAGTGCCCCCTTGTTTAGTAAGTTCTGAACTGGCAGTGAATAAAATGTGACTAGTAGACACTTCACTCTCCAAAGGAAGAGTGGGATTTATTGACAATGGAATCGATTCAACCGCTTCATGAAAGTCACTCTCTGAAGGGAGAGTGGGATTGACCAAAGATGACATTGGTTCAATCACAATAGGATCACTCTCTGAAAGAAGAGTGGGATCGACCAAATCTAAGATTGGTTCAACCACTTGATCAACCAAAGGCTGAGTAGGGTGTTGAGAAACTATAGGTTGTTCATGAGAAGGAAATTCTTGAGTCTTGGACCACACTCTTCGCACCTTCGCGATAACAGGGCACTTGTGAGTAAGATGATCTCCCTCGCATAGCATACAAGGGAACTTAAGTTTTCACTTCGAACGACCAATTTTCTCAATGGTGTCAACATGACTAGCAGTGGCTGACTATTTTCTCTCAACATGGCCTGCAGAGGATGAGAGTTTTCCCCCAGCATGAACTACAGAGGCTGGATGACTGGGTCCAACCTGACTAAGAGAGGTTGGTTGTTGAAAAGCTTCAGAATGTTCAAAAATGGGATGACCATGAATCCAAACTCTTTGCACCTTTGCGATAGAAGGGAATTTATAAGTAAGGTGGTCTCCCTGACAAAGCTTACAAGGAAACTTGGGCTTGTGTTTTGAATGGGTAGTCTTTTCAACAGTGTCAACATGACTCACAGTGGCTGATGGATTGTCTTCAGCATGAACCACAGAGGCTGAGAGACTGCCCCCAGGATGACTTGTAGAGGCTGAGAGACTAGGTCCAACATGACTTGTAGAGGTTGGACGGGCACCACCAGCATGAACTACAGAGGCTGAATGGTTAGGATCAACATGCTTTGCAGCAGTTGAGTGTGTGCCCCCAGCATGATCAACAGAGGCTGGGTGGATGGATCCAACATGAACAATAGAGGTTGGATGGGGAGGTTCAACTTGAACAACAGAGGTTGAATGGGTGCCCTCAGCATGAACCACAGAGGCTGAGTGACTAGATCCGACATGACCTGGAAAGGTTGGAAGGATCCCACCATCATGATCAATAGATGCTAGATGGTGAAGATCAACTTGACTTGCAGAGGTTGAGTGTTGAGATCCAACATGAACTGCAGAGGTTGGATAGGTGCCCCCAGCATGAACTGCAGAGGCTGGGTGGTGAGGTTCAACTTGAATTGCAGAGGTTGAACGGGTGCCCCCTTGCTTATGTGCCTTCTTCCTATTCCTCCTTCTTTTACTCCTTTTAGACTACGAGTTACTAGTATTAGTACTTTCACCGCATGAGGTAGAAGGAGGAGGAGAATCAACTACAGGTGAATGGGAAGCAGTGTTTTGATGTCCTTGATATAAGGAGCTTACTTGAGAAGCATCAGGAGAATTCAGGACTGTTGGAGTGGAAAACAACCACACCAGTAGCCCTAGGGTGAATCCAGGTAGATTCAAGGTGGCCGTCAAGGGAACACCAACATTCCTTGTGAGAGGAATAGTACAAGGAGTTCCCAACATGGGGATCTCTTGGTTGGTGTTTGAGGGGGTGTTAGCCATAGTTTCAAACCAGGAGACAAAGTCTGAGGTTGATAGGCAACCAAAATTACAAAGCACACACCTAAAGGCACACTAAGTACAGACAAACCACATAGCACTCACTAAAAATTCCTAAATCCAAACAGACAAATAGGTATAAGATATACTTTCTAGAAGAAAGTTGATACTTTGCATCCCTGTAGATGTTCTTAGGCACAAACGGAGGAATCACCCACCGCCCTCCCACACTTTCTACCAGGGTTACCTTCCAAGTCTGTCCAAGGTCAACCAGAAATAACCTTCCGGTGTACCTGTGTATGAACCCTAGATGTCAAAGAGACTAAAGGCTACCTTGGCTATACCAATAGTCTGGGGGGACAGTTGCAAGATGGACTCGTACGCATGGGCAGGGTAGCTGAGCCTGAAACTCTGTCTAGGATAGAATCCCCAGATGCGTAAAAGTCCTGAGTTACGCATTGACAAGGATTTAGAGGGTTATCTCCTCTATCCAAGCCTCCACGTGGCCTCGTGCTTAACTCCCGTTTGAGAGGAGCTTCCCAGATACAATTGATAAAGTCAAGGATTTACCTAGTGATAGGCCAACTACATCTGAAATTTTAACACTTGTGGAGAGTTGAAACTCCCTAGTCCACAAGTCTAGCCTGAGCTAGTTGGTGTATGACCCTATAAAATAAAACTTACTAGTAAATTTTAAATTATATCGTTTATTTTAAGGGTTGTTTTTAGTCAGAGGGTAAATGGTATGAAACTTATGTGGTGTTTTGACTCAAAGTTGAAACAAAATGACTAAGCAAAGAGATATGAAATGCAAAAGAAAAAACTATTCTCTTTATATTTTCAAATAGAAAATTGAAAGCCACAAAAGAACAAATTATTTTTTATATATTCCAAAAACAATGATATGCCATGCAATCTAGACTAAAAACCTAATCTACATGCATATAAAGCAAACATGTGTTTTTGTCTTTTTATTTTATAAATGCAAAAGAAAAATAAGCCTATCAACTAATGCAAGCAAGTACTGTAAGCAAAGAAAATAGACAACTACTCTACACCCCACAAACAAACCCTAGGTTTCCCTAAATTTAGATATCAACCTCTCTTGAAAAGAAGGCTTACAAAAGTAAACAAGCCAACAACTTTGGAATGAAGAGACTGAGCAAAAAGACTGACATAAACAAAGGTCAAGAAGTCCCAAGTATCAATCTAAACCTACAAACAAAGGCTGCTCAGTACGTTGTCCAACAAGGTCAAGCCAAAGAAGGAGGTGGGGGGGAAAGCAGCAAAAACAAGTATACGTTCTTTTAATTTTCTTTTATAAATGCAAAAGAAAAACTACCTACAAAGCGAAGTATGCAGATAAGAAGAACAAAGCAAAAGGAACTTTTCTATACAACCACCAAACAAACTCTAGACTGAACTAAAGTTATCATAAACCATAGTTGGAAGGAAAAATTGCATAAAAGACAAGTCAATAATTTTGGCATGGTGAAGTTAACCAACAAAAAAAGAAGGAAAGCAACACCAACAAGCTTCTGAACTTAGAAAAAGATCACTGACATAGGCTGACTAGAAACATAAGCCAAAAATCATACCAAGCAAAAGAGGTGGAGGAAAGAGCAAAGAGAAAACCCTAATGCTATAAAAAGTCTTACCACAAATATAAAGAACAAGCAATAGGGATGACTCTAACTCCCTAGAGTCATACACCTACAATGCATTGTACTTGAGCAAAATTGAATCAAATAAACTGTCTAAAAGCAACAAACCGAAGTGAACAGGCTGACAGAAACAAAAGACAACCAAAAAGGAAGGCTAGGAACCCTATCTTGGGTGCACACAATGACAAAAATCACCATAGACTTATAAAGGAAAATGACAACCAGCCATTGTCAAAAGACAGACTGGAAAAACAGAGCCTAAGACCCTGATCGCAGATGTGGACAAAAACACTTTAACCTTCAACCCAAACAGGCCAACCACTTCAGCATGCAAACATAAAATAATCCAAGTAAAAGAGACTCAAGGGATTTCAAAAAAGCACAAAGTGTGATCAATAGAGGCACTCAAACAAGCCATACAACATTCATAAAGAAAATCAACACACCAACAGGGATTACAGAAAGAAAGGAACAAGGAAACCTCAACTTAAAAAATCCCTACTTCAAGGAAGATTCACAACTGTATATAAGAGCAACATGCGGATGATCCATGACTATCCAGTACAGCAATCCGCGAATACAAACTTGGATTCACGACTATTCAGAAGAGCAACTTGCGAATGGGCATAAAATTTTTCTCAAAGAACAAGAAAAATTCCAAAGACTTTCAAATCCTGAGGCAAGTATGAACCAGGATGTAAGATCACATACAGACTTCAAGCAAAGACTGGTCAGGGGTGACAGAAACAACCTACAATAGTCTAGGCCTCCCCAGCGGAGTCACCAGTTCTGTTGTATAGGATTATACACCTAATAACCATAGGTCTGGGGTTACCAACATACTCAATTAACTTGCAGACAATTGACTTCTAGAGTGTAGTAAAGGAAATAGGAGGATGAGAAAGACTTAATCGATTAATGAAGGTCGATCCTTGCTAGTCCTCTTCCGTTCTGCTTCTTCTTCAAAGTCTTCAAGGTTGCTCCTCTTTAACCTGTCAAGAGTCAATCTTCCAGATACAAGATGATTCATATATATATAAGCAGGTTAGATAAATCATATACAGTATTGAAACATAAACATTTATCAGACCAAGATACATGAAACACATATGGAAGAAGGATTCTCTTTATTATCAATAATGGAAAGAGTTCAGGTTACAACCCAACGCCTGAGACAAGGAATCCTCTGTAGCCAAAGGATTCTGAGTTCCACTGCTCCAAAGAATTTTGTATACAATCCACCAGCATAACTTTGCTCTCCAAGTCTATATATCAAACACCATCCCCAAGGCCTGTATTTATATGGAGGAAATAAGGCCGTTTCGAAGGTTGAGGAGGTTGAGACAGTTAAGAGGATTAAGGGAAATGGCTTAACTAATCTCAAATCAGCGCGTGTTTTTATTTTTAAATGTTAAGAGACATATTCGCGGGTATGTAGAAGGACAACCCCTGAATGATCCATGACTTTCTATAAGAGCAACTCGCGAATAGATCCATTCGCGACTTGCAGCAACCAACACTCGCGAATGATGCACGAGTTGTACATGTAGAGAGTCGCGAATACAACTTAACATAGAAAAATGGAAAAGTAACCAGCTGGATGGAGGAGGAATTTATTATAGTAAGCCAATCTATAGTGTTATGGGAAAACCTCAATCCATAGATGTCCTTTTGCATGCCAACATGAGGGATGTCGTCACTCGGATGAAGAGGTGCCATTCAGATGGATAACATTATTGTGTATGAAACAAATGCCATTCTAACATGTAGTCAGCATATGAGTCAGCAACTTGATTATTAATTCTTGGAACATGTATGTATGTTATATTGTCAAATTTCCCTTCTAACCATCTCACACGTAAGAATATTCTTAATAATGTCAAATCTCTAACATGGTACAAACAATTAAGCTGTGACTCTACTAACTCCAAATCAAGTCGTACCTCAAGAGAGAGAACACCATGTGAAATGGCATCCTAGAGAAGCTCAATAATGGCACTATACTCAGCAACATTGTTTGAAGAGGGCGATAAACATATGCCTCCTGAAGACAATACTTGACCCATAGGAGTATAAATCACCCAAGCAGTAGAAGCTGAGTGTTGAGTGTGACAGCTCACACCATCCACGAATCCAATGAAGGTGGAAGATGCGATTGACATCTACCAAATAGAGAAGAAGCTACGGCTTGCATACTGTACATCCAATTCCTACCCAGCAAGAGATTATAGTTGAGGGGCGCATCAACCACCTCGACTTCTATCGCAATGGTCTTTCCTCCCAAACGGATCTTAAGGGAAGGAAGGATCCCATGCGGCCTAAATGTTCTCCCATCAAAAGCAGTCAACATAGTACCGGATTTAGACAACTCAAGGGAATCTAAACCCTTCCAACACGATAAAGACATCACAGAAGCAACAATGCCTTCGTCAATCATAGTGTGCTTGACGGTCATGTTAAGACATTCTACATGAATCAAAAGAGACACATAGTAAGGAAAGCGAGGCTGAACTCCTACGGTTTCAAATTTAATCACAGAGGAAGAGTTATCATCATTCACACTAAGGGTAGAAAGCAAATCCTTCCTTTGCGAAGGACAACTCTGAAGTACTTCAAGTGAATACATCGCACAAGGAGTGTGGCCTAAATCCTCAACAATAGAATAGTTCTGGGCGGCTCGGGCATTAGGATTGTGCCCTAAACACTTAAGGACTCCCTTAGGAATGAGAGGTGCAACTTCAATTTTATCCACAGGTTTTTCAATACACAAAGGAGTCCCTAGTGGATCAGTTTCCTTTCCTGGGTCAGGTTGTGACGAACCATAGTCCTTTGCATAGGTCACAACCTTCGTAGCACGCACCATGTTGATGCAACCATGACCACTAGCCTCTGGCGGATCTTGATCACCACCAGACTGATCATGGCTCCTCGAGTTCATTTTTTAATTGTGAGGTAAAGGGTTGGTTAGCACATCTAGGCACTGGGATAAGAATCTCGAGGATTCATCGATACGAGGGAACAAGTAAGTGAGGTGATCCTCCTTATATAACTTGCAAGGAAATTTAACCTTACGTTTAGATTGCTTGTCCCCCTCTAGCATTACAGGAATTCTTTTCATTAGTATTAGCATTTTCATTCCTATTCCCACCCTTACGATTGTTCTTACCCTTATTTCTATTCCTTCCGGGTTGTTGGTTACCCTTCTGGTCAGATGATTGCACTGAAAGCACACTCGCCGTTTGGGTGGGTTGATACAAAGCCATGGCTTGTCCCGAAGCAGATTGGTTGATTGACAATTGACTGACCTGTTTCACAACCAAATCCGCATGTTTAGCACTCACACAACCAACAATGCCATCGGCATGTGTCCTAGGTTTAAATTTGGGGTTGAAACTAGAACGCGGAGCATTGGGAATGATCTCATATAAAAAACCGGATTGAGCATAAATCAAATCCAGTTCCTAAGCCCTAAAAATGGCTTGTTCCTCATTTTGCACTCTGGATGTAGAAGCATCCTTCGCTATATAAGTCAATAACGACTTAAGGAACCATTCGACGAGGAATTTCGATGGTATAAAGGCTTTAATAAACCTCTTCCATCTATGCCACTCTCAAATATGGTCCGATATATGTGTCGCTTTATCCTGCCGAAATGTCGATAAGAGTTTCGTACCAATGTCACAACACACTGGTAGCTAGAAGTGGTTAAGAAAAGTCATTGCTAGGTCATCGAACAAAGTGAATGCCCCCCTAGGTAACTCTATATACCATTTTGCAGCAAGCCCTGTAAGAGTGCGTTGAAACAAACTTAAACAGATTGAATCTTTGTGTAAGGAATTTGAAGAGCACCATAGGTGAAACATTATAACATGTTCGCTCGAATCCTCTCCCGATTTTCCCTCAAATTTTGGTATGTCTGGGGGAATCTTAGTAGGGACAGCCAGCCAAGCCGGGTCATGAGACACAAGATTTTTCATCATTCTCGACAAGTCAGGAAGATTTAGTGTTGCGAGGAAAGGGAGCCTAGGATGACTCAGGTTGATGCACCGCTCCCTGATAGTTTTGATTCACATAGGTCTGATTACCATAACCACCATGGCCTTGACCATAGTGCCCTCCTCCCGTTTGACCCATGTAGGGTGGGATGGAAGCACCATAATGTGGTGTACCTTGACTATTCAGGGCTACAAAGCCGTAATTTGGAGAGTAAGCAGGTTGTTGATAGGGTGGGAATAGGAATGAAAATGCTAATACTAATGACAAGAACGCCTGTAATGCTGGTGGGGAAAAGCAATCTAAACGTAAGGTTAAATTTCTGTGCAAGTTGTGTAAGGATGATCACCTCAGTTACTTGATACTCATACCCATAAGGTGAAGAATCCTACCCATACTGCATCCCATAATAAGGTCCATAAGTCATCGCATGAGATGTCCCATGAGATAATCCATAAGTAGGAGTATATGCTCCAGAAGTAGGAATATACATTCCAGAAGTAAGAATATACACTTCAGAAGTAGTAATATGACCTCTAGAAGTATGAACATGACCTCCCGAAAAAGCAGGCGATACTTGAACCTGAGACACAACTGGTTGAGTAACAACAGTATGGACATGACTCATAGCAACATGCTGGCCTAAAGGACCACATGAATGAGGTGGAGGGTGAACATTCGAAGAACTAGGGACAAAGGACAAAGGGACCTATGAAATTATATACGTTTTGTTCCCTATAGTCACTCGTCTTGGATCTGGTATCCTAATAGGATCACTAACCCTAGGCCTAGCAGGAATATGTGATGTAGCTTCCACTACCGGGATGGAAGGTGCAATGTGACTTTTTCTCCCAAACCTCTCCACATGGTAAGGAATGAGAGTGCCCCCAAGCATAGTGTTAGGCTCAAACTCAGACTCGACATGAAATGCCAAATAACGTGTGGGAAAACCAGACATACCATAACTACCATAACTAGTGCTCGTGGATTCAAAATGAGTCTCATCATCTTTCGACATTCCATACCGGCGATGCGTCAATGGGGGATCAACACTAGAGTAAGTAGGTATATCATGAAGAGTAACTATCTAAGAAATTACAAGACCTAACTCAGTTGAATTAGGTGAAGGATCATAGGTAGGAGTAAACTCCCCATATTCCACTTTAATGGGAGAGGGTGGTTCAGGAATACCTTCTTCATGGTCTCCCATCATGTGTGAATCAATCTGCGAAGTAGTCCACCTAGACTTCCTATCTCTCTCTCCCAAAGGAGGAGGAGATGTAGAAGGTGAAAGTCCTGCTAAATGATGAGAATGGAAAGGCGCCACAACTGAATCCACAATGACTCAAAAAATGCAAAAAGACTTTCTAACTATGCAAACCCTAGGAAAGCTAATGTGCACAGAGCACACACTAATAAAATCTAAATCCAAACACAAGCAATCAAGGGTAGGATAAATGAGCTCCCAAATGAAGCAGGTATGTCTCACCTAGGAGAGGCTTGAGACTCCCAAACATAGCAAGCGAAGGTACATCACCAATTATTGTGGCCCTCAGCTTCAATGCATAAAGCGACTGTGTTGTCCGACCCCAAGATGGCTGGGACACCCACAGAATAACCCCTACAGAGTACCCCCTCGATATCCTAGGTAAGGAAACTAAGGCCAACTCAATATAATCAATGCTCAGGTGTACAGTCGCAAGCAGGATTAACCGTATGGGTAGGGTAGAAAATCCTGAAACTCTCGAAAGAGCCAACATATATGAATACAATCCTAGAAATATCTCCAATGCTACTCAGTTATGACTAGGGGTCATCCCAATCAATAAACACTCACATTGCCTCGTGCTTAACTCCCTTTTGAGAGGAGGATCCTAAGAACATGAATTATACCAAGGAATTTCACACTCTCACCTGGACAGACACATACATGTTGTTGTTTAGTGGTCTTGGACAATTTACTCACAATGAACTATTCTAAGACCCTAAAACCTAATCTTGTTGGTGAACCCTATCAAATAAAATAGTATAGTTCATTTTATTTAAGCGTTGATTTTAATTGGCTTTATTACTCAAAAGAGGTATATGGCCGTGCAACTAATGGCATTATGACACAACATGAAGCAAAATGCACACCTAACAATCAATGCAAATGCATTATGTCCATGAAAAACAAGGTATGCTACTACTTGAAATGCACAATTTTCTTCAAATGATAAATGCAAGCTTTCCTATATGAAATCTTGACTAATACTTCAAAGCAAATCTAGTGCAAGTACTATGCAAAATGCAAGATGCAATGCATAATGATAAGCAAATAGTTTTGTATTTTTTGAAATAAAAATGAGATACTAAAGCAGAAGAATGATTCTACAACCCCCAAACTCTATAAGCACAATCAAGCAGCACTCAAGCAAAGTACTAAGGTAAAATAAATCTAATGCATTAATCCCAAAACAAAAAATCGAAAATGCAAGACAAGAACATTCTTCAAAAAGAAATTTTACCCTAAAAAAAATGTCTCTGGTTAGAAACAGAGGTGTATACAGACTCTAGCAGTGTCAAAGGAGACTAATCAATCATCAAAGTTCACCCAGCAACAACCAATCTCCCTCTAGAGGGAAAAACTAAGTGCATATGAAACTGTTCATAGTAAACCCGCGTGTGTACACAGAAATAGCAGTGAAACCTGCGTATATACACAACTGTGAGTTAAAAACTTGCATACAGGAAGAAAGGTGCATAAAAATAAAGGCAAATAAACAAGATGAGACAAAATTCACACCAATCAGACACTACCAGGCAAACATGCCCCCTGACCCGACACAGAAACAGAGAAATAAGAGCAATTCAAATTCATTGAATGCCGATAGAGAACCCCCAAAGGAAAACTACTAAGAAGTCCCCAGCAGAGTTGCCTATTCTATTATAGATAGAAATTCCTATGGCTTGGGGTACCACAATAGATAGCTTGACTCTAGAAATCAATCCTTTCCAATATGCAAGAAAACTCAAATATCTAACACTAAAGGATCAAACCTCGTACCTTATTCCAGATGGTTGAAGCAGATCCCCGTTGAGATTTCCAACTTTAGCTTGAATTGATGAATCACTTCCTCAACAACAAGTAAAAAAGACAAGCATACTATATATATTGGTGTTAGATCTACTCTAGCATATATAATCAACAACGTATAAGCATTTGAAATCATCCATGGATAAAATATTCATTCAAACTTACATTATTGGATACGAAAAGATATTTCTATTAATATAAAATTAGATATTACAATGAATACAACCTTTGTTAGCACGTCTGCGAATCGGAGAAACTGAATCCCCCACTTGGGCCTCCACCACCTCAATCCTCCATCTCTCGATAGCAAGCTCACATGTAAAAGGAAAGCTTGGGAAGAACACCAAAGTACTCCAAGGGACAAAGGGATGCAGACTCAAGCACAAGTTCTGGCAAGAATGGACTATAGTTTCTTTTTTCTCAATTCTCTTATGCCTTCAATGCATCCAAAGGGTTCCTTATATATCTTTTGAATGGGGTAATGAAAGGTCGAATCTGAGTGATCTCAAGGCATATGGAAGGCTAGGAGACAAGTGAGTTGGATCCATGTCAAGGAAAACTCCAAAAGGATTTGGATTATGTACACATCCTGATGTACGCAGTTTTAGGGGTCAAACCCATGTATATACATGATAAGGGGTTTAAAAGTTGCGTATAGCAATTTTCACATGTTTTTAGGGATGGTCTAGGAAACATCAAAGGAAAAAAAATGGTGCAAGGGGTCTAAGGAGTCTGCAGAGGGATAGGGGAAGGCCATATAAGTGTGATTCACCTGGTGTGGTAAAATCAGCTATAACAATCCTCTCCAGGTTTTCCCTTGATATTGGGTATGTCCAAGGGAAGCTTAGTAGGGACAACCGGCCAAGCCGGGTCATGAGATACAGGATCATTCGTCAGTATTGACAAGTCAAGAAGATTTAGCGTTGCGAGGAAAGGGAGCCTAGGATGAGCAGGTCAATGCACAAATCCCTGATAGTTTTGATTCGCATAGGTCTAATTACCATAACCACCATGGCCTTGACCATAGTTCCCTCCTCCTGTTTGACCTGTGTAGGGTGGCATGGAAGCACCTTAATGTGGTGTACCTTGATTATGTGGGGCTACAAAGCCATAATTAAGAGAGTAAGCAGGTTTTTGATACCCATACCCATGAGGTGAATAACTATGTCCATACTGCGTCCCATAATAAGATCCATAAGACATCCCATGAGATGTCCCATGAGACACTCCGTAAGTAGGAATGTAGGTTTCGGAAGTCATGACATGACCTCCAGAAGTAGTAATACGACCCCCCGAAACAACGGTAGGTACTTGAACTTGAGGCACAACTGTGCGAGTAGCAATAGTACGAACATGACTTTTAGTGACATTCTGGCCCAAAGGACCAAGTGAATGAGGTGGAGGAATGAAATTTGAAGAATAAGGAACCGAGGACGAAGGGATATGTGAAATAATATACGTGGTGATCCCTATAGTCACTCGTCTTGGCTCTGGTATCCTAATAGGATCATTAACCCTAGTTCTAGGAGGAATATGTGATGTAGCTTCCACCGCCGGATGGAAGGTGCAATATGACTCATGGTCCCAAACCTCTCCGCATGGTAAGGAATGCGAGTGCCCCCAGGCGTAGTGTTAGGTTCAAAATACAACTCGACATGAAATGTAAAATCATGTGTGCGAATACCAGACATACCATAACTACCATAACTAGTGCTCGCGGGTTCATACTGATTCTCATTGTCCAGCATTCCATACCGACGATGCATGAATGGGGGATCATAGCTAGAGTAAGTAGGTCTATCATGAAAAGTTCCTATCTCAGAAATTACAGGACCTAAATTAGAAATTATAGGCATATCAGGTGAAGGATCATAGGTAGGAGTAAACTCTCCGTCATCCACTCGAAGTGGAAAAGAAATTTCAAGAACACCATCTTCACGATCTCCCATCGTGTGCGAATCAATGTGCGAAGTAGTCCGCCTAGACTGTCTATTTCTCTCTCCCAAAGGGGGAGAGGTAGAAGGAGAAAGTCTTGATAACCGACGAGAACGACGAGGAGCTGCACCCGAATCCACAACGACTCAAAAAATGTAAAAGACTCTTTAATTACGCAAACCCTAAGCAAGCTAACGTGCACAAAGCATACACCAATAAAATCTAAAGCCAAACAAAAGCAATCAAGGGCAGGATAAGTGAGTTCCCAAATGAAGCAGGTATGTCTCACCTAGGAGAGGCTTGAGACTCCAATACACAACAAGCGGAGGTACATAACCAATTATTGTGGCCCTCAGCTTCTATGCGTAAAGCGACTGTGCTGTTAGACCCCAACCTGGCTGAGACACCTGCAGAATAACCATTGCAAAGTACCCCCTTGATATCCTAGCTAATACAACTAAGGTCACCTCAATATAATCAATGCTCAGGTGGAAAGTCACAGGCAAGATTGACCGTATGGGTAGGGTAGCAAATCCTAAAACTCTCGAAAGAGCCCCCAAATATGAATACAATCCTGTAAATATCTCTGGTGCTACTCAGTTATGACTAGGGGTCATCCCAATGAATAACCACTCACACTGCCTCGTGCTTAATTCCCTTTTGAGAGGAGGATCTTAAGAAACACCAATTATACCAAGGAATTTCACACTCTCATATGGACAGACACATACATGTTGTTGTTTAGTGGTCTTGGAGAATTTACTCACAATGAACCATTCCAAGACCCTAAAACCTAATCTTGTTGGTAAAACCTATCAAATAAAATAGTGTAGTTCATTTTAATTAAGCGCTCATTTTAATTGGCTTTATTACTCAAAAAAGGTATATGACCGTGCAACCAATGGTGTTATGACGCAACATGAAGAAAAATGCACACCTAACAATCAACGCAAATGCATTATGTCCATGAAAAATAGGGTATGCTACTACGTGAAATGCAAAATTTTCTTCAAATGATAAATGCAAGCTTTCCTATATGAAATCATGACTAATACTTCAAAGCAAATCTAGTGCAAGTACTATGCAATGCATAATGATAATGAATTTTTTTTGGATTTTTTGAAATAAAAATGATATACTAAAGAAAAAGAATGATTCTACAACCCCCAGACTCTACAAGCACAATCATGCAGCACTCAAGCAAAGTACTAAGGTAAAATAAATCTAATGCACTAATCCCAAAACAAAAAATCAAAAATGCAATGACAAGAACATTCTTCAAAAAAAGAAATTTACCCTAAAAAAAACATCTCTTGTCAGAAATAAAGGTGTATATAGACTCTAGCAGTATCAAAAAAGAGTCAGCAATCATCAAAATTCACCTAGCAACAATCAATCTTCCTCAAGAAGGCCAAATTAAGGGCATACGCGACTGTTCGCAGTAAATCCGCATGTGTACACAGATATAGCAGTCAAAACCGCATATATACGCGACTGTGAGTTCAAAAATCATGTACAGGAAGAAAAGTGCATAAAAATAAAGCCAAACAGACAAGCTGAGACAAACTTCGCACCAATCAGACACTACTAGGCTAACATGCCCCCAGACCCAACACATAAACAGAGAAAATAAGAGTAATTCAAAGTCATTGAATGCCGATATAAAACCCCCAAAGTAAAACTACTATGAACTCTCCAACAGAGTCACCAATTCTTTTACGAAGAGAAATTTCGATGGCTTGGGGTACCACAACAGACAGCTTGACTCTAGAAATCAATCCTTTCCAATATGTAAGAGAAATCAAATATCTAACACTAAAGGATCAAAACTCATACCTTATTCTGGATGGTTGAAGTAGATCCACGTTGAACTTTCCAACTTCAACTTGAATTGATGAATCACTTCCTCAACAATAAGTAAACAAGACAAGCATACTATATATGTTCGTGTTAGATCTACTCTAGCATATATAATCAACAACGTTTAAGCATTTGAAATCATCCATGGATAAAATATTCATTCAAACATACATTATTGGACAGGAAAAGATATTTCTATTAATATAAAATCAGAGATTACAGTGAATACAACCTCTGTTAGCACGTCTGCGAATCAGAGAAACTGAATCCCCCACTTTGACCTCCACCACCTCAATCCTCCATCTCTCGATAGGAAGCTCACAAGAAAAGGGAAAGCTTGGGAAGAACACTAAAGTGCTCCAAGGGACAAAGGGATGCAGACTCAAGAACAAGTTCCAGCAACAATGGACTATAGTTTCTTTGCTCTCAATTCTCTCTTTTTCCTTCAATGTATCCAAAGGGTTCCTTATATAGATTTTCAATGGGGTAATGAAAGGTCAAATCCAAGCGATCTCAAGGCATATGGAAGGCCAGGAGACAAGTGAGTCAGATCCATGTCAAGGAAAACTCCAAAAATATTTGGATTTTGTACACATCCCGATGTACGCAGTTTTAGAGGTCAAACCCGCGTATATATGCGATAAAGGGTTTAAAATTCGTATATAGAAATTTTCACATGTTTTTAGGGATGGTCTTGGAAACATCAAATGACAAAAATGGTCCAAGGGGTCTAAGGAGTCTATAGAGGGACAGGGGAAGGCCATACAAGTGTGATTCACCTAGTATGGTAAAATCTGCTATAACAGATGTAGTAGCATACCCTGTTTCTCATTCTCCACTTTGCAAATGCATCACTTGTTAGGTGTGCATTTTATTTCTTATTGTGTCATAACCTCATTAGTTCCACATCCATTTACCCTTTGAGTAATACAACCAATTAAAATCAACGCATAATAAAATGAGTTACACTCTTTTCTTTTCTAGGGTGCATCAACAAGAATAGGTTTTAGGGTCTTGGAATAGTTCATTGTGAGTCAATTCTCCAAGACCACTAAACAAAACAATTAGGTGTTTTTCCAAGTGAGAGAGTGAAACCCTTGGTATAATTAGTGTTTCTAAGGATGCTCCTCTTATACGAGAGTTAAGCGCGAGGCAGTGCCCACGATTGTGATTGGGATGAACCCTGGTCACTTTCTATGAGCACCAGGGATATTTCCAGGATTGTATTCGTATCTAGGGGTTCTTTAAAAAGCTTTGGGCTTTGCTACCCTGCCCATATGATCTACCCCACCTGCGACTATCCCCCCGAGCATTGTATATATTGGGGTGACCTTAGTTTCCTTACCTAGGTATCATAGGGGGTACTTGCAGAGGTTATTATGTAGGTGTCTTGGCCAGGTGGAGATCGGACAACATAATCACTTTATGTGTTGAAGCTAAGGGCCACTATAATTAGCTACATACCTCTGCTTGTAGTGCATGGGAGTTTTGAGCCTCTATTAGGTGAGACATACCTGTTGCATTCGGGAGCTCAGATATCCTCCCCTTGGTTTGCTTGGATTTTGGCTATAGATTTTCTTAGGAGTGTGCTCTTTTTACGCTAGTTGGCCTTTAGAATTGTGGTTACTTGAGTATATTTATGCTCTCTTGAGTTTGGGTCCTTTTATTTTCGGCATGCCTGGTATCCTATCACCCATTCTTGGTCGTAGTATAGACACTAGTGTTGGACTTGGGGGTTTCACAGCCCCTTACCATGCTCATAGAGTTGGGAGTGGTCACATTCTGCCCTCTACTCCATTTGTAAAGGATGTTGACTCCCTTCTCTCGGTGTTTACACTGGTTGTCACCCTCATGGGGGTGGTAGTGGATGCGTGAACGTTGAGTCTACACCTTACTTTCCTTTTTATGTTCCATTGTTCATCGCATTGTTTCCTTTAGGTGTAGTTGTCATGATCATTCCTCCCTATATCCTATAGTTTGGATTCTTTATTGACTATTTTGGGTTGTTTTGGACTAATATGGTTGTCTTGTAGGGTTCTGCTTTTGTACACTCTCTCCGAGGTTTTGACCCATTCATTCCTATCATGGGTATTACATATGAACTAGCATATAGGTTAGGATTTCATATCCTCCTGCATTTTGCATGACCTTATGACTGTTTCATTTAAACCTTAGGTAGGAACCCATTCCATGGTATCACGAAACCTTCATGCTATTGTTAGAAATGGTACTATGTGGATGGTAGAGCTTTCCTATACATGGGTGTCCTAGTTATCTCTGTTTCGCATTTCGTACCCAAGCTGTGAGTCCTCTCTTAGGTCTGGGACTCCCTTTTAGTCCCACCATGTCATTGAGCAAGAGTTTCATACTCCTCTTGAACTTTATGCTGGCCATTCCCGCAGGACTCCCTTGTATATGTCAAGTTGTAATTGCATTATCATGAGATTTCATCGTTTTCCTTAGAATCACAAGACTTTTCTCCTCGCCAAACTCTGTGATTGAATTAAAATCCGTAATTCATGCCAATTTGGAAGTCTTAATGTGCCTTACTTTACATAGGCTCTCCTCAGTAAGTTCTGACAAATTTAATGCTATGTCGTTTTGCTTATACGCTTATATTAATCAAAAAATGGTGGATTTAGATCAAAATTTTGCTTAACATCCTTAAAACTCTAGTTCTATGCAGTTTCATAAATTCTATTTCTACCCAGTTTGAGAAATTTCCATTATTGGATAATGAATTAGGAATACTTGTTAGAAACTTTGGAGGAAGGTCTTGGTCCTAAGGGACTAATCTCCAACAACAATGTAATGATACTTGATGTTCTTTTAGTGTGAAAATTGAGTCCTTAGAATGTGATATTGATTTAGTCCATGATGATACACTCCTCACCCTCTTTTCAAGCATTGATTCCCCTCATCACCCTCTTTTCAAGCCTCAATACTCCTCTCCTCCCCCACTTTTCAAGAAATTTTTTAGTCAAATGTATTTGGATTTGATGTTAATGTTTTCACATGGTTTAGACATAAAATTGTTTAGGTAAAGAAAACACTTACATAGAGTTTGAAATACCTATTATATATTTCGAAGGCATTCATGACATTATGTAAAAAGAATCTCATATTATTCTCTATGGTTTTTCATTAAACTATAATCTTAATTTTTTATTTAAACCATTAGGAAGGATGTAAAAGGTGTTGTTGGAAGCTTATAAATCTTCAAAATTATTGTATTGGAATATTGGTACATTTTCTTATTGGAATAATCAAGCTATTGGAAGCAAGAGGTGTGGACTCTTGAATCGCCAATGTGAAGAGATCTGTATTAGTGAGTTTATGTTTGAAGTGAAACACCCCATGGTGGAGCAAGGTGATAAATTGTAGTACTTGTACCTTATGGAAGTTCTCAATGAATCGTGATATTTTTTGAAAAAAGGAATAAAAAGACCACATATCTCATAAAAGGATATAAAGATGAATAAGTCTTCTAATTTCTAAGGAATATGTTTGATGATCCTAATTCAAACCTCAAGCAATATAATATAACAACATTGTCTAGAGTAGATGTCAAATACAAATGTCTAATATTGGGACCAACATATTAGAGTAAAACTAATAAGGGGTATAAAGTATGTCATGCCAAATAATGGTGCTTGAAATATTTGGTGAAAATAGGAGTGCATTGTATTTGAAAGATGTATTTAGAGGGGAAATTAACAATAGTATTTTGGGAGAAGAGACAAAAGTAGTGTTATTATTTAATATCCCATGAAGACATGCACTATATCATAGATTTACTAAGTGAAGTTGATGTGTATACATATAAGCTCTTATGGTTTCCTCATGTTTAAAATTCTCCATAGACCCTAGGGTTGTATTGAATTTCTAGATTCTTGCAAAGAACATACCAATTAGTAAAGGTTCAAATGTTACAACATTTGACAAAAATATAAAAAAATAGCAATTGATATTGGGGGTTTCAGTGGATGTTCTCCATAAATGAAAATTTGGGAAACTGAAAATTAGTTTTGGTGCACTTCAAATCCTTTAGTTCCCTCCTAAATAGTAAGAGAATTAAGAAAAAATATTCTACAAAATGAGAATATATATTTATTAGAACATTAAATAATTAAGTGTGTGTGAGCATGTAATCACATGGTCTCAATCATTGTGAAGTAATGCTACTTAATTCTTCAAAACTAAATAATATAAACATATCCTACCAAAATTTTATAATTATATCATAGAGATATTTTCTTCCTAATACTTGAATCTAATATTCTACAATAACTAACATAGTTTCTTCTATGGGAATATTACAAGGGTCTCACTAAATGCAAATTAGAATTTGATTCATAACTCTTCTTGACCCAACACAAATCCGTAGTTAAATTTCCAATCAATTCTATTCAAGTTGCTTGGTCCACACTTATAAGCTAGGACTGAGCTATTGTAATTCAATGAATCCTTCAATCATACTTCCAATTAGAAACCTCTATATGTTGTTCTCTTTCCACGCACAACCATGCAAAATTATTATGATTAGTATCCATACTACTAATATTTGCATACAACATATTTAAACTATTATACAATGCATGATGTGTTTCCCAATCATAATAGGGTGAATCCATAAATCTATGTAGCAATTTTTGGCAAGGGTTTGTGCGTAAATAGTGAAATGGAGGCCTTCATTGACGGAGTTTTTAATCCCATTGCAAGAGGATGTTGATTTTATCTAAAGAAATTATAAAACTTGTTTAATTAAAATTCCATTCCTACAGTAATTATGTTGATTTTTGTCGTTGTTGTTTAAATTGTATCAAAAGGAAACATTTATGTTGTCGGTTTTATTTCTTACTATGTATTGGTAACCAAAACTGATCTTAGATTTTTCAATCCTATGGTAATGCGTGGAGGATTAAAAGCAATCCATTCATGCATGATCAAAAATAAAATCGATAATGTAAGTGTTTCCATTTTTTTGGACTTATTTAGTTTCAAATAATCAATCTACAACAAAAATGCTCAAGGAATGTTTTTTCTAAATACGCATTGTAAAGAAGAAATGTTGTTGATTTTTTTAATGCTCTAATAATACATGGTTGATTGAAAGTTATTCACAAACTCATTATTGAAAACTATCATCTATGAAACACAACAAGGTACATGTTGAATCAAAATATGAAAGAAAACATTCCTACTAATCATTAGTTAAACATGAGGTAAACCCAACAATCAACTCAGTTATCACTACTTTTCATCTGGAATGAAAATTTTCTAAGCAAATAAATTGTATCTATGATGTTTTCTAGCCATTAGAATAACAATAATTTAGACACACTAATCAAGAAAATAGTGGTGACACATTAATCAAGTCATTGACAACGAAAGTTGTATTGGCACTAACACACAAGATGGAACACTAACTGACACAATAAATAACTTCCATGGACACTAGTCTCAAGGATGAGGGAAACCCCAATTTTCTTTCATCTCCTCACTCCTTCCCTATGCATGAGTGGCCTTGCTATTTTAAGCTTGCATGTTGTTGGCTAATTATTGAGTTACAATGGTGTAACGATATCAATTTTAAACCAAATTATTATTTTCCAAATGCATATATTAGAATGTTGAATTGCTCAGCATGAAAGGGCAAGCCTAGAGAAATATAAACGTAAAATAAGATGGTCAAATTGGTCTCCTTCAAGGATTCAATGGTATAAAATAATATTGCAAACAAGGATCCCTTTTAAAATTTTTAAATCACGAAAGTATATGTATAGGTTCTAGCTCAAGTCAATCACCCAAACCATGTTGAATCCATCACTATTCTTCGCAAATATATTTTTAAACTTACAAGTATTTTCAATATATCTTGCTCATACCTAAACACATCAAAAAAAGAATGCATCATGTTCATCAATCTTCTGTGCTAGAGAGATAACCAATCTACCTCTTATTCACATTCTTTAAAACCACCAATTTAAATCATGTGTTATAGCTGATTTTACCACACATGGTTCATCACATATTTATGGCCTTCCTTGTCCCTCTGTAGACTCTTTAGACCCCATGGACTGATATTATACTTTTATGTTTCCAAGTTCATCCCTAAAAAGATTTGTTTATTGTTGTACATGACTTTTAATCCCATACTCGCGTGTACATGCAACTTTTGACCTCAAACCCGCGTACATAGCAATGTGTGCATAAATCAAAATATTTTTGGATTTTTCCTTCATGTGTTTCCAAACCACTTGACTCTTGGACTTCCATATGCCTCGATATCACTCGGATTTGACCCTCCATTACCCCTTTGGAGTGCTATATAAGGAACCCCTTGGATACATTGAAGGGGAGGAATTGAAGAGCAACAAAACTATAGTCCATTGTTGTCGTAGCTTGCATATACTTGATTTTGCGTTCTTTTGTCCCTTTGGATAAGTTTTTATTCTTCCCAAGCTTGACTTTGCTTGTGAGCTTGATATCGAGAGATGGAGGATTGAGGTGGTGGAGGTCCAGGTGGAGGACTCAGTTTCTTCGGTTCGTATACGTGCTGGGAGAGGTTGTCACTTGTGTAATATCTGATTTGATTAATAGAAATATATTTTCCTATCCAATAATGTGCATTTGAATGAATATTGAATCCATGGATATGTTTAATTTCTTATACATTGTTGATTATATATGCTAGAGTAAATCTAACACCATATTATATAGCATGCTTGTCTTGTTTGCTGTTGTTGAGAGAAAATTGATAGCACAAGTGGGATTGGAAAAAGCTCAACGGGGATCTACTTCAACCATACGGAAGAAGGTACAACCCATGATCCCTTAGTGTTAGATATTTGGTTTCTCTTTCATATGGGAAAGGATTGATTTCTCAGGTCTAGCTGTCTATTGTGGTACACCCCAAGCCATAGGAATTTTTTCTCTGTAACAGAATTGACGACCATACTGAAGATGCTCCTTGTTTTTCTTTGGGGTTTGGGGGAAAAATGTGCTTGATATTATTGACTTGATCTCTATTTCTCCTCATTTTTGTGTCAGTTTTTATAGTATGTTCCTCCATTGACAATCCCCTTTATTGGTTTGACCCTTGGACTGCTTTTTACCACTGTCATCTTTGTATACGCAGGTTTTTAGAAAACAATCATGTATATACATGGATGTTTGGTGAAACGTTGCGTATACATGCAGGTTTTTGGCTAAAATCCACGTATAGATGCAGCTTTTTGTCCAAAAGTCACATACATACGCAGTTGTTCTTTAAACAATCATGTACATCCTCCCTTTTGGTTGCGTTTGATGTTGTGAGAAGTTGTTGGGTGGGTTGTGAGTGTGGTTGGGTATTCCTGGGTTTTGATGTTGTCTGTTGGATTCTTCCTTTGTGACCACAGACTGATTTTTCATTGATTTTTATTTGAAAGTAGTTTTAGTCATTTATCCTTTTTGTTTTTCCATTAGTGCATTACTCTTTTTGTCTTGGTGTCTTGCCGGGCTTGTGTTTTATGCTGGTCATAGAGACTCAAAGTTTTAGATGACTTTTATTTGCAGTTTTCATTCTTTTATATTGAAAATAAAAAATAGTTGCATTCTTACTTGCATCTTACATATGGATTTAAGAAGGTACTTGCATTGGATTTCTTGGATGAGAGTTGTGTTTAGGTTTTCATATAGGAATGATTGCATATACATTTGAAGGAAAAATATTACACTTGGCGTAGCAGCATACCCTGTCTTTCATTCTACACTTTGCATTTGCAATGCTTTTTAGGTGTGCATTTTACTTCTTGTTGTGTCATAACTTCATTAGTTGCATGCCCATTTACCGTTTGAGTAATATAGCCAATTAAAATTAACACATAATAAAATGAATTACACTCTTTTCTTTTCTAGGGTGCATCAACAAGAATAGGTTTTAGGGTCTTGGAATAGTTCATTGTGAGTCAATTCTCCAAGACCACTAAACAAAACAATCAGGTGTCTTTCCAAGTGAGAGAATGAAAGCCTTGGTATAATTAGTGTTTCTCAGGATGCTCCTATTACATGGGAGTTAAGCACGAGGTAGTGCCCACGATTGTGATTGGGATGACCCCTAGTCTCTTCTGTGAGCACCAGAGATATTTCCAGGATTGTATTCGTATATCGGGGCTCTTTTGAGAGTTTTGGGCTTTGCTACCCTACCCATATGACCGACCCCACCTGCGACTGTCCTCCTGAGCATTGGTTATATTGGGGTGACCTTAGTTTCCTTACCTAGGTATCATAGGGGGTACTTACAGAGGTTATTCTGTAGGTGTCCTGGCCAGGTGGAGGTCGGACAGCACAGTCGCTTTATGCATTGAAGATGAGGGCCACTATTATTGGTTACATATCTCTACTTGTAGTGTATGGGAGTTTCAAGCCTCTCCTAGGTGAGACATACCTGCTGCACTCGATAGGTCACATATCCTCCCCTTTGTTTGCTTATATTTTGGCTATACATTTTCTTAGGAGTGTGCTCTTTTTGCACTAGTTGGACTTTAGAATCGTGGTTACTTGAGTATGTTTATGCTCTCTTGAGTTTGGGTCCTTTTATTTTTTGCATGCCTGGTATCCTATCACTCATCCTTGGTCCTAGTATGGACCCTGGTGTCGGAATTGGGGGCATCACAGCCCCTTACCGTGCTCATAGATTTGGGAGTGGTCACATTCCTCCCTCTACTGCATTTGGTGAGGATTTTGACTCCCTTCTCTTGGTATTTACATCGGTGGTCACCATCACAATGGTGGTAACAGATGCATGAATTTCGGTTCTACACCTTACTTTCCTTTTTATGTCCCATCATTCACCACATTGTTTCCTTTGGTTGCAGTAGTCATGATCATTCCTCCCTATATCCTATAGTTTGGATTCTTTATTGACTATTTTGGGTTGTTTTGGACTAATATGGTAATGATGTAAGGTCCCATTTTTGTACACTCTCTTCGAGGTTTCGACCCATTCATTCCTATCACAGGTATTACATCTGAAATGGCATATAGGTTAGGATTTCATATCCGCTACATTTTGCATGACCTTATCACCGTTTCATTTTAACCTTAAGTACGAACCCATTCCATGGTATCACAGAACCTTCATGCTATCGTAAGTGGTACTATGTGAATGGTAGAGCTTTCTTATACATGGGTGTCCTAGTTAGCTCCCTTTTGCATTTGCTACCCAAGCTGTGATTCCTCTCTTAGGTCCGGGAGTCCCTTTCAGTCTTTCCATGTCCTTGAGCAAGATTTTCATACTCCTCTTGAAATTTATGCTGCCCATTCTCGCGAGACTCCCTTGTATATGTCAAGTTGTAATTGCATTATCATGAATTTTTATTTCCTTATCGAGCCTTATGTCGACTTCCTAACTTTGAATATCAGCCATATAGCCTAATCTTGTCTCATGTCTCACCAAGCAGAGCCTTTTTACATATCTTTTGCATCTTGATTCCCTAGTTTTTACGAAAAGGGGACCTTCCCCCAAGTGTCCTTATCCTGCACATGTTTCCTTGCATTGAGCATAGGTATGCTCCACTGCTTGGAACTAGTTTCCTTATTCCTTGACACTCATTTCCTCCTAGATTTGTAAGTATAAATCACTTTTATTCTTTTTTAATATTTTTAAAATATCTGAAAAAGTCCAAAAAAAAATAAAAAATCCAAAAAGCTGGACAAGAAAAGATGTTATCTTTAGCAGCATTTGAGTCGTGTCTCCTTTGAACAGACCATTGTATATCACATATGTTTGTTAGGTTATTAGTTTGAATTTAGGGTCTGTACTCATTAATCTGAGTTTATCTCCACCGATTGGTTAAGATTTCAGTCCCTATGGAGCCTCTGTTGATGCCTCCTGTGTCAAAGAGATGTCCCGGTTTGCATATCAAGTCCATGCTGCTTATATTCAGTCACCATTTTCCTTTATGCTCTTGTTTGAAGGAATTTGAAGCCCAAGTTGGCAATTCCTTAGTTGTTTTGACTTTGCATGTCGACCATTCCTAGTACTGTTATTTCTTCATGAACATATTGTTCAAGTTCTTCCATATTATACAGCGTTGCTAAGTACCTCATGTTGGTTGATGGGGGATGCCTTAATGACCTCCTTCCAGCGGATTCCATCCCATCGACTTGAGATCATTTATTCTAAGATAGGAGTCTAGAGTAATTTGAGTGCCTTTAGACTTACAGTCATCAGTGGTAGGTTCTCTCACCATCGATAGATTTGGGAATACATCAATGTCCCCTGATCGATGGGTTCTTCCAAGTGTCCGACCTAAACACATCTATTCACGCTTGCTATATTGCACTCTAGTACCTTTATTCCCATTTTCATTATCGTTGGGTGATCTCGCATCTATTAATGGTATACATCATTTTAGAATTTCATCATTAAGCTAACATTATATTTGGATCTTTACTGAGAGAATAGCAAGCACATCAATCAAACACAAGAGACAATGAACACATTGTTTATCCTTGGAGAAACCATAAATGGCGAAAACCCCACAACTTCCTCAGAGATAGAATCAACACCAAAATAGAAAATCCGCAAAACAGTAAGTGATCTCTCGACAGCAGTAACCTTCTTCTTGTCTAGCCCCAGTTTCTTCTCCTTCCTCAACTATGTGCTACACTTGAGTGTGTATGAGTTGTGTGATAAATAGAGACTCGAGTTCTCTGTTTATACTAATCCTGACATGACTAAAACCCTACCAGGGCCGACCTCTACTAGGAGATTCTAATAACCCTAGTGCCCCGAAACTGTGGGGACTTTAACCCTTAGACAATAGGAGGGTTACCCACAATGACTTGACATGACTTGTTTACATGATAGACCTTCCTGATAGGAACATCGAGGCATGAAATAAATCAAGTACATCCCGAAATAAACATCGGGTTACAATATATAAGAAATACAAGTGAAATATATTCTGAAGTTACATATACATCAACACTCCCTCTTAACTAGGAAGGTATTCTTTGGAAACAATTTTTAGCACAAGTCTTCTTCTCTGTATCTTCTAGATCATCATCGAGTCATCATCATATTCAAGTCATCTTCATCATCGGATCTGGATCATCACTTGATCTGGATCATCACTGGATCTGGATCATCACTTGATCTGGATCATCATTGGGCATCATCACTCGATCAGGATCATTTCTACTGGATCAGCATCACTGGATCTGGATCATCATCACTCGATCTAGATCATCACTAGGCATCATCACAGGTGCTATCTCTTGATTCTTCTCGTCATAGGAACCTCTATAGAGCCAGTCCTTTTTCATACTGGATGTATCATCTCAGAGCTAGTCCTTTTTTATACTAGATGAGGCATCACAGAGCTAGTCCTTTTTCATACCAGATGAGGCATCACAGAGATGGTCCTTTTTCATACCAGATGAGGCATCACAGAGCTGGCCCTTTTTCATACCAGATGTGGCAGCTACTCAGAGATAGTCCTTTTTCATACTAGATGAGTCTTCTCAAAGATAGTCCTTTTTCATACTAGATGAGGCATCACAGAGTTGGTCATTTTTCATACCAGATGAGGCATCACATAGCTAGTCCTTTTTCATACCAGATGTGGCAACTACTTAGAGTTAGTCCTTTTTCATACTATATGAGTCTTCTTAAAGCTAGTCCTTTTTCATACCAGATGAGCCATCACAGAGTTGGTCCTTTTTCATACCAGATGTGGCAGCTACTCAGAGCTAGTCCTTTTTCATACTAGACAAGTCTTCACAGAGCCAACCCTATTTCATACTGGATGTGCCATCTACACAGAGCTAGTCCTTTTTCATACTAGATGTGTCTTCACAGAGCCAACCCTTTTTCATGTTGGATGTGCCATCTACACAAAGCTAGTCCTTTTTCATACTAGATGTGTCTTCACAGAGCTAGCCCTTTTTCATGCTGGATGTGGCATCCACATATATCTGACAATGGAAGGAACCAATCCTCTCACCATGTCATAGCTCTTACATCTAACCATGGAAGGAACCAATCCTCTCACCATGTCAGAATGGTACATCACTTACATCTGATCATGCGAGGAGCCAATCCTCTCACCATGTCAGAAGGGCTCAGCATGGACACGTCACTTCCTCTTGGGAGGAACCTCGATCTGGAGAACACCAAGCTTCTCCCTGAAGTACTCAAACTTCACCCTAGATAATGGCTTAGTCAACAAATCAGTTATATGTTCGTCTATCGCAACATACTAGAGCTTCACTACTCCTCTTTGCACCATATCCCTGATATAGTGATACTTGATCTCGATATGCTTCGACTTGTCATGGAATACTGGATTCTCTGACAACTTTACACAACTCTGGTTGTCATAGTATATAGAAGTAGCATCTAACTAGAGATCAAATAAATCAGACAGTAGCTTCCTCAGCCATACTACCTCACAACTAGCTGAACATGATGCAACATACTCTGCTTCAGCTGTACTCAGTGCCACATAGGATTGCTTCCTACTAAACCATGAGATCACACCTGATCCCATACTAAAGCAAAACCCTAAAGTGCTCTTCCTATCGATGGCACTTCCTGCCCAATATGAATCAACATAACCCTCCAGGTTAATCCTTTGATCAGCCTTATACTTGAGCCCATAATCAACCGTACCCTTCAAGTACCTTAGAATATGCTTTGCAACAGTCAAGTGAACATGTATCGGATCTATCAAGTATTCACTCAAGGTGTTCATAGCAAAGGAAATATCTGGTCTCGTGTTCATCAGGTACATCAAGGACCCAATCATCTAACGATACATCATGGCATCAAATGTCTCTAATGAAGCATCACTCAATAGCTTCAGGTTTGATGCCATAGGTGTGGTTAATTCCTTGCATTCCATCATCCCAAATCTCTTCAGGATCTCTACTGCATACTTTCCTTGTCCAAGGAAGATTCCATTTATAGTCTACCACACCTCCATACCTTGGAAATAATGCATCATTCCCAAGTCCTTCATCTCGAACTCAGCAGCAAGATTTCTCTTAGTATTAGCAATCAACCCATCCATACCTATCACAAATAGATCATCTACATATAGTGGAAGTATCACCGGGTTTCCATCTTCCACCTTGTAGTAAAGGTTGGAATCTGCTTTACTCTTGGTAAAACCCAAACTGGATAGAAAGCTGTCAATTCTTTCGTACCATGTCCTGGGTGCCTGTTTCAAACCGTATAGGGATTTCTTCAATCTACACACATGAGACTCCTTGTCATGTGTCTCAAAACTGAGTGGATGCTCCACATACACTTCCTCTTCTACTACACCATTCAAGAAGGCAGTCTTGACATCCATTTGGTGTATATTCCATTTCATCACTACAGCTAGAGCAAGTACCGATCTAATGGAAGTGTATCTGGCTACAGGTGCAAAGGTTTGTTCATAGTCTATTCCTTCTTTTTGAAAGAAACCCCGAGCCACAAATCTTTCCTTATACTTTTCAATGCTACCGTCTGCAGCATGCTTGATCTTGTAGATCCATTTGGAAGTTACAATTGACTTCCCTTCTAGTCTTGGGACAACATCCCAAACATCATTCTTCATGATCAATTGATACTATTCAATCATCGCATCCTTCCATTCTTTCCGTTCTGCTGCTTCTTCATGTTTGGAAGGTTCTTTATCAATGAAGTCACATAGTAAATCTACATAGCTGGAACAGGATCTGGTCCTCTTTCTTTCTTTGAGATTCTCTTCTGGAACCCCATATCTTTTTACACCTTGGATAATCTCTCATACCCAATTAGGTTTCCTCTTATGAGTATTCTTCTCCTATGGTGGATCTACATGTCTTTGTGGTTCTTCAAATTCTCGATCTTCTTCTTGAGTTTCTTTGTTCATGATTGTATCATGAATTCATGGGAGCTTCTACTTCTTCAAGTTCTTCAACAGGTTTCTTTCTGGATTTGATGTAGGATGAATCTTCGTCAAATGTTACATTCTTGCTGGTGTCAATATTTTTGAACCCTGGGAAGTATATTCTATAAGCCTTCGAGCTTTTAGACTATCCCACAAATATACCCTTCTTTCCTGAACGATCTAATTTCGTTCTCTTCTCTTTTGGAATGTGTATGTACACAGGACAGCCGAATATTCTGAGATGGCTGACTTCTGGTTTCTTGTCGGAGAAGACTTCTTTAAAAGTTTTGTTCTCGAGTACTCTGTGTGGAGTATGGTTCTATACATACACTGTTGTTCTAGCTGCTTCTGCCCAAAGATGCATAGGAATATATTGATCATGAAGCATAGCTCTTGCAGCTTCCATGATGGTTCTATTCTTACTTTCTGCAAACTCATTCTGTTGTGGATTGTAAGGAGTGGACAAATCCCTCTTAATCCTTGAGTCCTTACATAGTTCCTTGAACTCATTTAAAGTGAATTCTCCGCCATTGTCTAATAAAAAAGTCTTGATCTTATTTTCAGTATGGTTCTCGATCAAGGCTTTGAATTGCTTGAACTTGCTAAACACTTCATCTTTATTCTTCATGAATTAAATCAATGTCTTCCTAGAAAAGTCATCAATAAAAGAGACATAGTACACATACCTACTTAGTGAGCTTGATGACATTGGTCCGCATACATCGGAGTGGATTATTTCCAATATTCATTTTTCTTTTCTCTCGCTACTTGGAAATGTCTTCTTTGTGTTCTTTCCTTTCACACATCCTTTGCAGACCCCTTCATGTTTTGCTTGAATTTCTGGAAGACCTTTAACAGCTTTGCTTGCAAGTGTTAGTGCTCTGTAATGTACATGTGCAAGCCTTCTATGCCAAAGTTCATTTGGTTCTACTATGTCATGAACCAAAGCTTGATCTAGTTGGCCCTTCAACTTGTATAGACATCCTTCTTGTTCTTCAATCACTATTGCATCGTCAAAAGTCTTTCCCTTTGGCCACATAAGAACTTGGCCATCTACAAAAGAAACCCTCATTCCTTTTCCATCCAATGCAGATATGGAGAGGAGGTTCTTCTTTAGTCCTGGAACAAATAATACATTCTTCATCTTCAAAGACTTTCCTAATTCTAGTATATAGAAGGATTCACCACTACCTTTTATTGGATATTGGTAGTCATCCCCAAGTTTCACCTTGTGAGGTGACTCATGTTCAGATAGCTTCACAAATGATTCTTTTAATCTCGTCATGTGCTTGGAAGCACCACTGTCTATAAGCCAATCATTGGTTCCATGTGAAACAATTCCCGTGAGAGCAGAGATTAGTACATATTCATTCTCACTTGAAGAGTTATCACTCTCTTGTCCGATTCTCTTTGTGGAAGGTTCATCATCCTCTGCAGCATGGGCATGATGTCTTCTCTTGTTTCCCTTCTTCTTTAGATTTATTTTGTTAGGGAATAATTTGGATATGTGACCTTTCTCATCACATGTGTGACATCTAATAGTATTCAGATCTTTTCTAGAGTGTGAGATCTTACCTTTGGAGTGATAATTGCTCCTCATGTTTTTCTTGGAGTGAACTATGAGAGCTTGATCTTCACTACCCATATTCTCTTCTCAAGCTGCAATCCGAGCTTCTTCTTGAGAGCATTCTTCCCATAGTCTGTTGAACTTGAATAACTTATTTCTGGCACAAATTCCTTGAATGAAAGAGTCCCATGATCTAGGGAGACCATTCAAGGTGGTCATCACAATATCTGCATTTTCCACTTCTTCATCTACTACTTCCAGCTGCTCCTTGATATGAGAAACCCTTCTAAAGTAAGACTGAATAGTCTCAGCATTCTAGATCTTCACATTCTTGAATTGGTTTCTCAAAGTCATCTTCCTGTTTATGCTCTTCCCTTCAAACAATTTGGTTAGGGCATGAAACATAGCTTTAGGTGTCTTGAGGGAGGACACCTGTGGTATGAGATGATCCTTGATATAATCAACAATGATTCTCTCTACCATAACCAACTTCTTCTTATGCAAGTCCTTAGCCTCATCTCCCTCTGGAACTGGAACATCCTCATTGATATAGGAGTCCAACTCATTCTCTTCCAGGACCAGGGAGATCCTATACTTCCAAGATCGAAAGTTATCAGCTCCCTCAAGCTTTTCATCAAGCTTGGTATGATGAGACATCTTAAACTGATAACCTCAAATGGAAATACAAAAGATTTAGATCTTACCAGGTCAAGATTTTTGGATCTAGATTTGGAGCTGAAATCCTACACTGGTTCAGTAGCAAATTAGGGTTTTTCTTTTTTAGATATATGTCCACCCAAATGCCTTGAAATTTATCCCTAACTTCGATTTTGGGGAGGAGATCAATCTAGGCCTGGGCTTACTGAAAAATTCCTCTTCTATGAGAAGCCCAAATTTTCGACAGCAGTGTTGGGTCCAAAACTGAAAAAATCTTAGAATTGGATTCTGCTTAGACAGAAATATGCTCCCTAAGGAGGAGAGTTATTCCACCTTACTTTTTCTGAAAATATGTGGAGGAAGATCCACAAACTAGAAATCCCTATTTTCCGCAGCTGCATAGTGTCTTGTTCTCATGTTAGCTCTGATACCATGTTAGAATTTCATCATTAAGCTAGCATTATATTTGGATATTTACTGAGAGAATAACAAGCAAAACAATCAAACACAAGAGACAATGAACATAGTGTTTATCCTCAGGGAAACCATAAATGGTGAAAACCCCGCAACTTCCTTAGAGATAGAATCAACACCAAAATAGAAAATCCCCAAAATAGTAAGTGATCTCTCGACAAAAGTAACCTTCTTCTTGTATAGCCCCAATGTCTTCTCCTTCCTCAACTATGCACTACACTTGAGTGTGTATGAGTTGTGTGATAAATAGAGACTCCAGTTCTCTATTTATACTAATCCCGACATGACTAAAACCCTACCAGGGCCGACCTCTACTAGGAGAGTCTAATATCCCTAGTGCCCTGGAAATGCAAGGACTTTAACCCTTAGACAATAGGAGGGTTACCCACAATGACTTGACATGACTTGTTTACATGATAGACCTTCCCAATAGGAACATCGGGGCATGACATAACTCAAGTACATCCCAGAATAAACATCGGGTTACAATATATAAGAAATACAAGTCAAATACATTCCGAGGTTACATATACTTCAACACATCAATCACCGGCAATCAGATGATGGACTACTATGTTCAACCTTGACACCTCTAATCACATAGTAGGACATGTACTCGTAGAGGTTTGTGTAGAAGAATTTCCAACTTGGTGGCATTCCACATATGATACCTCCTTGAGCATGCCAGTGTTCATGAGATTTCAACTCTCGTGATTTGATTATAGTGTATGTCAGATATTTTCATCCCTTATGGAGATCTTCATCCATTGTATATCTTCATAATGTAGATTCTGATCTATTATATATTGTATGTGGAAATGACCACACATGTCGCATTTTGCATATCATTCCTATTCATGGCCATTGTACTCTTATTTATCTGGGACTACTATATGTATTTGCAGTCATATCCATAGATTGGTTATTGTACTATACTAATGGATGGTTCTTCCACCTAGTTATTCATCACTTCACTTGTGGGATGGATTTTATAATGTATTTCGGCCATCATGTTACCCCTCTGACCTCACACATTAGGGGGCAACTGTTATAGATGATTTTACCACACATGGTTGATCACATATTTATTGGCTTCCCTATCCCTCTGCATAATATTTAAACCCCATGGACTGATATTATACTTTAATGTTTCCAATTTCATCCCTAAAAACACCTGTTTATTGTTGTATGCAACTTTTAATCCCATACTCGCATGTACACGCGACTTTTGACCTCAAACCCATGTACATCAGGATGTGTGCATAAATCCAAATATTTTTGGAGTTTTCCTCCATGTGTGTCCAAACCACTTGAATCTTGGCCTTCCATATGCCTTGAGATCACTCAGATTTGACCCTCCATCACCCCTTTGGAGTGCTATATAAGCAACCCCTTGGCTACATTGAAGGGGAGGAATTGAAGAGCAACAAAACTATAGTCCATTGTTGTCGTAGCTTGCATATAATTGACTCTGCATCCCTTTGTCCCTTTGGAGCACTTTGTGTTCTTCCCAAGATTTCCTTTGCTTGTGAGCTTGCTATCGAGAGATGGAGAATTGAGGTGGTAGAGGACTTGATTTCTCCGGTTCATAGACGTGCCGACAGAGGTTGTCACTTATGTAATCTTTGATTTGATTAATAGAAATATCTTTTCCTATCCAATAATCTGCATTTGAATTAATATTGAATCCATGGATATGTTTAATTCCTTATGCATTGTTTATTAAATATGCTAGAGTATATCTAACACCATATTATATAGCATGCTTGTCTTGTTTTTTGTTGTTGAGAGCAAATTGCTAGCACAAGTGGGATTGGAAAAAGCTCAACAGGGATCTACTTCAACCGTCCAGAATAAGGTACGACCCATGATCCCTTAGTGTTAGATATTTGGTTTCTCTTTAATATGGGAAAGGATTGATTTCTCAAGTCTAGTGTTTTGTTGTGGTGCACTCCAATCCATAGAAAGTTTCTCTCTGTAACAACATGATATGCATGAGATGGAATGCAATGAAGGGTGCCATTTCCTGAATTCTGGTGAGAAGAGTTCATGCAAGTTTCTCAATGAAATAAAAAAATTGTAGATATCGAGGTCAAAAAACTTATCCCAAAACAAGGTCGATATTGAATCCCTACTTAGAATTGATAAATCCTTGCAAGCAATTGACAATAATGAAAAATATGCAATGAAGAAGGTTTAGCTAATTGGTTTACTTACAATATCTAAGCAAAACCTTATAGAGGTCTTCAAAATGATAGTGCTATTTTTTAAAATAAGTAATGAGGTTGTACATATACATGATATACATGAGGAATAGGTTGTACATATACATGAGGGATATGATTTTATACCCATGTGATATACATGATTTGATAAATTAAACTTGCATTCCAAAGTTTATCAATTTTTATTTTTAACAACCATATATTTAGAAGGATGGGAAAACCTTTTATTTTGGTGAACTAGGGAACTGTTAGGCCATGTATCAATGTAGTGTTATACAAACCATGAAATTTGTAATAAAACCATGGAAATACATCACAAAACTCTTGGAATAGGATTTTTGGGTTGCTATGTCTCTAGAGGAACATGATGCACCAAGTAGAATGTATTCAATAACACTAGGTTTAGATGACATATATACCTTTATATTGGGAGAAATATAGACCATATTTCCTTCCTTAAATGCATTTGGAGTGCCACTACACGAGGGGTTCTAAACATGAGACTGAGTAGGAGGAACCGAATACAAATCACTATCTCCTGAATGTGCTGACAAGCACAAATAACATACAAATGATAGGGAAAATGGTGTTTCCCATATGAAGGTAGGATGAACATGGGGCACTTGCAACAAGAATGGTTTCCATAGTTATCATTTTTTACAGAAACAACTAGATTTTATATTAAGAAAACATTAGAGAACTGAATGGAATAGATACAACAAATGGACCCATTCATAGGACTAAACACAACAGCAAAATGGATGGAATGTATTATTGTCCAAAACATATAAAATATTGCTTAACAGAAATAGTAAAAGACTTTGAAAACATAGATAATTACATAGTGTTTCAAAAGCACATAGTAGACCAAAACAAAAAAACCCATAAATTAATGACCACAGAAGTCTACAGCGCCTGAGGCATAGTTCGACAGCTTAGCAGTCCTCTTCTCCCTAGACAGTTTTCCAACCTTCATATCTAGCTTGCCAAACCGAGCTTCCATTTCCAAAAACCAAGCTTGAAGAACCTGAACAAATTGACTTAGTGCATTTGAGAAATCCCTACAAAGTTGCAGCAAGTCTCTTTCAACCACCTCGAATATCCCAACCCGTTCTTCATCAAGATTCTTAGAAAACTGCTTCTGGTCCTTGAATTTCCTATGCAGGTCCCTAATTTATTTTTCCAAGAACTGAATTTGGTCATACCCTGAATTTACAGAGTCAGAGCTTGAAGGCATGACAGGAACCAAATAACAATGCAAGATGGATGGCGAGCTAGGATTCTCCTGCAAAGACTGGAGTGAAATATGATGAAAGTTTGTTATCCTCTGATTTGAAATACCATAAAAAATTCCTTGTTGATCCCACACTGTGCCCTTCATTTCCCAAGTCGAATCAAAATACCTCGCACAGATGGCTTGAAGGAGGGGAGTGCTACCAGGTTGGGAATACCTCTAGGTGACATCATCACATGCCAGAACCAGCGCCATCATACCCAAGCCCTTCTAGTCACTGTACTTCCAGAGGACATCAAGAATAAATATGAAACCTAGTATGAAGTGCGTTCATTTATCCTCTACTAGCTTGATGCAACGTTCCTAGATGATGGTCCGGTTAGTGCATGAATTCCACATAGCTTCATGGGGGGGGATAAGCCCATTAGGATTTAGGGTCAGGTGCCTATGGAATGACCAAATTATAGTGGACTCCATTCATCAAAAGGAACCCTTTACACAAGTGAATCACATCATTTGCAACCAAATCGGCTTCTCCATTTAATCCTCAGAGGATATGAAAGAATTGAATTTTGTGGAAAGAAGGGATAATAATATGGATTTTTCTAATGATTTGACTAAGCCTCATTTGAGAAGGCATCTTGCCAGTATTTAATGCCTAAATAATCAACCTTTAATATTCAAACATATTAATTTCAAGATACCATGAATCATACCTTGTTGAAGACCTTGCCAAAGGGCCAAATATTCGTCTTGATTATTGGTGTCGACTCCTAATCCCCAAAAGAAATAAATTTCTAGATTTCCATCGGGATGAAGAAGAACCCATCCTCCTCCTACCTCCCCTAGTTTCCATATTTATTATTTCTATTAGAAGACGAAATTATATTGTACGAGTAAGAAGTATATGTGACTAAGCTAGTCACCTCATCAACTACATGGTATTACCCTATCTAACCTCTATGGGTGGAGTTAGAACAAGTTTTTTTAGGAAAAATAGAATATAAATATCCCAATTGGGCATAAATATAGTCTTATTGTGAGCATCGTGATACAATTTGTTTCATAGTTTCATCCCTTGAAACCTTGGGGGCACCATCCATCACCTTCATGAAGCCCTACAAATAAAGAGATTGAAAAAATTAATGACTAGAGATCAATAGTGGTTGTTCATGGATCTCTAAGTTGCAAGGTGTTTAAAGTAATGAGCACAATCCAAAAATGTAATACCACTAATTTGATGTTGTTGGAATTCATGGATTCTCTCTCCTACAAGCAATTTTGGGGAATTACTAATCACAAGTGTCGAAATCGTTGATAGATGGACCCATGCTTTAGGTGGGGTAGAAGAACAGCTAAACAATACATGGACCAATAACTAGGTTGTGTTGACGCTTGTAAAGATCCCACGTACCAATAGTAGGGATTCTTCCCAATAACCATTCCAAAATAGAGCGTTTCTTGTTTGGTATGGGGACTTTTTCCGGTTTGCGGTTCGGCTACCATAGAGTTAAGATGTATTTTTAAATCTCTTTTACTGGTTGCGGCCCGATCCACAGTTTATATATTTTATCTTTTATGTATGAAATGAAAGTGCCTAGATTAAATGCAAGTAATAGAACAAAACAACTAATCAAAATCTATTCTACCCTATCCCCAGGGAAAAAGAATGATATTAAATAAGAATGAATGATGTACTGTATTGTTTTCATAAAGAAGTATACAGATAACTGATAAATCTAGGATACATACATACAGAAAAAAGTTAACACAGAGATAGCTCAGTGCTATTAAAACATTCATCATTCATAATTGCGTAAGATTCATCACATAACATAAAATCCATCATAACTCATAAATAGTTTAGAGGGTTAGGAACGATCTCACAGATTGTATATATCTCTAGAAAAGAAATAGTTCTTCATTCAACTTTACACAACATGCTTTGAGGCTTATGCAATACTTTCTACAGCAAAATTTCATCTTCTGTATTATAAAAGGAAATAGTTCTTCTTACTACAAGCTTCAGTAACTATGCTAGTGAAAATTACTTTCTCTATTTGACTTCACCTATATTTAAAAATTTCAAAATGAATCTTGGTTTTATTGCCCCTTGGGCTTCCTCAATATTTGGTTACAAATATGTGTCTTCTAGTGTAGTCACTATTCAAGAGATAAATACAAAAAATATTACAATTACATTTCCATGTGTCAAAAGGACAAAACACTTTAGTGGACCAAGTCTGTTCCCATGCTAATTTATTTCTATGGCAAGTTGTATGCTGCTCGATGCAGGAGGGAGGCTCTCAGGGTTGTCCTGAATAGGGCTTTGTCCTGGATCTTCATGACCCAGATATTCCTGATCTTCCTTTATTTTTTTTCTGTAACCACCCCTTGGTTTAATGCTTCTTGAGCTATTTACCTCTCTAGTTCTACAATCTTTTCTTGGATAGCCTCCTCTTTCTTTCTCTTATCTTCTCCACTCTTTTTCCTGTCTATGCTTCCTTAGCTAGAAATATCTTTGCACCTGCTACCAACCTCCTTGCAAATTATTCTTTTTCTTTTCTTGCAGCTTCGTCCTGATGCGGTGACTGCAATAACATAAAAATAATTTCAGTACTTACATCATTAACCTAACCAGTGCATTTGAATGAGAGAAGAAAACAAAATGTCAATAATACGCTAGGCCAACAATTCCAAAACAACATCAGTACTTTGCATTACCCTACTATCCTCAGCCATCCGGTCAAGACAAACATGATGCAGTTTAATGGGTAAAGTGTTGGCAACAAAATTCCTTCATATGCAGGTCTCGACCTCTGGAGATCTGTTATTAATATCCTAGTCTTTGGGAAAAATAATTCAGCACAAATGGTAGACCTTTAACAGGTTTTGTAGGCAAAAACACATATGAATTGGCTGATAAAGAGTTAAGAGAAGGTGAGGCAGCATCAGCTAGGTCAAAACTCTTTCAAAGGATGGTTCTAAACCTAAACATAAGGGGAGAGAGATCTCTTTCAAATCTAAAATGAAAACCTACCCACCTTTCACAACATAAAAAAACAAATGACAACTCGAAAAATACACTTAAATCGCCAAACCAAGTAAGAAAAACCCTGAAAACTGTGGCTTGATAAACCCCAACACAACTGCAACCATCGTCTTAAAACCCAGTAATACACCTGCATTCCCTTTGCAGCTCGGTGATCAAAACCGTATCAGAAAGGAAGCAGGATGACAGCTGTCGTAGCGGCTCCAAGGATGAAATGCATCCGTTGAAGCGGGCCTAATGAGGATCAAGTCGTCGACGAGGAACCTTCTTCACCATTGCGGCAGTGAAAGGGAAAGGCGTCCTCTACAATGATTCTCAAAAATCGTAGGAGATCTCGATAGCCAACTTCCAAGAACGCTTTCCATTGTAGCAAAAAGATAAGGAATCATCCGACAAGGTGAGGCAGAAAAATTGGATGAAGTTTCGATTATCAACACAACCTCTCATCCGTCATTACAGCACGAACCCTAGAAAACATCTACCATTGCGGTATGAAGACAAAAACCTGCCCATTGTTGTGGCTTGAAGCCGAAAATATGTTCGTCGTTGCACCACGAACCCCATGAAACATCCGCCGTAGCAGCTCGAAGTTGAACAATCATCCGTCGTAGCGGCTCAAGAAAATGAATTTGCCTATCATTGCAGCTACACTATCAACAATTTAAGTGGAGGGAAAAGAATAAAAGTTAGCCACAACACAGTTCGAAAACTAGAAACCATCCGCCATAGTGGGATAAAAAAACAGTAGGAAGAAGTTATGATATTAAAACTAAAAATCCACCCATCGTTGCAGCCTAAAACATAAGAAGGTGTCCACCGTAGCGGGTCAGAACTTGACAAACCATCCATCGTAGCGGGTCAAAAACACATTTCCTACCTTAGTGAAAAACAAAATTCTTGAAACCTTCCCAAGATAAGACCAAACCATAAATGTTAGATTTCAAAACTTAGAACTCCTAAGAAACAAAAGCTAAGCTTTAAAAGGGGGTCCTGAAAAATGTAAAATTTTTTGGGCAGTAGTTGCAGCAGCAACAATTGGCGACTGGCTAGTGAACATGGATCTCTCGAAAAAATGACTTTTAGGACCAAAACATGCTTCATGGTATTTTGTTAAATCAGCTCTTCCCAAAATTTTAAGATTTCTTTAAGATGTTCACACCTTTCCAAGAATGCAATATTTAGAACTTTAACATTGATTATAGTCCACTAGGATAGGGTAAACAGGTTTTCAAAGTCCCGATAACTATTTTGAGGCCAAGATATGAGGTTCATTTACTTTTGTATTTGGATTGCTTATAGCTCAGACACCATAGGAGTGTAACAGAGTGTGGACAAACATATTCATTTCTTCCTCATTCGCATGCCTTTTGCATTTTTTTGATGCTTTTGGACTTTTGTCCTTTTGAGTCTTCCCATATTGCTTCTTTCATTTGAAACTTGGTTTAGGTTCTTCCATCCATAGTGTCCTTTTGTGTGAGAGATAGTTTTATTTCAGCTCACGGAGGGAGAAGAACCTTTGAGCAATCTTATCTAATATTGATTTCATTCATAATGTCTTTTGATGTATGCTTTATTTCTTGGAGATTTGACTCTTTTAAGCCTTTTGGATTTTATTTGTGGCATGGCATCATTTTAAATACCATTTACCTATCCACCCTGCTTCCTTTCTGTGGGTCCATTGCTATTAGCTTCCTAAGACATATTTTAGTGTGAAATGGATGGAGCCCCACAATAGTATTCCGAAATTCCCTGACCTTAGTAATTTAACAGGGATTAGACATGAATTCAATTTGTTCACGACCTTTCTTCAGATAGTGAATCAACTTAAATAATATGAATCATGCTAAATGTATATTTAATAAGCAGCTTTTCATTCCAAATATTCGCAGTTGACCCAAAACTCCAATGTCCTCCAAACATCAAAAAGTTGTGCTCACTTATTTGAACACTGAAAATAAAGCAAATAAACAAATTAAAATAAATCATACTCTAATAAAGCAAATTTAAATAAGGAAAACTAACTACGAAAAAAATGAATCAAAAACCAAAAGTTTATTTATGTAAAGAAAAGAAAATCAAAAGCATCAAGTAAACTAAGGTTTGAGGACCAAGCCATTAACTGGAAGATTCTCTTCCCACCCCTGCAAATCCTGAAGCTTATACGTTGAGGATCCTAACTTTGCAGCAATCAGAAACAGGCTGACCTAGAGATGTCGAAACTTAGTGTGCTTACCCCTTTCATCATGTGGGTGATCCCATTTGAGGACTAAATCTCCCACCTCGAAACTGTTATTTCCATACTTACGTTTGTCAAACCATCTCTTTACAATATCCTCCTGATGCTTCAATATTTCTTTAGCTTTGAGTCTATACTCTTATAACTTGAGCAAGGTATTGATTATGACTTGTAAAACTTCACTACTGGATCCTCTTGAAGCTTGGGATAATTGGGAAGCCGAGAGTAAAATGTCTGGTGGAAAAATGGCTTCTTTTCCATAAACTAGAGTGTAAGGTGAAACACCTAAGGAATTATTTGGTGTGACTCTATCAGTCCAGAGTGCATTTGGGAGAGCTATATGCCAGCCTCTTTGGTTTTCTGTGATGGCTTTCTTCAAAATTCTAATGACATTTTTGTTGGTAGATTCAACTAATCCATTACCTTGTGGATAATAATTAGCAGAATAATGTAACTTCATTCCTTTATCATTAGAAAATTATTTAATTTTAATTGATGAAAAATAATATGCATTATCAAAAACTAGGGAAATTGGAACCCCAAACTTGGTCATAATATGTTCTTGCAAAAAATCAAAGACTGCATATTCATTTATTCTCCGTAGTGGAATGGCTTCCACCCATCTGGTGAATTAATCGGTAGCTGTAAGGATGTATTTGTGCTACAATGAATAATTAGGGTTAATCTCTCCAATAATATCAATTCCCCACTATTCAAATGGTTCTGAAACCATGACTGGTTGTAATGGCCCAGTTGCTCTAACAAGTCTTCCTCCACTTCGCTGGAAAGTATCGCATTTCCTTACATATGCATGTGCATATTTGAACAAGGTTGGCCAATAGTATCCTTCCCTTAAGATCTTGTGGGCAGTGGTATCTCATGAATAATTCCCTCCAGCAGGACCATCATGCAATTTTTTAACGACTTTAGCCGCATCTTCATGTTCTAAACATATCAAAAAGACTCCATTGTAGTTATTTCTAAAAAGAACTCCATAAATTACTTGATAGGATGCCGATTTCAACCATAGTGCTCTTCTTTGCTTTGGACTCCAATGTTCCCACAAATAACCTTGCTGGAGATAATGTATCAAGTCTCTATACCATGACTCTGGAGCTGTAAAAGTGGGACACATGTCGATCATATGAACTTCAGCTTCATTTTCCCAATCAGTTTCCTCACCATTTTAACTTTCAACCATTAGCTTGCAAAGTTCTTGTCCCTTAATAATGGTTGCTGGCTTAAACTCTAAATCATATTCTTATAGAGTTGTAACCCATTTTCCTCTTCTTTCTCCCAACTCTTTTTGCACGAAGAGGCTTCAGACTGCTGGGTGAGGAACTACCACTTTAGTCTGATTCTTAAGTATATATGGCCTGAATTGCTTTACCTCTTTAAATACTGCGTACGCTTTCTTGTCAATGGTGGGGTAGTTCAATTCAACCCCTTGCATACCAATGATCATAAATGAAATAGGGAATTCATCTCCTCCTTCCTCCTTTTGGGTTAGCACTGTTGCGAGCGAATTATCAGAAGCAAAAGTGTACAATATGAAATATTTATAAAAATTAGGAATTCTAAGTGAAGGTGCATGTGCTACTGCTATTTTGATATTAGTAAATGCATTCTTCTCTATGTTAGTCCATTTAAACTGCACACTTTCCTTAACTGTCTGTTGCAAAGGTTTGACTATTTGTGCAAAATCAGGCACAAACCTTCGCTCGAAATTAATGGTCCCCATAAATGATTACATACCCTTCTTATTGTGGGGCAAGGGGATCTGTGCTATAGATTCAATCCTTTCGGGGTCTATGGAGATTCCCCTTTTAGAGATGACATGACCCAATAGATTTCTTTCCAGCACCATGAAAACATATTTCTTGGGATTTCTTTCCAAAATCTGCTGGTCATCATCAAATACTCTAAAATTGGTGAAATTATCATGTACAGATGACTTAAAAATAAATAAATTAAACATTTGTTATTCGTAGGTACCAATCTTGCAGCAGGGGTAGCTAATAAATCAGTTGTTGCATTTTTTAGTATAGGAATAGAATTAATACCAAAAGCATCAAAATTTGTTGAGTCCCCAAACTTCATTTTGATACCCTTTTAAATGAGGAGATAAACAATGGATTGTATTGTGAACCTGTTTTACAATTATTTTAGAGTCTCCAAAGACTTTTAAATTCCTCACTTTAATCTCAATTGCCTTTTTTAAATTCCTCACTTTAAGTACACACCTCTGATTATTCAACGCCCCGTGATATTCTAGTAATGGCCCGAGAGTGGTGGATTAACAGGTAGAAAATACAGGGGGGTCACTTTATTTCTAAATGGTTCTGTGCAAGCTACAGTGAGGAGCTCGAAGAGGTCAGTAAGGCCGATAACTAAATCCCCTTACCAGATCAATGTGGTAGATTGGTCTGGCATTAAATTTTTTCTAGTTATTGAAAATGTCAAGCTACTCCTCACATATATACATTAAACTAAGAAACTGAGTGCATAAGCTAAATATTAACCAGAGTGGAACTATTTCCTCTCACGAGTGTTGGAAATATTAATTATTCACTAATTTGAGTAGCCAACTCTGTGAGTCAGTTTGATAGGATGAAGAGTTCATGTCTCTGGTATATAAGCCAGTTGAATTTAATTACTGAAGCTAAGTTTCTAGGTAGATAGTTATTACAGACTTTAATGTTAAGTCGGTGGCTTGAGAGAGAATCAATTTTAAGTGGGTAGAAGTTTTCTATATGAAGAAGAAGATTGTAAATCTGGAAATACACATGAAAACAGAGATCGAGAGAACAAGAGAAGTGTAGAGAAGAAGAAAAAAAACTCTGTGAAGAGTTTGAAGCTCAAGATTATGTATTTTCTAAAAGTGTTGATGAGACGAAATTCCAAATTTGTATTTACGGCTATAGTCACCATCACAAGAAATATAAATCCATAGTTTATGGTTTAATGCATGTTTTATTTAGTAGTACATCCTCTCCAAATTACCAGAGTGAATGTTGTTTACATTTATTGGAAGTGAAAGACACAAAGAATCCAAACTTATTTCACCACGTAAAAGTTCTAGTTTTTATGCACAAAAGGGTTCGACACAAATCTTATTTAATGTTGGGTTAAATAATATTGTGAGTTAGTTGCAATAGTTGTGTTGCAGTTAATCCCACGTTAAGGTTGTGAAAAGTGTTTTTCATATCCTAAGTCACAAAGACCAAGAAATATAAAGTTGTTATATCCAAGTGAAAGTTTGGTGGCACATGAGTCAGTTGCAACCTAATTCATGTCGTAGTAAAATCCGGTTGAAGACAAGTAAGTTTGTCGAAGTGCAAGTATATTTTGGTGGCAAGAATATTCCTCAAAAGTCAAAAATGAAAAACAAAAAGGTTGTGTTGTGGGAAAACTCAAGTTAATTGTTGTGGCCACCATTTTTCACGAGATCTAGTATGAGAGGAAGGTTTAGGAAAGAAATCTTGTTTTAAAAGGGAAAAGTAATTTTCTAAGGAAAGTTAAAAATTAAAAATGGCTTCTACTTCCGGTTAAAATATGTCGAGTTTGCAAACTCTAATTTTTACATGAAAAGAATTATGAGTATTGGTCTCTAACAATGAAGGCTTTGTTCAGAGGTAAAGATGTTTGGGATATTATTCAATTAACGATTTCTTTAGAGGTCAAGATGTTTGGGATATTGTTCAGAATGGTTATGCAGAACCAGCAGATCAAGCAGCATACAATAATCTCACATAAGCTGAGAAAGATGCCCTAGGGAACAGAGGAAGAAAGATGGAAAAACTATGTTCTACATACACCAAGACATGCATGAAAGCATACTCACAAGATTATCAACAACAAATACCGAAAAATAAGCATGGGACACATTGGGGACAACCTATCAAGGTTTGGACAAGGTAAAGACTTCAAAGCTGTAGATTCTGAGAAGATATCTTGAATCTCTCTCCATGAAAGAATCAGATTAAGAGGACTTGTTCTACACCAGAGTTGTTGGTTTGATAAATCAATTAAAATATCACGGAGTAACCATAGTAGACCAAAGGGTGGTTGAAAAAAATCTCAAAAGTCATCCCCCAAGATTTGAATCCTTGGTTGTGACCTTGGAAGAAAACAAAGACATGACGGTGTTCACAATTGATGAGCTGGAAGCTTTAGTCATTAATCATGAACATAGACTCAACAGAAAAAACACATCATTGGAAGGTGAATTTGCAGCATAGTCATCTATAAGCTATGGAAGAGGCAGGGGGAGAAACAATTCGAGAGGAAAAGGAATAAACTTCTCAAGAGGAGGACATATAAACAATCCTGCAGATGTCCTTGGTATAGGATAGAATCAGAACCCAAGTCAGCCAAGTGGTCATAGGTTTGATAAATAAAAAATCCAATTTCATTATTGTAAGAAGTTTGGTCATTATGCATATGAATGCAGGACGAATTAATATGACCAAGGAAGGAAAAGTTAGAACCAGTTGATGAACATTGGCACTTTGTCAAGCGCAATGTTGATGGCATGCGCATCCCCAGTTGAATGCAATACCATCCAAGAAAGTCCATGTGACATATGGTATTTAGATTCAGGCTGCAGCAATCACATTAGTGTAATTTAAATTTGTTTTCCTGTCTAGATAATTTAGTTCAAACTAATGTTACACTTGGAAATAATGTCCAAGTCACTATTTTGGGAAAAGGTACTGTTGGTATTCTAACCAAACAGGGGGAGTATAAGTATATGCTTGATGTTTATCATGTCGAAGGTATGAAACATAATTTGTTGAGTATTGGAAAACTGATATAGAAAGGTTACAGAGTCTACATGGAGGACAATCACTATGTGATTAAAGACATACATCCAAGAAACTAGTTGATAGCAAAAGTGCCAATGACATGCAACAACCTGTTTCCATTAAAGATAGTTCTAGACAATACAGGAGCTACATTCAAAGAGGAAAGTAAATAAGATGTCGTGTACTGCGACAAGAAAGAAAATGACAGCACTGAAATTCAAGCAACGTTTCAAACAGATGTTCAATATGATTCCTCGTTGTGGAATTTCAAATTTGGGCATCTAAATTTTGGTGGGCTGAAGCTATTTCACACAAAGAACATGGTGAATGTTTTTCCATTTATTGACAAACTAGACAGAGTTTGTGAAGGGTGCATTTTTGGCAAGCAACATAGAGAGGATTTTCCAATCGAAAAGTCATAAAGAGCACGCACACCACTTGAAATCGTGCACTCTGATATTTGTGGTCCAATGCAGACATCATCCATTGGTGGCTGCAATTATTTTCTTACTTTTATTGATGACTACTCAATAAATACATGGATATATTTTTTTAAACATAAATTTGATGCATTTAGCTTCTTTCAGCAGTTCAAAGCACTCGTGGAGAACCAGAGTGGTCACTACATCAAAATCCTAAGAACGGAGAGAGGTGGTGAATATATTTCAAATTAATTTCTATTTTTTTGGAAAAACCATGGCATACAGAAGCAATTCACTGCTTGGTATACACCTCAGCAGAATGGTGTCGTAGAGAGAAAGAACATAACGATTATGGAGATGGCGCACAACATGATGGAAGCCAAGCATTTTCCAAATGAATATTAGGTTGAGGGAGTTGCAACTACTATATACATTATGAACTGATGTCCAACAAAGAGTGTGAAGAACAATGTTCCTCAAGAAGCGTGGACAGGTATGAATCATAGTGTTTCTCATTTAAAAAATTTTAGTTGTGTCGTATATGCTCACTTGCCAGATGAGCTGAGAAATAAGTTAGACAACAAGGGACATAAATTTATTTTTGTTGGCTATTCTAAAGACACAAAAGCATACAAGTTGTATGATCATGTGGTAAAGAAAGTAAACATCAGTCTCGACATTCAATTCATCGTGAATGAATCATGGGATGGAAACATCGAGAATACTGTTAAGATTGTGTGGAATGTTGAGCATGATGACATGATAGATGAAGTGGTTCAAACACCACATGTAAGTCAACCGGTCATAGCACCGTCGAATCCCATGACACTGCGACATGGTTCAGCACCAGGAACATCAACACAAGTCACAGCTCAAGCTACACCGTCAAGCACACTAAGAGGACAACAGATCCAGTAATGATAAGAAATCTACGTGAAATATATGAAACCGGTACACCAAATTCCTTCTCTCTCTTTGCATTGTTTTCTCAAATAGATGATCCACTAACATTTGAGGAAGTTGTTGAAGAAAAAGTATGGGCAGAAGCAATGGATGAATAAATAGAATGCATTGAGAAAAATGAGACATGGGAGCTGGTAGATGTACCAAAAGATAAGAATGTAATCAACGTCAAATGGATTTATAATACCAAGCAAGATGCTAATGGGAATGTGCAGAAGAACATAGCAAGAATGGTAGAAACAGGGTTCTCATAGTAGCAATGTATATATTTTAATGAAACCTTTGCACCAGTTACACACATGGATACAATAAGAACATTTTTGGCCATCGTTGCACAAAACAAACAGCTTGTTTATTAAATGGATGTTAAGTCATAATTTTTGAATGGCTATCTAGATGAAGAAGTATATGTGGAACAATGATAAGGCTATGAAGTTCTAGGACAAGAGCACAAAGTGTACAGGCTTAAAAATGCACTCTATGGTTTGAAGCAAGCTCTGAGAGCTTGGTACAGTCGCATTGATTCCTATCTCATTGAGAATGGATTTTACAGAAGTGAAAGTGAGCCAACATTGTACACCAAAGTGAATGAGCAAGGTAACATGTTAATTGTTTGCATGTATGTAGATGATTTAATATTTATTGTTGATTTTGGTATAATAGAATTTAGAACAGTCAAAGAAAGTGAATTTGAAATGACTGATTTGGGGCTCATGAAGTTTTTTTTCTGGGAATTGAAGTCCAACAATATCAAAGTGGTATTTTTATATCACGGTCCAAGTATGTAAGTACATTTTAAAAATGATTTAATATGTCAAATTGCAAGTCATACCCAACACCAATAATAACAGGTTTAAAATTAAGGAAATATGATGATGGATCAACTATAGATCCTACACTATTTAAAATTCTTGTTGGAAGCCTGTATTTAACATCAATGAGACCAAACATCACGTATGGATTAAGTCTGTTGTCAAGATTCATGGAGTCCACAAAAGACTCTCATTAGCAAGTAGGAAAAAAAAATTCGAGGTATGTAAGTGGCACAACAGATCTTGGCATAATGTATTCAACCTCAGAAAATTTTAAACTGATTGGATACACTAACAGTGACAATGAAGGAATCATTGATGACAGAAAAATCACATCTAGGTACACATTTCATTTTGGTACAGGTGTTGTTTCATGGGCTCTGAAGAAACAACCCATAGTAAATTTGTATTTAATAGGTGCAGAGTATATTGCAATTACAGGCGTTGCATGTCAAGTTGTTTGGATGAGAAGAATGTTAAAATACCTATTATAGAACCAGTAAGAACCAACAACCATTTTGTGTTACAACAATTTAGCCATTTCCTTGTCTAAGAATCATATGTTTCAAAAGAAAACCAAACACATCGATACAAGGTATCATTTCAGAAGAGAATTGGTGAAGAATAAAGAAATTTTTTTAGAGTTTTGCAGGTCTGAAGATCAACTTGCAGACATATTTACAAAACCATTGGCAAGGGATACATTCCAGTATCTTCGAAGTTATTTAGGAATGACAAGTTCTGCGCAATGAACTCTATCATGGACAAAGCAAGTTTTAGCTCTGAACATTTTGTAATATTTTGTTTTAAATTTCACATTTCTCATAAATAAGCTTGTTGAATTTAATTGTTGAAGGTAAGTTCCTGCATAGATAGTTATTATTGACTTTAATGTTAAATCGACAACTTCAAAGAGAATCAATTTTAAGTCGGTGGAAGTTTTCTATATGAAGAAGAAGATTGTAAATATGGTAATACACATGAAAATAGAGAGATAGTCAGATACTGAGAAAAGAAGAAGAAAAACTTTGTGAAGAGTTCGAAGCACAAGCTTCTGTGTTTTGTAAAAGTGTTGAAGAGCCAAAAATCTGCAACAGGTCAAAAGATCCGTCTAAATTCCAAATTTGTATTTACAGCTACAAGTTTTGTTATGCTATCATAAGAAATATAAATCCATAGTTTATGATTTAATACAAGTTTTATTTAGCCATGCATCCTCTCCAGATTTACCAGAGTGAATGTTGTTTACATTTACTGTAAGTGAAAGACACAAAGAATTCAAACTTATTTCACAATGTAAAATTTCTATTTTTTATACACAAAAGGGTTTGACATAATCTTATCTAATGTTCGGTTAAATAATATTGTGAGTGACTCTATAGTAGTTGTGTCGCAGTTAATCCCTAGTTTCCGTCGGTGAAAAGTGCTTTTCATATCCTAAGTCACTAACACTAGGAAATATAAAGTTGTTCTATCCAAGTGAAATTTTGGTCACACATGAGTTGGTCACAACCTAATTCATGTCGCAATAAAATCCGGCCGAAGCCAAGAAATTTTGTCGAAGTAAAAATGAGTTGAATGAAAATTCTATTGCAGTAACTCTGCATAGTAAATCCGTTGCAAGTATAATTTGTCCCAAGACTATTCTGCAAAAGTCAAAAAGGGAAAAAAAGGTTGTGCTACGTGGTAACCCAAGTTAATTTCCATGGTCATCATTTTTCATGAGAATCCATTCATTACTAGAGGTATGGCATATATTTTCAACAAGACATTCAAAGCATTCCTAGGAAAATATCTACCCTCAAAGGGTGAAATGTTTCACAAATAGAAATACTGTCCATCTTTAAAGATGGGGTTATTATCAATTCATCCTCTCTGAAATATTCTGCGTTACAGTAAGATACTTATCATCTTTACACCTGTGAAACTATCAATCTCTCGATCAAAGTAGTACTGATGGCATCCAACCATTGTGAAATAAATTGGCATCAAACCTTACGACTCATAGTCTGGCATAAATAGTGAATGATTTGAGTTGAGAATTGGATTAAGAAAATATACTAACCATCAACATTGATGTTTGACCGTAATAAGATGATGAGAGCATACAGTTAAAGTAATGGCTCAGATATTTATGATAAAGGACCGGTCCATAATAAAAATGTAAACACCAGAAAGAATTCATAGAACTGTAAAATGACATCCCTCACAGATTTCAAATTGATATGGATCTACCATAAATACATCGGAATTAAATCATTGGAAAGTTTGTATTTCTTTTAATCTATTATCAGGAGGTAGTGAAGAAAATAAACAATTCCAATTCTAATTTTAGTCGATCCATAACTATATCCTGAACGTGTCATATAACTTTTGATGATCAATTACCTTCTCACATAATGCCAATCTAGGAAATAGCTATAAACCTATGCATACAATGTATTCACCCTACATATAAATTTAATTATCAAACTCTGGAAAAGCTCATTAACAAACCTCGATTTGAATATGAATTAGATCGGTTGACTAGCATGTACCTTCTATATGCAGTAGATTTATCATAATCATTGATATAGAAACATACATGGCAGATCTAGTCATCTCTACATTCCACAATTTAATAATCCTACTAAAGAGACTTCCCACATCAACAATACAAGCAAATAATAAGCCCACATCTCCGAGGATTTGAACCTCGAGGTCAGAAAAAATGCTAAAACTAATATGCATGTATATCAAAAATCTAGATTGGAATTCTTTTAAGAAAATACAGAAATTAACAGATCTATGAATTTAAATATTAGATTGTGATAACTCTTCCATTTTCATAAACTAAATAATATTCAGTAAATTCAATCTACAAAACAGCCTTTCAATTTGTAGTAATAAAACATAATTTGATTTAATACCAAAATTTACAATAAATCTGACCTATTAATATGATGAGATTTGATAGTGTTGTCGAAGGCTTTTTTTGTTGTTGAAATCCTCGCCACAACCTCCTACGAACTCACCAAGACCTACAAGTGATCTGATACTTTTCTGCTATGGAATTATTCATTGCACGCTCTAAACAAATTGTCAATTAGAGTGAACCCATCAATTTCTCCCCCTCATTCCCTAACGGGCATTCTCGTTCCCCTTGGACCCCTGAGCTCGACGAGGCTGAAAATACATTTATAACAATGGAAATACAATGCTAGGCTGCTATAAGGCTGCCAACACCACTCACGTTGTATTGAACCACACTCTTCCACGGTCGCCTCAGAGACACCAAATTGGTTCGATCTCCAAACTATGGTAGGACCGAAGAAGAATATGAATATCCCTCGTTCTTCCTTTTCTTCATCTTTTATTAACCTTTTTGTTCATTCCAATGCATCACATGCACCACTTTCAATTAACTCTTCAACTTACTTACTTACTTAATTAATTAATTTTATTTACCACCCACTTTTTAGTTATCATTATCTCTTTGTTTCTTTTCTAATTAGTTAGGATTTTACATTAGGTCAAGTTCTTTAATTCACTATTTTAATCGATTTCCTAATTTAGCTTTATTTCATTTCCTTATATATATATTATTCTTATTTTTATTTATTCATTATTTATTATTATTATTTTGATTTAGCTTATAAGATTTTTATTAAAAAAAATTCTAAACATTTTATAAAGCCGCCCTTTACAATTTTGATGTTTATTACTGTTGCATTCTTGTCGTAACCAGGATTATCAAGGTAATATGCTTCTCCAATGTAGGCTTTTGATAATTTCGATAAGCGAGGAGTTGGTTATGATGACTGAGTCAATGCTACCTCAGTTCACCTACCCTATGAAGATCCAGGTGGTTCCTCAAGAATAAGTTCAAATCCTAATTGCACGCCACCTAGTATAATCTTCACGAGAGATCGAATCACGGCCTACCCTCATGGAACACGTATCTGATGAGCTGGAGTTTTCCTTACTCTATTCAAAGCTAGTTCTGTCGCCTGTTTACTAGACATACATGTATAATATTTCATCCCTGTCACTTGGTGTGGGTTGATAGGACATCGTATCCCGTCACCTGCAGATATAACAACTTGTGCATCAAATATCATAAATAATATTTCAACCATAACATAAACATCCATCGATATCAACTATCAAGGTTTCCCAACTCATCCATAGTCATCAATGCATCAAACATATCACAATTTAATCATATTATAAACAAGATTGATACAACCTACCATAGTCGTTGACTAAGCTAGAGTCTTTGCATGCTAATGCTTTTTTGCATTTTGTGTACCTATCTTTCTGATCACGCTCGACATACCATCATAGTACATGCTACATAACTTTTTTCAATCATTCATTGCTATAAGACATTATAAATCTTTAAATCCTTTCTGATAACTTCACATGTTTTTGCATTCACAAATAAAATCATAATATCATTGCATTCACAATTAAAATCATAATAGCATTGCATTTACAATTGACCAAATGTCGACATCATTTTCATAAACATGTTTTACTCATCAATATGTCAGATAATTCTTCTTGTGTCATATCTCATCAGTAATTCATTGATTCACACATGTCAAGGTTATCCAAAACCAGATTCCTTAAAATATATGTCCATAATTTTTTTTTAGATTTCAGATAATATAGTTGGTTCATTCGTCATAGAATTCTATCAAAATGTAGCTATTCCAATTTAAAAAGTCAAGGTAAAATAGGGTGTTACAGTTAAACTCTTACTCCAACCTATGTCCAAAGGGGATGGGATATATATGGCCAAGTTGTTATACAAACAAATTCCATTCTACTTTACAAATACATCCAAAAGAATGTTCCTTCTTAACACTCCATGTGATATGGACATAAATAAAAAGTAACCTGCTCCACATTCATACACAAACAAGTGTCATATGAGTGAGGACGTCCCTATCGAAAATGATGAGAAGTATTTGTCATTGTTTGTGTTTGTGAATATCCTTTTCTACTTGCCATATTTGCTAAGGATCTTCCCAACAAGCTTTCCTCTTTTCTAAGGATTTTTGCAACAAACTTTCACTATCACAATACAAACACATTATTAAGCAAGAGATCAAGAGATGGGACCATTGACTAGGACCGTTGCATTTCGAAGGGAAAGAAATAATATTTTGAATTGTAAGGTGCGCTACTGGATTTGATTAAAAAAATAATTTTTTTAACCATGAAAAATAATTCCAACTTGTCATGCATTCACATCTGGACTTGAGATGCATTTTGAAGGAAAGCAATGATATAATGAATTGTATGGTGTGCCTCTAGCACTACTATTCAAACAAAATAAATAAATAAATAAATGACGGGTGTGAGTTGAACTGCAATTTCCACTACTAAATTACACAATCCTTAGTTCAAAATACATTTGATTAGCAATGAAAACTACGGTGGGCATCTCCCATTATTCCACAATGTTGGATAAATGATTAATAATGTTAGTGCATAGACATTATTAATTATTCAGTATCACCATACTAATTAATGGTGATACATAGTGAAAGTCGAATATGTTAGATCCATAGGGATATAGGGCCCATTCGACTGTGTTTTAGTTAGAGTTTGGAAGCAATTGCTCCATATCCTTTAATCGTTTGATGCATTCTACTATTGATTGAGGAGAGACTTGAAAACATGTCTCGGACTTTTGAGCTCTAGGGAAAGCTAGAGGTCTATGAGTTTTATTGGATGATGAAAATTGGGGTAATTGCAAAGTCTTCATTTCACTAAGGGAAAACTAGAGGTCTATGAGTTTTATTGGATGATGAAAATTGGGGTAATTGCAAAGTCTCCATTTCACTAAGCTTGATGTGATGATAATTAATTATTTGAAACCTTTTCTCTTTGAATGTAATGATGGTATTATCTTTCAAAAGGGTTCCCTTGGTGTTTTTTTCACAGTAAAACCTTAAATCTTGCCAACATAAAAAACTTTGTTGCCACCTATTATTACTCCTATCCAATGGGCCTTTGAGCAGCTACGCTAGAACAACTGTGAATCAAACTTAACAAAACGAGTACTCCTGAATCATATGGGAATTCACGGTGAAGAAAATGTTTCTTGGAATTATATGTTACCTTTTCCTGTCATGCATTTTGTGTTACTTGTTAGATATATACTTCATCATTCTTTTCTCCTAGCGCTCCTAAGATTCCAAATGTCGATTTTTCTACCTATTTCACCTAAGAATGCTATATCCAAATGTCGATATTTTTACCTATTTCACCTAAGAATGCTATGTTTTTTAACATCTCTATCCATATGGATCTCTAGATGCTATGTTTTTTAACATCTCTATCCATATGGATCTCTAGTGCTCATTGTCGTCTGGTCCAAGGATAATTTTAGGGGCGAATTTTAGCCTAGTGGGCTATTTTTCCATGTTTTTCTCCCAAAAAAGATTCACCATTTTGCATTTTTTGAAGCCCCATTTCACACAATTTTGATGGGATAAATATTTTTCACCCTAAAAATCACCAAATTATTATATAAACGATATAAAATCCTTGGAAATTAAAATATTTTTTGAAAAATATAGCCAATCATTTTATAGTTGGTGTTTTAAGAATTGGTAATATTCGCCAACATTTATACACTTTTAAATAAGTATGGTTCCTTAAAATCATCCCTGGCTTGGTCTCATTTGAGTGTCTCGTAGGGGTTTAAAAATCATGTAAACTAAGCATAATTATGCCACATTTTCATTGGAGTTGAGGCAAATCATAAATGGCACTTAATTTTTCAGTAGATTGACTTGTGCAAAAAGGGTTGGATTAAAAAAACATTTCTAGTTTCGGTGTCAAATATTATTTCTTTTAATAAAATTATTAATTTAATCCTCATGTATAGGTGTGATAGAGTTATGGTTAAGGAAGGTGCCAACATTTTCCTTATTTTGATATCAACAGACCTTTAAAATGATAAAGCTGCAACTTGTGATATGTATTTTACTTTTTAATTTATTGACCAAATATAACACCAAAAAGAAAGAATAAATTTGAGTCATTATGATATTGCCTTTTGAAACACATATAATTCTAGTTGTCTGTCTAATTGGATTTTAATAGGACACTGATCAAAGTTATTGCTTAAAAAATTAAGAAATATAAAACTATGGAGCACATGTAAGAATAACTAACACTCATCATCCATGCATGTCATAGTTAATGATAGGTATGGACATATGGACTGTCAAGTGGTTCACAATGAAAGGTCCTTATAGCCATTACACATGATCTTGCTGGAATTTTACTCAATTGGGTGAATGAGAATAGCAATGAGCTATGCATTTGGGAAGCTACACAAAGAAAGAGTGGTTGTGATTAATCTTCCAGAGTTAAATTTGGAAGGTAAGCTCTCTCCATCTCTTGCTAACTTGTCTTTACTCCACATTTTGGATCTATTTGGTAACCATCTGAAGGGAATAATTTCACCATTGTTTTGGAAACTTAAAGCATTCAGAACACTTAGGCTTGATAACAATATCCTCTCAAGCTCTATTCCAATTGAAATGGGCTTGGTGAAGAGATTACATTTCCTTGATCTACAACTCAATAAATTGGGAGATCTTCAAATATGATCGGGTTTCCTTTTACTTAATGGCATAATCTTTTTATATAATAGGGATGAAAGAGGTGTGACTCAAAGTTAGGATGGACACAACTGGACTTAGGCTTGAACTAGGCTTTCACTCTATGGAACTCACTGCTTAAGACATAAGCTAGTTTATAAATGGTTAATACTATTAGTTTTGCTAACGCAAGCATTGAGGAAAACTAATTCTTACACATATTATTACACATCTTACTGGCATACACATAGCCATATATCTGGCATACACATAGCCATATATCTATCATTTTGTTACTTAAGTACATTACTCTTATGGCACGACATACAGTAGAAAATCATGTGGATTAGCTAAAGGTCCATATCCATTTCATTTGAAGGAGAAGGATGCGAGCCAAAACATGTTAAACATACCCAGAGCGACCAGTTATGCCACAACAATTGCAAGGTAAATTACCCAAGAGGGTAGTCGCCTTCGACCGTGCAAATAATAATGTTTAACATAAATATAGGCAAGACTCCATGTTATGTTTACAGTAATTAAGTATACTATTCCAATTCGAAATTGTATAACTTGGACCATGCTAGTTGCATGACATCAGTATGGAATGGCAGATGAATTATGCCATTCCTGACATATAGATTATAGATTAGTTTTGTCACTTTTATGGTACCCGTATTCTCTGAGACTACTAATTACATGACATCGGTATGGAATGACTGTTGAATTATGGCATTCCCATCATATAGATTAAGTCTATTAGCCATGCCCCTAGCAGGTTAAGCAAGCCATGCCCAACAACATCACACCACAACAACATGGGCTCAGCCCAAAACAAGGCTAAGCGACTCACCCAAGTAAGGAGCCAAAGAAGCTAAGGGGAAATCACCCAAGCAATAGATTCAGGGATTATGGATAATGGACCATAGACGATAGATTTTGGACTTGAACAAAATTCGACTATATTGCAAATATACATGCATGCAATACTTGGACCACTCGGTAGTTATTTGTTTATGAAATTGTGACGATGGGCATTCAAGTAAATCTATAATTGAACTTACCCGATGTTCTTGGACAAATATGGGGGAACTCATAATAACAATAAATAAGAGTGACAACTTTTGGTGTTAAGATGTCTCTGAGCTTCTCTTTTCGCAATGAGGACCAGCTTCTCCCAACAGTACCGAGAAGCCGATCCTTTAATTGGTCTTATCAGATGTTAGGCCAGCCGCAAGCTTCAATTCTCAGTAAGCACGAATAAGCGTCTTAGCAATTGTAATTCTTCTCCACTAATTGAAACGGAACACAAACAAAAATGGCAACTAAAATTAAAGAAAAATTAAGACTTAAAAATTGTACTTTCTCTCAAACCTGGAAGAAGAAAGAAATATGAAGTGAACTCTACATTCTGTGTTATTGGTTTGTGAACTGGAAGGTTGTTGGGGATCAAGTTACAACTTGCTTTGGACTTTTGCGAACTTTGCACTGCTATATTTGATGCTATGTTGAGACGAATCATTTATAGGTAAGTTTAGTGTCTCTGTACTTTTTACAGTAATGTTTTTGGCTTTTGACATTTAAATGTCCCGAATTCAGGAAAATGATTGTAAACCATCAAGTGAAGGAAGTGACAACAGTGGGGGTGAAGGCTATAGGGGGCGGTGGTGAAGGACGAAGCAGGTGAAGGTCGACCATAGTTGGTTGTCAATGTTGTGGCTGCGAAGGTAGTCAAAAGTGGTGAAGCCCTTGCATCCTAATTGAGTAGCATACATGTCCTTTAATGAATATCTCAATGCAGATAGTGATATGTATTAAGCCAATATCTTAATGAAGATAACGATAGGATGTAGCGGTGCAATTACAAATGAGACGCTTCAAGGGTGGTGGCAGATGGTAGTCATGGATGAATCAATGCAATGCAGGTAGACATTGTAGTAGTACTGAGATAGGTGGGCTTTGGTAAGTTGATTTTCATTAAGTTATAATTTAATGAGGGTAAGAAACAATACATAAGGAGTTAAAGCATTGTTTAAGTCCTAAGCCATTCTCAATGATTACGTTGTCACCCCGATAATAATAGTTCAAGCTATAATCCAATCAGCATAGAGAAAAAAACGATTTTTATATTAATTAATAGAAAATTAACATAAAACTTTGGTTAAAAGGCTACATTGTATTTGAGTCAACAAAAAATAATACTTAATCAACAGCTATAAAAAACAATAGTACCCTAACCTTAAATAAGAACTAATAAAACACATTTCTCCACATAACATCACATGATAGGTTGCAAAACCAAACTATCTATATATATATATGCTACATCAAAATACAACACCCAAAATCTTAAACTTCACCTACATCCAATGCACCATTTGTTTGTAATTATTATACTTATCTTTCCAAAATATGCTTAAAAAGCACACACTATATCATGATGATAATAAGAACTAAAGACAAAACACCATCAAATTGACTCAAGCATTTAAGTGAACGAAAGCATTCTCAACATTCCCATCCATTCTCATGAAAAGAATGTGAACATTTTGTTGGGTTGCATGTATGTAATTGCCACATGTACATCCCATTTGTGATTGATACAATCTTTACAATACCTTCTAGTCAAAACTCACAATTTTAGAAGACAACCAAACACATCGTAAACAACAATAACTAGCACACCCACATAGTTTGTGGCTGGATCACCTCCATAAGGATCAAATGGTTGAGAGATAACAATGGAATGGAAGACAATTTGGATTTTTTTTATTCCACATATTCTTCTAGTTAAACAATTTCAACTCTGAGTTATCCATGCCTAACTACATGTTATCATAGACATTCTTGTTATTACCCATTTAATAACCGATATCAGTTATTATTATTATTATATATCTAGCATTTTTCTAGTTATTTGTCATGAGCCATCCATTATCCATTCTATTCATCAAGTACGAGTTATTCATGCATCGACCAATTATTTATATATTCTTTTTTTTTATAATTGTTTATTTCGAATTTTGAATGAATGCCATATAATCAATCTGGAGAGTACACTTATCTCATCCTCATCAATAGATGAAAAAACATAGACTCTAGTCCACCCCAAATCTCAAATAAAAAAGTCTATCCAGGTAAATATATTTAATAAGAGTATCTAAATATTATTTTTAAATTTTATATTCGAAAAAATGTAATCTTCTGTCAAAGAAAGTGAAAATAGTTGTTGATGGATGAATCTATTTATATATTTAAAAATAAAAAAGTAATTTAAATAATTAAATTATGATTTAATTAAAAAAATTATAACAAAATTTTAAATATTAATATTAGATTGACTTAAATATTCTAAGTTCTTTAGAATACCTTTATTTTTAAATTACATTTTTATTGCTTTTAAGTACTTTGTACATATCCAGCAACAATTGTAAGCAGGTTTAAGCCATAAAAATAATCCCAAAATATAAAAAATATAACTTTTAACACAATTACAACTGAATTTCTATCATATATTATATATATTGAGGTGAAAACCTTTCTGAATAGTTCAGCGAATATTGTTAACAAAACCGCAGTTTTACAGGCTGTTTAGGTTTTTGAAGTGCAACTTGCATATACCACTCTTTTCCCTTAAAAATCTGTAGATCCAGACAACTATTAGGGTATGGAACTCTACCCCTAGCTCTTAACTTCCACCTCACTCTTATCAAACCTTGCCGCTGGCTCTGGACCTCAACCCTAATTATACCCCACTACTCTCAAACCCCACCGCTAGCTCTTGACCTCAACCCTAATTTAATTATATTATATATAAAGTTTAAAATAATCGATCATCGTACGTCGTACCTGCAACGATAAATAAATAGATAGAACAAGTAATATATATGTTAATTAACGAAGTTGTTGATTATATAAAATGTCGTGTGAAAAGCAGAACCAAAGCTAAAGGCAAGCAGGCCTTTATGTTGAATCCAACAAGTATCAATCGCGGCTCAGATGTTTCACGGTCTTCCATAAAAACACTAACAATAGATTCTTTAGTAAAGCGCCTGGAGCGTAACAGTGGACACGACACGTGGTTTGATTATTTGATACAGGCGGGTAGGGCTCGAGGAACTCGTTTAATGTGCGTTAGGACAGATGTCGCTTCGATTCTTAAAATACCAGGAGGATTTAATGGCCGAGGGAGGCGTGAAAATGGTGGCACGGAAAGTATTGTTCCAGGAGGGAATATTTATTAATTAAACGATATACGTGCGTATGAATGAAGTATATATATATATATATCTGCTGGTCATTTGAACAAAATTTGCTGTGTTATGTGGGGAATATCAACGCGACTCCATAATCAAACATCGACAAATTATTGGTTGGGTTATATTCATGAATTTTACTGGGAACGAAGTGCTTTTCCCATGTGAGGAGCGTGTTTAACAATATGATCTGGCAGGCCAAAATGATTATTCGTAGTAAAAGTTTCCGCCCAGAAGGTCTACGGAAACAACTGTCAATCACCAGAACAACTTTGAACTTCTCATAACATAATTTCCTCTGATAAATTCATAACATAATTTCCTCTGATAAATTTATTGATTTCAGTGAGTCTCTCGACTGCTTTTTATTTTTTTTCAGACATATTTATAGAGTTCAGTGAATCACTTGGATGCTTTCTGTCGATGACTGGGTGATCTCTATGTATTCATTGGCAATATCATAAATGTTTCCTTACAAAAAAATTTAATTTTTATTTATAAATAAAAATTGAAATCAATCTATATACTAGCAACAACCACATTAAATTAATATAGCAACAACCACATTAAATTAATAATGTGTCTGAATACGTCGTAAATTTAAGCACATACTATAGGGAAAAACATTAATATAAAAAGTATGTGCCTAAATCTACGCCTACGTATTCAGACACATTATTAATTTAATGTGGTTGTTGCTAGTAACAGGTGGGCGCATAGACATATCTACAAAGTATTAATAGAAATAATATTGTTATTTTAATGATAATATATAATATATATTATTTAATATATATAGTACCATATTATTTAATTAAAATATTGTTAATACAATGTTTTTTTGTATAGTATATATGAAAAATATATCATGAAGTTAATTATATAAAATCCATTTTCAACTTTGGTATTTTTCTATTTCAGTGCTGGAGTAAAAGCTATTTTGTTATGACATAGTTATAGATTTAAATGGAGTTGTTTTGGTTACGAATTTTTATGGAATTTTCAAAACTTGCAAAAATATTGCTATATCTTATAAAGTGTGGGTGTTAGAGGTTTTCATATCGCCTAATTTCATTTCTGCACTTAAAATAGCCCAACAAACAACACAAATTAAAAGATTTTTGTGATTTTGTAAGTTATAATAGCACTGGATTCCTAAAAATCAAAGGAAAAGTCAAAATAGTTGCATCCAATATGACTTATAAATTTATGGAAAATAGATTAGTTAAAATAAAATTATTTATATTTTTATAAATAAGTATTTAGAAATTTTATTTTAACAACACATAATTTGAATTAAAAAAAAAATGCTAAATAAATAAAAATTGAAAAATATTTTAATTTTAATATTGGATTTTCAATTTTGGTTATGGAGTAAAACCTAAAACCATTTATGATTGGGGAAGGGCTAGTCTTTCTCTAAAGTAATGAAACATCTTAACAACCAAGACTCAAAGGAGTGTTGGAAGTGTAATGAACTCTTACAAACAAGGAGTGGCTTATTTCAATTGGTGCAGTTTTCTTTGAATAAGGGAAATGAGTTAATTGATAACAGTATGATAACTTATGCTAGGTTTTTCCACCTTGGTAAAAACCATTCATTTAAACTCAGTTATTACATCAACTATTTACATGGATATAAATTCTTTATATGTAAAAAGAATGATCTCTCACTACTTAATAGATTTGAATACTTGGCCTCTATCTCATTTGGTTGGTTGAGTCAAAGTCCAAAGATGCTAGGGCTAGCCCCTATTGCCAACTAAATATCAATACTAGCACACCCACTTTTGTGGTTGGATGAGGTTTATAGGGATCAAATAGTTGAGAGATAGTTATAAAATGGAACACAATTTGGAGATTTTTTTAATTCCTCATATTCTTGGAGTTAAACTGGTTGCAAAGTGAGTTATCAATGCCTAGTTATATGTTATCACCAACATTCTTTGTGTTATCCATTTATCAACTATCAGTTATTTTTTATATTCTTTTTCTTTTTATCTCACATTCTTCTAGTTATGTTCCATTAAGTGTTGGTTAATTCTTTCACTGCTAACAATTACCCATTCATGTGCTAACTACATTTTTTTTATATTCCTTTTTTATAATTATTTATTTCAAATTTTGAACAACTTCCATAAAATAAATCTAGACAGTACATTGTGTTATCCTCTTCCTTCAATGAAAAAGCATAGGTTGTCTTCCACCCCAAATCTCAAATAAAAAAGTCTAGCTAATTACAATCAGCTGCTAAATGTTTTCAACTTAACCCATCAACATTCACAAGTTTGGCTCACCTGCCCATATGTTATCTAATTTTTGAGTTGTCTAACTAGGGGAATATTTTCCCCTGTTTTCTGCTTCTTTTTAACTGTTTTTTACTATTAATCTTCACTGAATTTTCAAAACTTGCAAAAACATTGCTAGATCTTACAGAGTGTGAGAGTGTGAGTGCTTGGGGGTTTTCTCATTTCTGCACTTAAAATCACCTAACAAACAACAAACATTACAAGATTTTGTGAGTTAAATTCACCTGATTGAGGCTGAAAATCATTAAAAAAATCGAAATCGTGCCCAGTTAGACAGCTCCATTCTTTTTTGGGGATATTCCGTTCAAAACTTATTGGCCATTTAATCCATTTCAGTCCCTGGCAAGGACTGTTGATCACTTATTGCCATATCTTTATGGTTTGCCATTCTAGACGTTACTTTCTTATGAGTAAGTTTCATTTCCTTGTTAAATAGGCGAACTATATTCGACTTCGTAATTTTATTCAGTCCTTCGCCTTCGCCTTCGCTCTTAGCTCTTAGCTCTAGTACGCATTTCAGGTCTATGGGATCACGAGATTTCATCGTTTTCCTGAGAATCACAAGACTTTTCTCCTCGCCGGACTCTGTGATTGAATTAAAATCCGTAAGTCATGCCGATTTGGCAGTCTTAATTTGCCTTACTTCACAGAGGCTCTCCTCAGTAAGTTCTGACAACTTTAATGCCATGTCTTTTTGCTTATATGCTTATATTAATCAAAAGGTGGTGGATTTAGATAAAAAATTTGCTTAATATCCTTAAAACTCTAGTTCTATGCAGTTTCAGAAATTCTAGTTCTACGCAGTTTGAGAAATTTCCATTATTGGATAATGAATTAGGAATACTCGTTAGAAACTTGAAAGGAAGGTCTTGGTCCTAAGGGACTAATCTCCAACAACGATGTAATGATACTTGATGTTCTTTTAGTGTGCAACTTGAGTCCTTGGAATGTGATAGCGATGTAGTCCATGATGATACACTCCTCACCCTCTTTTCAACCATCAATTCCCCTCCTCACCATTTTTTCAAGCCTCAATACTCCGCTCCTCACCTACTTTTCAAGAAAGTTTTTAGTCAAATGATTTTGGATTTAAAGTTAATGTTTTCACATGGTTTAGACATAACATTGTTTAGGTAAAGAAAACACTTACATAGAGTTTGAAATACCTATTATATATTTCGAAGGCATTCATGACATTATGTAAAAAGAATCTCATATTATTCTATATGGTTTTTCATTAAACTATAATCTTAATTTTTTATTTAAACCATTAGGAAGGATGTAAAAGGTGTTGTTGGAAGCTTATAAATCTTCAAAATTATTGTATTGGAATATTGGTACATTTTCTTATTGGAATAATCAAGCTCTTGGAAGCAAGAGGTGTGGACTGTTGAATCGCCAATGTGAAGAGATCTGTATTAGTGAGTTTATGTTTGAAGTGAAGCACCCCATGGTGGAGCATTGTAGTCCTTGTACCTTATGGAAGTTCTCAATGAATCATGACTTTTTTTGAAAAAAGGAATAAATAGACCACATATCTCATAAAAGGATATAAAGATGAATAAGTCTTCTAATTTCTAAGGAATATGTTTGATGATCCTAATTCAAACCTCAAGCAACATAATATAACCAACATTGTCTAGAGTAGATGTCAAATACAAATGTCTAATATTGGGACCAACATATAAGAGTAAAACTAATAAGGGGTAAAAAGTGTGTCATGCAAAATAATGGTGCTTAAAATATTTGGTGAAAATAGGGGTGCATTGTATTTGAAAGATGTATTGAGAGGGAAAATTAACAACAGGCTTTTGGGAGTAGAGACAAAAGTAGGGTTATTATTTAATATCCCATGAAGACATGCACTATATCATAGGTTTACTAACTGAAGTCGATGAAGTCGATGTGTATACATATAAGCTCTTATGGTTTCCTCATGTTTAAAAGTCTCCATAGACCCTAGGGTTACATTGAATTTCTAGATTCTTGCAAAGAACATACCAGTTAGCAAAGGTTCAAATGTTACAACATTTGAAAAAAATATATAAAAAAAAGCAATGGATATTGAGAGTTTTAGTGGATGTTCTCCATAAATGAAAATTTGGGAAACTGAAAATTAGTTTTGGTGCACTTCAAATCCTTTAGTCCCCTCCTAAACAGTGAGAGAATTAAGAAAAACTATTCTACAAAATGAGAATATATATTTATTAGAACATTACATAATTAAGTGTGCGTGAGCATGTAATCACATGGTCTCAATCATTGTGAAGTAATGCTACTCAATTCTTTAGAACTAAATAATATAAACATATTCTACAAAAAATTTATAATTATATCATAGTGATATTTTCATCCTAATACTTGAATCTAATATTCTACAATAACTAAAATAGTTTCTTCTATGGGAATATTACAAGGGTCTCACTAAATGAAAATTAGAATTTGATTCATAACTCTTCTTGACCCAACACAAATCCTTAGTTAAATTTCCAATCAATTCTATTCAACTTGCTTGGTCTAGACTTATAATCTAGGACTCAACTATTGTAATTCAATGAATCCTTCAATCATACTTCCAATTATAAACCTCTATATGTTGTTCTCTTTCCATGCACAACCATGAAAAAATTATTATGATTAATATCCATACTACTAATATTTGCATGCAACATATTTAAACTATTATACAATGCATGATGTGTTTCCCAATCATAATACGGTCAATCCATGAATCTATGTTGCAATTTTTGGCAAGGGTCTGTGTGGAAATAGTGAAATGGAGGCCTTCATCGAGGTATTTTTTAATCCCATTGCAAGAGGATGTTGATTTTATTTGAAGAAATTATAAAACTTGTTTAATTAAAATTCCATTCCTACAGTAATTATGTTGATTTTGGTCGTTGTTGTTTAAATTGTATCAAAAGGAAACATTTATGTTGTTGGTTTTATTTCAAACTATGTATTGGTAACCAAAAGCAATGTTAGATCTTCTTCAATCATATGGTAATGTGTGGAGGATTAAAAGCAATCCATTCATGCATGATAACAAATAAAATCGATAATGTAAGTGTTTCCATTTTTTTGGACTTATTTAGCTTCAAATAATCAATCTGCAATAGAAATGCTCAAGTAATGTTTTTTCTAAATATGTATTGTAAAGAAGAAATGTTGTTGATTTTTTTAATGCTATAATAATACATGGATGATTGAAAGTTATTCACAAACTCATTGTTGAAAACTATCATCTATGAAACACAAAAAGGCACATGTTGAATCAAAATATGAAAGAAAGCATTCCTACTAATCATTAGTTAACCATGAGGTAAATGCAACAATCAACTCAATTATCACTACTTTTCATGAGGAATGAAAATTTCGTAAGCAAATAAATTGCATCTATTATGTTTTCGAGCGAGTAGAATAACAATAATTTAGACACACTAATCAAGAAATTAGTGGTGACAAATTAATCAAATCATTGACAACAAAAGTTGTATTGGCATTAACACACAAGATGGAACACTAATTGACACAATAAATAACTTGCATGGAAACTAGTCTGAAGGACGAGGGAAACCCCAATTTTGTTTCATCTCCTCACTCCTTCCCTATGCATGAGTGGCCTTGCTATTTTAAGCTTGCATGTTGTTGGCTAATTATTGAGTTACAATGGTGTAACGATATCAATCTTAAACCAAATTATTATTTTCCAAATGCATATCTTTGAATGTTGAATTGCTCAGCATGAAAGGGTGATTTTAGAGAAATATAAACGTAAAAGAAGATGGTCAAATTGGTCTCCTTCAAGGATTATTCTTCGCAAATCTATTTTTAAACTTACAAGTATTTGAAATATATCTTGCTCATACCTAAATACATTAAGAAAAGAATGCATCATGTTCATCAATCTTCTGTGCTAGAGAGATAACCAATGTGCCTCTTATTCACATTTTTTAAAACCACCAATTTAAAGCATGTGTTATAACCGATTTTACCAGACATGGTTGATCACATATTTCTGGCCTTCCCTATCACTTTGGAGACTCTTTAGACCCCATGGGCTGATCTTATACTTTGATGTTTCCAAGTTCATCCCTAAAAACACCTATTTATTGTTGTACATTACTTTTAATCCCATACTCGCATGTACACACGACTTTTGACCTCAAACCCGCATACATCGGGATGTGTGCATAAATCAAAATATTTTTGGAGTTTTCCTTCATGTGTTTCCGAACCACTTGGCCCTTGGCCTTCCCTATGCCTCGATATTGCCCAAATTTGACCCTCCATTACCCCTTTGGAGTGCTATATAAGGAACACCTTGGATACATTGAAGGGGAGGAATTGAAGAGCAAGAAAACTATAGTCCATTGTTGTCATAGCTTGCATATACTTGAGTCTTCATACTTTTGTCCCTTTGGAGCACTTTTTGTTCTTCCTAAGATTTCCTTTTCTTGTGAACTTGCTATCGAGAGATGGAGGATTGAGGTGGTGGAGGCCTAGGTGGAGGACTTAGTTTCTCCAGTTTGCATATGTGCCGACAGAGCTTGTCACTTGTGTAATCTCTTATTTGATTAATAGAAATATCTTTTCCTATCCAATAAAGTGCATTTGAATGAATATTGAATCCATGGATATGTTTAATTTCTTATACATTGTTGATTATATATGCTAGAGTATATCTAACACCATATTATATAGCATGCTTATCTTGTTTGCTATTGTTGAGAGAAAATTGCTAGAACAAGCAGGATTGGAAAAAGCTCAATAAGGATCTACTTCAACAGTTTGAAATAAAGTACAACCAATAATCCCTTAGTGTTAGATATTTGGTTTCTCCTTCATATGGGAAATGATTGATTTATCAGGTCTAGCTGTCTGTTGTGGTACACGCCAAGCCATAGGAAGTTTCTCTCCATAACAGAGTTGGAAACCATACTGGGGACACTCCTTGTTTTTGTTTAAGGTTTGGGGGCACAATGTGCTTGATATTATTGACTTGCTCTCTGTTTCTCCCTGTTTATGTTTCACATTTTATAGTATGTTCCTCCATTGACACTCCCCTTTATTGGTTTGACCCTTGTCCTGCGTTTTACCACTGTCTTCTCCGTATACGCAATTTTTTAGCCAGAAGTCACGTATATACGCGGATATTTGGCCAAAATTCGGGTATACATCAAGGTTTTTTGCTAAAATCTGCGTATACATGCAGCTTTTCGTCAAAACGTCACGTAGATATGCAACTATTCTTTAAACAGTCGCATACATCGTCCCTTTTGGTTGTGTTTAATTATGTGGGAAGTTGTTGTGTGGGTTGTGAGTGTGGTTGGGTCTTCCTGGGTTGTGATGTTGTTTGTTGGATGCTTCTTTTGTGACCAGAGACCGCTTTTTCATTGATTTTTCTTTCATAGTAATTTTAGTCATTTATCTTTTTTGTTTTTCTATTAGTGCATTACTCTTTTTGTCTTGGTGTCTTGCTGGGCTTGTGTTTTATGCTGGCCGTAGAGATTGAGAGTTTTAGATGACTTTTATTTGCATTTTTCATTCTTTTATATTGAAAATACAAAATAGTTGCATTCTTACTTGCATCTTACATATGGATTTAAAAAGGTACTTGCATTGGATTTCTTGGATGAGAGTTGTGTTTAGGTTTTCATATAGGAATGATTGCATATACATTTGAAGGAAAAATATTGTACTTGACGTAGTAGCATACCCTGTTTCTCATTCTACACTTTGTATTTGCATTGCTTGTTAGGTGTGCATTTTACTTCTTATTGTGTCATAACCTCATTAGTTCCACATCCATTTACCCTTTGAGTAATACAGCCAATTAAAATCAACACATAATAAAATGAATTACACTCTTTTCTTTTCTAGGGTGCATCAACAAGAATAGGTTTTAGGGTCTTGGAATAGTTCATTGTGATTCAATTCTCCAAGACCACTAAACAAAACAATTAGGTGTTTTTCCAAGTGAGAGAGTCAAACCCTTGGTATAATTAGTGTTTCTCAGGATGCTCCTCTCACACAGGAGTTAAGCACGAGGCAGTGCCTGCGATTGTGATTGGGATGACCCCTGGTCACTTTCTGTGAGCACCAGAGATATTTCCAGGATCGTATTCATATCTAGGGGGTCTTTCAAAAGTTTGGGGCTTTGCTACCCTGCCCATACGATCTACCCCACTTGCGATTGTCCGCCTGAGCATTGGTTATATTGGGGTGACCTTAGTTTCCTTACCTACGTTTCATAGGGGGTACTTGCAGAGGTTATTTTGTAGGTGTCTTGGCCAGGTGGAGGTCGGACAACACAGTCACTTTATGCGTTGAAGCTGAGGGCCACTATAATTGGCTACATACCTCCGCTTGTAGTGTATGGGAGTTTCGAGTCTCTGCTAGGTGAGACATACCTAGCTCACATATCATCCCCTTGGTTTGCTTGTATTTTGGCTGTAGATTTTCTTAGGAGTGTGCTCATTTTGCACTAGTTGGCCTTTGGAATCGTGGTTACTTGAGTATATTTATGCTATCTTGAGTTTGGATCCTTTTATTTTAGGCATGCCTGGTATCCTATCACCCATCCTTGATCGTAGTATAGACCCTGGTGTCGGACTTGGGGGCATCATAGCCCCTTACCATGCTCATAGAGTTGGGAGTGGTCACATTCTTCCCTCTACTCCATTTGTGTAGGATGTTGACTCCCTTCTCTTGGTCTTTACACTGCTGGTCACATTCACGGGGGTGGTAGTGGATGCGTGAACGTTGGGTCTACACCTTACTTTCATTTTTATGTCCCATCATTCATCACATTGTTTCCTTTAGGTGTAGTTGTCATGATCAGTCCTCCCTATATCCTATAGCTTGGATTCTTTATTGACTATTTTGGGTTGTTTTGGACTAATATGGTTGTCATGTAGGATCCAGATTTTGTACACTCTCTCCGAGGTTTCAACCTGTTCATTCCTATCACAGGTATTACGTCTGAACTAGCATATAGGTTAGGATTTCATATCCACCTGCATTTTGCATGACCTTATAACCATTTCATTTTAATCTTAGGTATGAACCCATTCCATGGTATCATGAAACCTTCATGCTATTGTTACAAGCGGTACTATGTGAATGGTAGAGCTTTCGTATACATGGGTGTCCTAGTTATCTCCCTTTTGCATTTGGTACCCAAGATGTGAATCCTCTCTTAGGTCCGAGAGTCCCCTTTAGTCCCACCATGTCCTTGAGCAAGAGTTTCATACTCCTCTTGAACTTTATGCTGGTCATTCCAGCGGTACTCCCCTGTATATGTCAAGCTATAATTGCATTATCATGAGATTTCATCATTTTCCTTAGAATCACAAGACTTTTCTCCTCACCAGACTCTATGATTGAATTAAAATTCGTAAGTCATGCCAATTTGGTAGTCTTAATGTGCCTTAATTTACATAGGCTCTCCTCAGTAAGTTCTAACAACTTTAATGCTATGTAGTTTTTCTTATGTGCTTATATTAATCAAACGGTGGTGTATTTAGATAAAAATTTTGCTTAATATCCTTAAAACTCTAGAGCCACGCAGTTTCAGAAGTTCTAGTTCTACACATTTTGAGAAATTTCCATTATTGGATAATGAATTAGGAATACTCCTTAGAAACTTTGGAGGAAGGTCTTGGTCCTAAGGGACTAATCTCCAACAATGATGTAATGATACTTGATGTTCTTTTAGTGTGCAACTTGAGTCCTTAGAATGTGATAGCGATGTAATCCATGATGATACACTCCTCACGCTCTTTTCAAGCATCAATTCCCCTCCTCACCCTCTTTTCAAGCCTCAATACTCCTCTCCTCACCCACTTTTCAAGAAAAAGTTTAGTCAAATGAATTTGGATTTAAAGTTAATGTTTTCACATGGTTTAGGCATAACATTGTTTAGGTAAAGAAAACACTTAATGAATCATGATATTTTTTGAAAAAGGGAATAAAAAGACCACATATCTCATAAAAGGATATAAAGATGAATAAGTCTTCTAATTTCTAAGGAATATGTTTGATGATCCTAATTCAAACCTCAAGCAACATAATATAACCAACATTGTCTAGAGTAGATGTCAAATTCAAATGTCTAATATTGGGACCAACATATAAGAGTAAAACTAATAAGGGGTATAAAGTATGTCATGCAAAATAATGGTGCTTGAAATATTTGGTGAAAATAGGGGTGCATTGTATTTGAAAGATGTATTTAGAGGGGAAATTAACAATAGGCTTTTGGGAGTAGAGACAAAAGTAGGGTTATTATTTAATATCCCACGAAGACATGCACTATATCATAGATTTACTAAGTGAAGTCGATGTGCATACATATAAGCTCTTATGGTTTCCTCATGTTTAAAATTCTCCATATACCCTAGGGTTGTATTGAATTTCTAGATTCTTGCAAAGAACATACCAATTAGTAAAGGTTCAAATGTTACAACATTTGACAAAAATATTAAAAAAAAGAAGCAATGGATATTGAGGGTTTTAGTGGATGTTCTGCATAAATGAAAATTTGGGAAACTGAAAATTAGTTTTGGTGCACTTCAAAATTTTAGTCCCCTCCTAAACAGTAAGAGAATTAAGAAAAACTATTCTACAAAATGAGAATATATATTGATTAGAATATTAAATAATTAAGTGTGCATGAGCATGTAATCACATGGTCTCAATCATTGTGAAGTAATGCTACTTAATTCTTCATAACTAAATAATATAAACATATCCTACCAAAATTTTATAATTATATCATATGTTGAAATATTGTAACTTCAAAGAATATTCTATATGTATCTTTTTGCGGTCCCCGATGCTCCTACCGAGAGAACCACTTGTATTATCTTGTACCCCGATGATTCTAATCGAAAGAACTAATAAAAGTCATGAGGTTGTCCCCTCTAATTGTAAAGGTGGGTCATTAGCACCCCAGTGTGTTTACTTGAGCCTACATATGTAACTCAAGCCTACATGTTGGATGAGTTAATTGAAGTGAACTGATGAATATAAATAGAGGTGTAGCACTCCTCATTTGAACACACTCTCACTTGTGTAAGCGCATTAGTGGAGAAGAGAAGAGTAGCAGGAGAAGGAGGAGGATCAGGCTTTGATCTCCTTGTTGGTTTTATCCTTTATCTTTTTGGGGCATCTATATTGAGGAAGCTTTTGCTGGGTTTTTCCCTTTAGGGTTTTCCCAGGATAAATCTTTGTGTTCTCTTTTGTATGGTTGTGCTTGTCTATCTTTCAGTGATCTCGTTTATATGCTTTTGTTATGAAATCGAAATGAAATTCTAATGATATAGCTTAGCATATGAAAATTCAACATGGTATCAGAGCCACCCTGAAAGAAGACATTGTGTAGCTATAGAAGTTAGGGCTTATTACTTTTTTGATTCTCTCTCCACAATATATCAGCAAAAGAAGGCCACGGGGCCTTCACTTGTTGGCCAATATCCTATCACGTTAGTTCATATTGTGGGTTTTAAAATGATCAAAAATCGAACCAATATATTGTAGGTATTGGGGGGATGAGGGGTTTAAGTTGGGGGTGGGTAGGGTGGTTTATAAGGATTGAGGTATAAAATGGGGTGGGGAAGAGGTTTTAAGTATTGGGAGGGGGTTTCAACAAAAAGAGTTTTGGTCAATATATCTTGAAATTAAGCATATTCTTTAATATCCCATGATTGCACGTGCTATGTGATAGTTTCACTAAGTGAAGTCCCCATGGAGAAGGCTAGGCTGACTCTCCTTTGAAGGGTGCATCTTTTTGTCGAAGTGAAATTCAACTCCGAGCATTTTTAGTTTTCGGTGCGGGAAATTAGGGCTTCTTGCAGAAGAAGAATTCCTGAGTGAGCCCGGCATAGGATTTCTCTCCTCATCAAAATCAAAGTTTAGAGACCTGGATCAAGATTTTTGGTTGGGTGAAACTCCAAGAAAGTCAAACCCTAGTTTGACCCCAAGCTAGAAAAACCCTAAATACTAAAGCTTCTAAGTTTTGGTACATTCACTTTATCCAAATATTGGAGAAGGTTCAGGCACTGAAAATTGCATATGATGAAGATAGAATCCTTATATACACTGTTTCAAAAATTTCGCCTCAGATTCACTATATTCTGGGAGATATGATTCCTCCAAGTTAGGGTTCCAGCCTCTTCTAAAATTCATCCCTAAACAGGGCACCTGGGGAAAAATTCTATATCTTGGGATAAAGAGGTCCAAATTGAATTCCTGAAGATGTTACGGAAATTGCACGGACTTTACTTTCTATGGTCCAAATTTCAGAACCAAAAGTTGAAATAGTGACACGTGGCATGCCATACAACTTCGTTGTTCTGAATAGTCCTGTAACAAATCACCTTGGGAAAAGGATCATAAATCCCAAGTGGTGAAACCAATTCTGATGAAACCTATGGTTTTGGATCAGGGATATGCGAGGTTAACTCAGTGCAAAATTTCAGACATAGGGGATCATTAATTTAGGATATATCATAGAAACAGTGACAGGAATTTCTGCATAAGAAATTAGAAAACTAGGGCTTCTTGTTCCGAGAGCTTCCCTCCACTGTTTTCAGAAAAGGAGTACATTAGATAGCTCCATTTGAAGATATCTATATTTATATCCAATCAGATATTAAAGATTATAAGTTTTGAAAATTAGGGTTTCTTTGACAAACACTAAATCAGCGAGCTCTGGAAGCAGGACAGACACCTCAAATCGGTAAGATCTAATCTTTTGCTATTTGCATTTGAGGTTCTCATTTCAAAGTGATCTATCACATCAGCTTGATGATAATATTGGTGAAGTTGACAAATTCCAAGCATGGAATTATTTGATCTCTCTGAAGAAAATGAATTGGACACCTACATAAGTAGAGAGGTTCCAGTTCCATATGGAGATGAGGCTCAAAGCCTTACACAAGAAGAACTTGATCAAGGCCAAGAAGATCATTGTTGATTCAATCATGGATCAAATTGTACCACAAGTGTTTTCCCTAAAGACACCGAAGATGTTTGATTCCTTGATCAAGCTATTTGAAGATAAGAACTTAAATCAGAAGATGGCTTTGAGAAAACAATTGAAGAATGTGAAGATCCAGAATGTAGAACAACTTGAAGCGGTAGAAGAAGAAGTGGAGAATGCAGAAGTGGTGATAGCCACCTTGAATGGCGTCCCAGGATCATGGGATTCATTCATGCGAAGAATGTATGCCATAAGGAAGTAATTGCTTTCATCTCGACTCATAAGAACAGAAGAAGAAGATGGGAGCAATTGAAGATCAAGCTCTCACCATTCAAAGAAGATCCCTCAAGCGATGAGGAATATGAAGAACTCAATTATTGAAGAACCTCTTATTCATCTTATCATAAGAAATGATGATTTCATGAATGAAGAATATGATAAAGTAGAATGATCAAGATGGAGTCTACCCATGAAACAAATAAAAGATAAGTGTTCAATAGTCATTTGATGATATTGTTTTGTTATACATTTGATTATATTCAGTTGATGTGTTATGCATGATAGATTGTTTGCATTAATGACTGTATAGTACTAATATGGATGTGATGGGTAAGTAGCTCATGGTGCTATACAACTCTCCATTGCTACTTATCTAGAATGATACCTCTTTGCTAACATATTGGATTAGTGCACAATCTCAATGATGTCATGATAGAGATGGAAGGAATCTAGAAAGTTTCAATGAGATATGGATGAATCTTGTATTGGCTAAATAGTTGCATGATACATAAGAATTTGTCATTATGCATATGTTTTATGAAATAGTTCTAACCATGCAACTGGTGCATTTGAATTGTAGGAAAGGTCCTGTACAACCTCCTATAAGAAAAGAAGGATGAGACTTGTTCCGAAGAACAAGTGATGACAATTCAAGATTCACTCCAATAAACATGAATCTGAAGCTCCCAAGGTCAGAGACATCATGATGAAAGAAATATCTTCAGAGAGCGGTAGATCTACCTCAAAGGATGAAGACCACCATGGGTACGAGAGATAACTCAAGATGAAGAAAAGAATGCTATAAGCTATGATCAAAGAATAACAGTTGATCATGGGGAATGACGTATATAATATGATTTCGAGACATAAAGGGAAGTACGTGGTATCTATGGATATACAAGAACAAGTGTACAAATCAAGGTTCATGATTTGCCTCAGAAAGAATAGACTATGAAATAACATACTCTATTGACAAGTATATATCAAGCATAGAACCACCTATACAGAATGAAGAGGGAAAATAATACTCCACTTCAGGGGGAGTGACTATAGAAGATATTTGAGCTTGAAATGGTACGACATGATGAACAACTTCTTGATGGATCGAGACTTTACCAAGAGTAAAGTGGGTTCCAACCTTCAAGGTTGAATGCAGAAGACTAGGATATGTTGATGACCTGACAAGACAAACTCATGGAAGATGTTATGATGAAAGAATACTATAATGATGTTTGAGATATAGTACTCAAAACAGAAAGCAAGGACGTGGTATCTTCCAAATGGATTTGTAAGATAAAATATGTTGCTGATAGAAGTAAGGAAATACTTGTGGTTTCTATCAGAAAGAGGGAATTAATTCTGAAGAGAAACTTACTCCAGGAAGCAAGAACTATCATGGTAGTTTCTTCCATGATGAAGTAAAGACAAGCCTTCCTTAATGGTATGATTTAGGAAGAATTTTACATCGAATAGTCATGAGGATTTGAAGTTGAAGACAGATGGAATCATGTATACAAGTTGAAGAAGGCCCTCTATGGCCTGAAGCATGCTCCTAGAGCTTGGTATGGAAGAATAGATAGTTTCTTGACGAGCATGGGCTTTGCCAAGAGTAAAGTCGATCCTAACCTTTTCTACAACATTGTATAAGTTGAACCTGTCATACTATTACTATATGTGGATGATCTATTTCTGGAAGGGAATGAGAAACAGACTGTAGAATGCAAGAAGAAGCTTGTTGAAGAATTTTAAATGAAAGACCTTGGGTTAATGCATTATTTCCTAGGTCTGGAAGTATGGAAAGATTCAGAAGGAATATTTCTCAACTGGGGAAAGTATGCAGTAGAAATATTGAAAAGATTCGATATGTTAGAATACAAAGCCATGGCCACACCCATGGATTCCAACCTGAAGTTGTTAGTTTATGACACATCAAATTTAGTGGATGTGATTCAATACAAACAGATTATTGGGTCATTGATGTACTTAACAAATACCAAACCAGACATTTGTTTTGCTGTGAACACCTTGAGTCAATATCTAGTTCGGGTTCACCTGATAGCCGCAAAACATGTGATGAGATATCTGAAAGGGACTATAGACTTTGGTCTATACTATGATGGAGACCATGACTATAGATTGTATGGCTATACAGATGCATATTGGACTGGAAGTATCTCAGACAGGAAAATCACATCAAGTAAATGCTTTTGTTTGGGGTCTGCTATGAGTTCATGGTTTAGCATGTAACAGTCCAGTGTTTCTCTTAGCACGGCTGGAGCAAAATACATAGCAGATTGCTTTGCTAAGTTGTGAAGCCATATGGCTTCAGAAGCTAATATCAGGTCTCTTTGACCTGAAGATGGATACTACAATGATTCTATGTGATAACCAGAGTTGTGATGATAGAGAACCCTATGTTCCATTGTAACACATAGAAATACGATATTTCTACATACAAGATAAGATGCAGATGATGATGTTTCAGTATTCCCATACTGAATATATAGATGATGTTTCAGTATTTACATACTGTAGATACAGATGATGGTGATTCTGTATTTCTATACTGAATATAGAGATGATGATGCTTTTAGTATTTCTATACTGAATATATAGAGATGATGATGCTTTCAGTATTTCTATACTGAAGATATAGATGATGATGCTTTCAGTATTCACATACTGGAGATACAGATGGTGATAGTTCAGTATTCACATACTGAAGATGTAGATGATGATGGTTTGGATGATGATGTACCGATGAAGCCTCAGTCTTGAGTAAAGTTCGAACACTTTTGAGACAAGCTTGGTGTGGTTCGGAAAGACATTTCTCGAAAGGGGGAGTAGTGATGTTGCAGTGGGATTGTATCATCCTTGGGCATCTGCCCTAAAGTGATCTGGTGGCCTTGGTCCTCGAGAATGAAGAGGGATTGTATCATCCTGGGACATCTATACAAAATAGATCTGGTGACTTCGGTCTTCATGAATGTGGTGGGATTGCATCATCCCTGAACTTTGGTTCAAAATGTATCCAGAGGTCTTGGCCCCTGTGAATGTGGTGGGATCGCATCATCCCTGAACTTCGGTTCAAAATGTATCTGGAGGTCTCGGTCCCCGTGAAAGTGGTAGGATTGCATCATCCCTGAACTTCATTTCAAAATTTATCCAGAGGTCTCGACCCCCGTGAAAGTGGCGGATTACATCATCCCTGAACTTCGGTTCAAAATGTATCTGGAGGTCTCAGCCCCCGTGAAAGTGGTGGATTGCATCATCCCTAAAACTCAGTTCAAAATGTATCCAGAGGTCTCGGCCCCCGTGAAAGTGGTGGATTGCATCATCCCTGAACCTTGGTTCAAAATGTATCCATAGGTCTTGGCCCCCGTGAAAGTGGTGGGATTGTATCATCCTTAAACCTCAATTCAAAATGTATCAGAAGATTTCGGTCCCCGTGAATGTGGTAGGATTGCATCATCCTTGGACTTTGTCCTAAAGTGATCGGGACTGATTATCCTGTAAGTCCAAAAGTGAACCAAAGACTTTTCTGTCTTTGAGATGTGGATTGCAGGTTGATGTTGATGATGATGACGTACTGATCGAAATATTAGAGTATGATGATGATGATGTACTGATCGAAAAATAAATGTGTGATGATAATGATGTACTGATCGAAAGATCAGAGTATGATGATGATTATGATGTACTAATCGAAAGATCAGAGCGTGATGATGATGATGTACTGATCAAAAGATCATAGCATGATGATGATGTACTGATTGAAAGATCAGAGTATGACGATGATGATGTACTGATTGAAAGATCAGAGTATGATGATGACGATGTACTAATCAAAAGACTAGAATATGATGATGATGGTGCTGATCACGATGTTACTGATCAGGATATGATGATGTTTCTGATCAAAAGAACAAAATGCTGAAGAAGTTGTTTCTGATCGAAATATCAAAATGATGAAGATGTTGCTGATCAAAATGCTGAAGATATTGTTGCTGATCGAAAGGTCAAAATGCTGAAGATGTTGCTGATCAAAAGGTCAAAGTGCTGAAGATGTTGCTGCTAATCGAAAGGTCTAGGTGCTAAAGATGTTCCTGAAGATGTTGCTAATCGAAAGGTCAAAGTGCTGAAGATGTTGCTGAAGATGTTGCTGATCGAAAGGTCCAAGTGTTGAAGATGTTGCTGATCAAAAGGTCAAAAGATGTTGATGCTGATAAAAAAGTTGTTGTCATTGAAAATTGAATATGAAGACTATATGATGTTGAAAAGATTCCAATGATTTATAGATGTGTTACCTTGATGATGTTGATGATGTCCTCTATCTCTCTCCTACTATTGTTGTTGTTGATGTTGTTGTAGAATACCCTTCTCGTTAAGGGGGAGTGTTGAAATATTGTAACTTCGAAGAATATTCTATATGTATCTTTTTGTGGTCCCCGATGGTCCTACCGGGAGAACCACTTGTATTATCTTGTACCTCGATGCTTCTAATCGGAAGAACTAATAATATTCATGAGGTTGTCTCCTCTAATTGTAAAGGTGGGTCATTAGCACCCCAGTGTGGTTACTTGTGCCTACATATGTAACTCGAGCCTACATGTCAGATGAGTTAATTGAAGTGAACAGATGAATATAAATAGAGGTGTAGCACTCCTCATTTGAAACACACTCTCACTTGTGTAAGCGCATTAGTGGAGAAGAGAAGAGTAGCAGGAAAAGGAGGAGGATTAGGATTTGATCTCCTTGTTGGTTTTATATTTTATCTTTTTGGGGCATCTATATTGAGGAATTATTTTTTGGGTTTTTCCCTTTAGGGTTCTCCCAGGATAAATCTTTGTGTTCTCTTTTGTATGGTTGTGCTTGTCTATCTTTTAGTGATCTCGTTTATATGCTTTTGTTATGAAATCAAAATGAAATTCTAATGATCTAGCTTAGCATATGAAAATTCAACATCATAGAGATATTTTCTTCCTATTACTTGAATCTAATATTCTACAATAGCTAAAATATTTTCTTCTATGGGAAGATTACAAGGGTCTCACTAGATGCAAATTAGAATTTGATTCATAACTCTTCTTGAACCAAAACAAATCCTTAGTTAAATTTCCAATCAATTCTATTCAACTTGCTTGGTCCACACTTATAAGCTAGGACTCATCTATTGTAATTCAATGAATCCTTCAATCATACTTCGAATTAGAAACCTCTATATGTTGTTCTCTTTCCATGCACAAAAATGCAAATTTATTATGATTAGTATCCTTACTACTAATATTTGCATGCAACATATTTAAACTATTATACAATGCATGATGTGTTTCCCAATCATAATAGGGTGAATCCATGAATCTATGTTGCAATTTTTTGCAAGGGTCTGTGTGGAAATAGTGAAATGGAGGCCTTCATTGAGGTATTTTTTAATCCCATTGCAAGAGGATGTTGATTTTATCTGAAGAAATTATAAAACTTGTTTAATTAAAATTCCATTCGTACAGTAATTATGTTGATTTTTGTCATTGTTGTTTAAATTGTATCAAAAGGAAACATGACGTTAGATCTTTTTCAATCCTATGGTAATGCGTGGAGGATTAAAAGCAATCCATTCATGCATGATCAAAAATAAAATCGATAATGTAAGTGTTTCCATTTTTTTGGACTTATATAGTTTCAAATAATCAATCTACAACAAAAATGCTCAAGTAATGTTTTTTCTAAGTATGCATAGTAAAGAAGAAATGTTGTTGATTTTTTTAATGCTCTAACAATACATGGATGATTGAAAGTTATTCACAAACTCATTGTTGAAAACTATCATCTATGAAACACAACAAGGTACATGTTGAATCAAAATATGAAAGAAAACATTCCTACTAATCATTAGTTAAACATGAGGTAAACCCAACAATCAACACAATTATCACTACTTTTCACGTGGAATGAAAATTCTCTAAGCAAATAAATTGCATCTATGATGTTTTCTAGCCATTATAATAACAATAATTTAGACACACTAATCAAGAAATTAGTGGTGACACATTAATCATGTCATTGACAATGAAAATTGTAGTGGCACTAACACACAAGATGGAACACTAACTGACACAATAAATAAATTGCATGGACACTAGTCTCAAGGACGAGGGAAACCCCAATTTTGTTTCATCTCCTCACTCCTTCCCTATGCATGAGTGGCCTTGCTATTTTAAGCTTGCATGTTGTTGGCTAATTATTGAGTTACAATGGTGTAACGATATCAATTTTAAACCAAATTATTATTTTCCAAATGCATATCTTAGAATGTTGAATTGCTCAGCATGAAAGGGAAAGTCTAGAGAAATATAAACATAAAAGATGATGGTCAAATTGGTCTCCTTCAAGGATTCAACTGTATAAATTAATATTGTAAACAAGGATCCCTTTTAAAATTTTAAAATCACCAAAGTACATGTATAAGTTCTAGCTCAAGTAAATCACCCAAACCATGTTGAATCCATCACTATTCTTCACAAATATATTTTTAAACTTACAATTATTTGCAATATATCTTGCTCATACCTAAACACATCGAGAAAAGAATGAATCATGTTCATCAATCTTCTATGCTAGAGAGATAACCAATGTGCCTCTTATTCACATTCTTTAAAACCACCAATTTAAAGCATGTGTTATAGCTGATTTTACCACACATGGTTCATCACATATTTATGGCCTTCCCTGTCCCTCTGCAGACTCTTTAGACCCCATGGACTGATATTATACTTTGATGTTTCCAATTTCATCCCTAAAAACACCTGTTTATTGTTGTACATGAATTTTAATCCCATACTCACGTGTACACACAAATTTTGGCCTCAAACCCGCGTACATAGGGATGTGTGCATAAATCAAAATATTTTTGGATTTTTCCTTCATGTGTTTCCAAACCACTTGACTCTTGGCCTTCCATATGCCTCGAGATCGCTCAGATTTGACCCTCCATTACCCCTTTGGAGTGCTATATAAGGAACCCCTTGGATACATTGAAGGGGAGGAATTGAAGAGCAACAAAACTATAGTCCATTGTTGTCGTAGCTTGCATATACTTGAGTTCCATCCTTGTGTCCCTTTGGAGAACTTTTTATTCTTCCCTAGCTTTCCTTTTCTTGTGAGCCTGCTATCGAAATATGGAGGATTGAGGTGGTGGAGGCCCAGGTGGAGGACTCGGTTTCTCCGGTTCGCATACGTGCTGACAAAGGTTGTCACGTGTGTAATCTCTGATTTGATTGATAGAAATATCTTTTTCTGTCCAATAATGTGGATTTGAATGAATATTGAATCCATTGATATGTTTAATTGCATATACATTGTTGATTATATATGCTAGAGTAAATCTAACACCATATTATATAGCATGCTTGTCTTGTTTGCTGTTGTTGAGAGAAAATTTCTAGCGCAAGCGGGATTGGAAAAAGCTCAACGAGGATCTACTTCAACCGTACAAAATAAGGTACGACCCATGATCCCTTAGTGTTAGATATTTGGTTTCTCTTTCATATGGGAAAGGATTGATTTCTTAGGTCTAGCTATTTGTTGTGGCACACCCTAAGCCATAGAAAGTTTCTCTCTGTAACAGAATTGGCGACCATACTGAGGACGCTCCTTGTTTTTCTTTGGGGTTTGGGGGCATAATGTGCTTGATATTATTGACTTGTTCTCTGTTTCTCCCCATTTTTGTGTCACATTTTATAGTATGTTCCTCCATTGACAATCCCCTTTATTGGTTTGACCCTTGGCCTGATTTTTACAACTATCGTCTCTACATACGTAGGTTTTTAACCAAAATTCATGTATATACGCGGATGTTTGGCCAAACGTCGCGTATACATGCAGGTTTTCGGCTAAAATCCACATATAGATGCATATTTTTGTCCAAAAGTCACATACATACGCAATTGTTCTTTAAACAGTCATATACATCCTCCCTTTTGGTTGCGGTTGATGTTGTGAGAAGTTGCTGGGTGGGTTGTGAGTGTGGTTGGGTATTCCTGGGTTCTTATGTTGTCTATTGGATGCTTCTTTTGTGACTAGAGACTGATTTTTCATTGATTTTTCTTTGAAAGTACTTTTAGTGATTTATCCTTTTTGTTTTTCCATTAGTGCATTACTCTTTTTGTCTTGATGTCTTGTTGGGCTTATGTTTTATGTTGTTCATAGAGACCGAGATTTTTAGATGAATTTTATTTGCATTTTTAACTCTTTTATATTGAAAATACAAAATAGTTGCATTCTTAATTGGATATTACATATGGATTTAAGAAGGTACTTGCATTGGATTGCTTGGATGAGAGTTGTGTTTAGGTTTTCATATAGGAATGATTGCATATACATTTGAAGAAAAAATATTGCACTTGATGTAGTAGCATACCCTGTTTTTCATTCTACACTTTGCATTTGCATTGCTTGTTAGGTGTGCATTTTACTTCTTGTTATGTCATAACTTCATTAGTTGCACACCCATTTACCCTTTGAGTAATACACTGAATTAAAATTAACGCATAATAAAATGAATTACACTCTTTTCTTTTCTTGGGTGCATCAACAAGAATAGGTTTTAGGGTCTTGGAATAGTTCATTGTGAGTCAATTCTCCAAGACCACTAAACAAAACAATTAGGTGTCTTTCCAAGAGAGAGAGTGAAATGCTTGGTATAATTAGTGTTTCTCAGGACACTCCTCTTACACGGGAGTTAAGCACGAGGTAGTGCCCGCGATTGTGATTGGGATGACCGTTGATCACTTTTTGTGAGCACCAAAGATATTTCTAGGATTTTATTCATATCTGGGGGCTCTTTCAAGAGTTTCGAGATTTTCTACCCTTCCCATACGATCGACCCCGCCTACGACTGTCCTCCTGAGCATTGGTTATATTGGGGTGACCTTAGTTTCCTTACCTAGGTATCACAGGGGGTACTTGCAGAGGTCATTTTGTAGGTGTCCTGGCCAGGTGGAGGTCGTATAGCACAGTCTCTTTATGCGTTGAATATGAGGGCCAATATAATTGGTTACATACCTCCACTTGTAGTGTATGGCATTTTTGATCCTCTCCTAGGTGAGACATACCTGCTCCATTCAGGAGGTCACATATCCTCCCCTTGGTTTGCTTATATTTTGGCTCTATATTTTCTTAGGAGTGTGCCCTTTCTGTGCTAGTTGGACTTTAAAATCATGGTTACTTGAGTATATCTATGCTCTCTTAAGTTTGGGTCCTTTTATTTTCGTCATGCCTGGTATCGTATCACCTGTGTCAGACTTGGGGGCATCACAGCCCCTTACTGTGCTCATAGATTTGGGAGTGGTCACATTCCGCGCTCTACTCCATTTGTGGAGGATTTTGACTCCCTTCTCTCGGTCTTTACACCGGTGGTCACCCTCATGGGGGTGGTAGTGGATGCGTGAACATTAGGTCCACTCCTTACTTTCATTTTTATGTCCCATCGTTCACCGCATTGTTTCCTTTGGGTGCATTTGTCATGATCATTCCTCCCTATATCCTATAGTTTGGATTCTTTATTGACCATATTGGGTTGTTTTGGACTAATATGGTAATCATGTAGGGTCCCATTTTTGTACACTCTCTCTGAGGTTTCGACCCATTCGTTCCTATCATAGGTATTGCGTCTGAACTGGCATATAGGTTAGGATTTCATATCCACCATCATTTTGCATGACCTTATGACTGTTTCATTTTAGCCTTAAGTATGAACCCATTCCATGGTATCACGAAACCTTCATGCTATTGTTAGAAGTGGTACTATGTGAATCGTAGAGCTTTCCTATACATGGGTGTCCTAGTTAGCTCCCTTTTGCATTTGGTACCCAAGCTGTGAGTCCTCTATTAGGTCTGGGAGTCCATTTTAGTCCCACCATGTCCTTGAGCAAGACTTTCATACTCCTCTTGAACTTTATGCTGGCAATTCCCACGAGACTCCCTTGTATATGTCAAGCTGTAATTGCGTTATCATGACCTTTTCTCGCCTTATTGAGCCTTATGTCGGCTTCCTGACTTTGAGTATCAGCCATATAGCCTGAGCTTGTCTCATGTCTCACCAAGTAGATCCTTTTTACATATATTTTGCATCTTGATTCCCCATTTTTTACCAGGAGGGGACCTTCCCCCGAGTGTCCTTATCCTACACATGTTTCTTTGCATTGAGAATAGGTATGTTCCACTGCTCGAAACTAGTTTTCTTATCCCTTGACACTTGTCTCCTCTTATATTTGTAACTATAAAACACTTTTATTCTTTTTTAAGCTTTTTAAAATATCTAAAAAAGTCCAAAAAAATCAAAAAGCCAAAAATCTAGACAACAAAAGATGTTATCTTTAGTAGCATTAGAGTCGTGTCGCCTTTGAACAGAGCACTATATTTCACATCCATTGGTTAGGTTATTAGTTTGAATTTAGGATATGTACTCATTACTCTGATTTTATCTCCACCGATTGGTTAAACTTTCGGTCCCTATGGAGCCTCTGTTGATGCCTCCTATGTCAAACAAATGTCCTAGTTTGCATATCGAGTCCATGCTTCTTATATTCAGTCAGCATTTTCCTTTATGCTCTTGTTTGAAGGAAGTTGAAGCCTGAGTTGGTCATTCCTTAGTTTTCTTGACTTTGCATGTCGACCATTCCCGATAATGTTACTAGTTCGTGAACATATTGTTTGAGTTCTTCCATATTATACAACATTGTTGAGTACCTCATGTTGGTTGATCGAGGACGCCTTGGCCCATAATGACCTCCTTCTAGCAAATTCCATCCCATTGACTTCAGATCATTTATTCTGGGATAGGATTCTAGAGTCTTTTGAGTGCCTTGAGACTTAGAGTCATCAGTGGTAGGTTCTCTCACCATCGAAATATTTGAAAATACATCAATGTCCCCTGGTTGATGGATTCTTCCAAGTGTTTTACCTCAACACATCTATTCACACTTGTTATATTGCACTCTAGTACCTTGATTCCCATTTTTCATTGTCGGTGGGTGATCTCGCGTCTGTTAATGGTATACATCAATCACTGGTAATCAAACGATGGACTACTATGTTCGACCTTGACACTTCTAATCACATAGTAGGACATGTACTCATAGAGGTTTGTGTAGAAGACTTTCCAAGTTGGTGGCATTCCACACATGCTACCTCCTTAATCATGCCAGTGTTCATGAGATTTCAGCTCTCGTAATTTGATTCCAGTGTACATCAGATATCTTTAGCCGTTATCGAGATATTGATCCATTGTATATATTTAGCTTCTATGGAGATATTCATCCATTGTATATCTTCATAATGGAGATTCTCATCTATTATATATTGTACGTGGCAATGACCACACATGTCACATTTTTCATATCATTCCTATTCATGGCCATTGTACTCTTATGTATCCGGGACTGCTATATGTATTTCTAGTCTTATACAGATATTGATTATTGTACTATACTGATGGATGGTTGGTTCTTCCACCTGTTTCTTCATCACTCTACTTCTGGGATGGATTTTATATTGTATTTCAGCCATCATGTTACCCAACTAAGCTCACACATTAGGGGGCATATGTTATAGTTGATTTTACCACACGTGGTTGATCACATATTTATGGCCTTGCCTATTCCTCTGCATACTCTTTAGACCCCATGGACTAATATTATACTTTAATGTTTCCAAGTTCATCCCTAAAAACACCTATTTATTGTTGTATGAAACTTTTAATCCCATACTCGCATGTACACGTGACTTTTGACCTCAAACCCATGTACATTGGGATGTGTGCATAAATCCAAATATTTTTGGAGTTTTCCTTAATGTGTGTCTGAACCACTTGACTCTTGGCCTTCCACATGCCTCGAGATCACTCATATTTGACCCTCCATTACCCCTTTGGAGTGCTATATAAGGAACCCCTTGGATACATTGAAGGGGAGGAATTGAATAGCAACAAAACTATAGTCCATTCTTGCCGTAGCTTGCATATGATTGATTCTGCATCCCTTTGTCCCTTTGGATTACTTTGTGTTCTTCCCAAGCTTTCCTTTTCTTGTGAGCTTGCTATTGAGAGATGGAGAATTGAGGTGGTGGAGGCCCAGGTGGAGGACTCAGTTTCTCCAGTTCACAGACATGCTGACAGAGGTTGTCACTTGTGTATTCTTTGATTTGATTAATAGAAATATATTTTCCTGTCCAATAATGTGCATTTGAATGAATATTGAATTCATGTATATGTTTAATTGCTTATACATTGTTGATTAAATATGCTAGAGTAGATCTAACACCATATTATATAACATGCTTGTCTTGTTTTTTGTTGTTGAGAGCAAATTGCTAACACAAGAAGGATTGGAAAAAGCTCAATGGGGATCTACTTCAACCGTCCGGAATAAGGTATGACCCATGATCCCTTAGTGTTATATATTTGATTTCTCTTTCATATGGGAAAGGATTGATTTCTCAGGTCTAGCTTTTTGTTGTGGTACACCCCAAGTCATAGAAATTTTCTTTTCGTAACAACATGATATGCATGAGATGGAGTGCAATGAAGGGTGTCATTTCCTGAATTCTGGTGAGAAGATTTCATGCAAGTTTCTCAATGCAATAAACAAATTATGGATATTGATGTCAAAAAACTTATCCCCTAACAAGGTCGATAGTGAATCCCTACTTAGAATTGATAAATCCTTGCAAGCAATTGAAAATAATGAAAAATATGCAATGAAGAAGGTTTAGCTGATTGGTTTACTTACAATATCTAAGAAAAACCTTATAGAGGTCTTCGAAATGATAGTGCTATTTTTTCAAACAAGTAATGAGGTTGTACATATACATGATATACATGAGTAATAGGTTGTACATATACATGAGGAATATGATTTTATACCCATGTGATATACATGATTTGATAAATTAAACTCGCATTCCAAAGTTTATCAATTTTTATTTTTAATAACCATATATTTAGAAGGGTGGGAAAACCTTTTATTGTGGTGAACTAGGGAAGTTTTAGGCCATGTATATCAATTTAGTATTATACAAACCATGAAAGTTGTAATAAAACCATGGAAATACATCACAAAACTCTTGGAATAGGATTTGTGGGTTTCTATGTCTCTAGAGGAACATCATGCACCAAGTAGCCTTGTATTCAATAACACTAGGTTTAGACGACATATCTAACTTTATATTGGGAGAAATATAGACCATATTTCCTTCCTTAAATGCATTTGGAGTGCCACTACATGATGGGTTCTAAACATGAGACTGAGTAGGAGGAACCGAATACAAATCACTATCTCCTGCATGTGCTAACAAGCACAAATAACATACAGATGATAGGGAATATGGTGTTTCCCATATGAAGGTAGGACGGACATGGGGCACTTGCAACAAGAATGGTTTCCATAGTTATTTTTTTTTATAGAAACAGGTAGATTTCATATAAAGAAAACATTAGAGAACGCAATGGAATAGATACAACAAATGGACCCATTCATAGTCCTAAACACGACTACAAAATGGATGGAATGTATTCTTGTCTAAAAGATCTAAAATATTGCTTAACAAAAATAGTAAAAGACTTTGAAAACATAGATAATTACATAGTTTTTCAAAAGCACAGATTAGGCCAAAACATTAAAACCCATAAATTAACGACCACAGAAGTCTGCAACGCCTGAGGCACAATTCGACAGCTTAACAGTCCTCTTCTCCCTAGACAGTTTTCCAACCTTCAGATCTAGTTTGCCAAACCAAGCTTCCATTTCCAAAAGTCGACCTTGAAGATCCTTAACAAATTGAATTAGTGCATTTGAGAAATCCTTACGAAGCTACAGCAAGTCTCTTTCAACCACCTCGAATATCCCAACCCCTTCTTCATCAAGATGCTTAGCAAACCGCTTCTGGTCCATGACTTTCCTGCATAGGTCCCTAATTTATTTTTCCAACAACTGAATTTGGTCATGCCCTAGATTTATAGAGTTAGAGCTTGAAGCCATGATAGGAACGGAATAACAATGCAGGATGGATGGCAAGCTAGGATTCTCCTGCAGAGACTGGAGCGAAATATGATGAAATTTTGTTATCCTTTGATTTGAAATACCATAAAAAATTCCTTGATGATCCCACACTGTGCCCTTCATTTCCCAAGTCGAATCAAAATACCTCACACATACGACATGGAGGAGGGGAGTGCTACCAGGTTGGGAATACCTCTAGGTGATATCATCACATGCCAGAACCAGCGCCATCATACCCAAGCCCTTCTAGTCACCATACTTCCGGAGAACATCAAGAGTAAATATGAAACCTAGTTTGAAGTGCGTTCATTTATCCTCTGCTAGCTTGATCCAACGTGCCCAGATGACGATCCAATTAGTGCATGAATTCCATGTAGCTTCACAGGGGGGGGGATAATCCCATTAGGATTTAGGGTCAGGTGCCTATGGAATGACCAAATTAGAGTGGACTCCATTCATCACAAGGAACCCTTTACACAAGTGAATCACATTATTTGCAACCAAATCGGCCTCTCCATTTAATCCTCGAAGGATATGAAAGAATTGAATTTTGTGGAAAGAAGGGATAATGATATGGATTTTTATAATGATTTGACTAAGCCTCATTTGAGAAGGCATATTGCCAGTATTTAATGCTTGAATAATCAACCTTGAATCTTTGAACATATTAATTTCTGAGATACAATGAATCATACCCTTTTTAAGACCTTGCCAAAGGGCCAAATCTTTGGCTTGATTGTTGGTGTCGACTCCTAATTCCCGGGAGAAAGAAATTCCCAGATTTCCATCAAGATCAAAAAGAACTCGTCCCCCTCCTGCCTCCCCTAGTTTCCGTACTTATTATCTCTATTAGAAGAGGAAATTATATTGTAAAAGTAAGAAGTATGTGTGATAAGCGAGTCACCTCATCCACTACATGGTATTACCCTATCTAACCTCTATGGGTGGAGTTAGAACAATTTTTGTTAGGAAAAATAGAATATAAATATCCCAATTGGGCATAAATATAGTATTATTGTGAGCATCATGATGCAATTTGTTTCATAGTTTCATCCCTTGAAGCCTTGGGGGCACCATCCGTCACCTTCATCAAGCCATACAAATAAAGAGATTGAAAAAATTAATGACTAGAGATCAATAGTGGTTGTTCATGGATCTCTAAGTAGCAAGGTGTTTAAAGTAATGAGCAAAATCTAGAAATGTAATTCCACTAATTTGATGTTGTTGGAATTCATGAATTCTCTCTCCTACAAGCAATTTTGGGGAATTACTAATCACAAGTGTCGAAATCATTGATAGATGGACCCACGCTTTAGGTGGGGTAGAAGAACAGCTAAACAATACATGGACCAACAAAAACAAGACATATGGTCATGGAAAAACGGTTCATATGTAAGTATGACATCTACATCACTATGGAAATTCAATTAAGGAATGAAATGAAGCAACATATACATCTTAAAACTCTTTTGAGCATGATGACTGAAGTGACATATTGAAGACATAGGTATTCAAACAACAACATAAAACAATGAATGAATAACTAGGTTGTGTTGATGCTTTGAAAGATCCCAGGTACCAATAGTAGGGATTCTCCCCAATAACCTTTCCCAAATAGAGATTTTATTGTTTGGTATGGGGACTTTGTCCAGTTTGTGGTCCGACTACTGTAGATTTAAAATGTATTTTTAAATCTCTTTTACCGGTTGCAGCCCGATCCACCTTTTATATATTTTATCTTTTATGTATGAAAAGAAAGTGCCTAGATTAAATGCAAGTAATAGAACAAAACAACTAATCAAAATCTATTCTACCCTATCCCCAGGGAGAAAGACTGATATTAAATAAGAATGAATGATGTACTATATTGTTTGCATAAATAACTCTATATATAACTGATAAATCCAGGATACATACATACAGGAAAAAGTTAACACAGAGATAGCTTCGTGATATTAAAACATTCATCATTCATTATTGTGTAAGATTCATCACATAACATAAAATTCGTCATAACTCATAAATAGTTTAGAGGGTTAGGAACAATCTCATAGATTGTATATATCTCTATAAAATAAATAGTTATTCATTCAACTTTACATAACATGCTTTGAGGCTTATGCAATACTTTCTACAGCAAAATTTCATCTTCTTTATTATAAAAGGAAATAGTTCTTCTTACTACAAGCTTCCGTAACTATGCTAGTGAAAATTCCTTTCTCTATTAGACTTCACCTATATTTATACATTTCAAAATGACTCTTGGTTTTATTGCCCCTTGGGCTTCCTCAATATTCAATTACAAAGATGTGTCTTCTAGTGTAGTCACTATTCAAGAGATAAATACAAAAAATATTACAATTAAATTTCCATGTGTCAAAAGGACAAAACACTTTAGTGGACTTAGTCTGTTGTCATGCTAATTTCTTTCTCTGGCAAACTTTATGCTGCTTGATGGAGGAGGGAGGCTCTCAAGGTTATCCTAAATAGGGCTTTGTCCTAGATCTTCATCACCCATATCTTCCTGATCTTCCTTTATTTGTTCTTCTGTAACCACCCCTTGGTTTAATGCTTCTTGAGCTATTGACCTCTCTAGTTCTACAATATTTTCTTGGACAGCCTCCTCTTTCTTTCTCTCATCTTATCCACTCTTTTTCCTATCTATGCTTCCTTAGCTAGAAATATCTTTGCACTTGCTACCAACCTCCTTGTAAATTATTCTTTTTCTTTTCTTGCATCTTCGTCCTGATGTGGTGACTGCAATAACATAAAAATACTTTCAGTATGTTGATGTATATGTAACTTCGGAATGTATTCTTCTATGTATCTTATATATTGTAACCCGATGTTTATTCCGGGATGTCTCTATTATGTATTTGAGTCATGTGGTCATGCCTCGATC